>KN191706.1:302861-315534 GCA_000164785.2 Choloepus hoffmanni
CCATCAGTATATTGCATACAAGGAGACTCATCTTAGACACCGGGCACACAAAGAAAATGAAAGTGAAAGGATGGAAAAAAAATATTTCATGTAAGCTACAGCCAAAAGAAAACAGGAGTAGCAATATTAATCTCAGATAAAATAGACTTTAAATGCAAGGATGTTATGAGAGACAAAGAAGGCCACTACATACTAATAAAAGGGGCAATTCAACAAGAAGAAATAACAATCATAAATCTTTATTCACCCAGTCAAGGTGCCACAAAATACATGAGAGAAACACTGGCAAAACTGAAGGAAGCAATTGATGTTTCCACAATAATTGTGGGCGACTTCAACACATCACTCTCTCCTAAAGATAGGTCAACCAGACAGAAGACCAATAAGGAAATTGAAAACATAAACAATCTGATAAATTAATTGGATTCAACAGACATATATAGAATATTACATTCCAATCACCAGGATACACATTCTTCTCTAGTGCTCATGGAACTTTCTCCAGAATAGATCATATGCTGGGACATAAAGCAAGCCTCAATAAATTTAAAAAAATTGAAATTATTCAAAGCACATTCTCTGACCACAATGGAATACAATTAGAAGTCAATAATCATCAGAGACTTAGAAAATTCACAAATACCTGAAGTTTAAACAACATGCTTCTAAACACTCAGTGGGTTAAAGAAGAAATATCAAGAGAAATTGCTAAATATATAGAGATGAATGAAAATAAGAATACAACATACCAAAACCTATGGGATGCAGCAAAAACAGTTCTGAGGGGGAAATTTATAGCATTAAACACATATATTAAAAAGGAAGAAAGAGCCAAAATCAAAGAACTAGTGGATCAACTGAAGAAGCTAGAAAATGAACAACAAGCCAATCCTAAACCAAGTAGAAGAAAAGAAATAACAAGGATTAAAGCAGAAATAAATGACATAGAGAAAAAAAATAAAGAGGATAAATAACACCAAAAGTTGGTTCTTTGAGAAGTTCAACAAGATTGACAAGCCCTGAGCTAGACTGACAAAAGCAAAAAGAAAGAAGACCCATATAAACAAAATAATGAATGAGAAAGGTGTCATTACTGCACATGCCGAAGAAATTCAAAAAATTCTAAGAGGATACTATGAACAACTGTATGCTAACAAAGTGGATAATGTAGAGGAAATGGACAATTTCCTGGAAACATATGAACAACCTAGGCTGACCAGAGAAGAAATAGAAGACCTCAGCCAACCCATCACAAGCAAAGAGATCCAATCAGTCATCAAAAAGCTTCCCACAAATAAATGCCCAGGGCTAGATGGCTTCACAGGGGAATTCTACAAAACTTTCCAAAAAGAACTGACACCAATCTTACTTAAACTCTTTCAAAACACCGAAGAAAATGGAGCACTACCTATCTCATTTTATGAAGCTAACGTCAATCTAATACCAAAACCAGGCAAAGATGCTACAAAAAAGGAAAACTACAGAACAATCTCCCTAATGAATATAGATGTAAAAATTCTCAACAAAATACTTGCAAATTGAATCCAAAGACACATTAAAAAAATCATACACCATGACCAAGTGGGGTTCATTCCTGGCATGCAAGGATGGTTCAACATAAGAAAATCAATCAATGTATTACAACACATTAACAAATCAAAAGAGAAAAATCAAATGATCATCTCAATAGATGCTGAAAAAGCATATGACAAAATCCAACATCCCTTTTTGATAAAAACACTTCAAAAGGTAGGAATTGAAGGAAACTTCTTCAACATGATAAAGAGCATATATGAAAAACCCACAGCCAGCATAGTACTCAATGGAAAGAGACCGAAAGCCTTCCCTTTAAGATCAGGAACAAGACAAGGATGTCCACAATCACCACTGTTATTCAACATTGTGCTGGAAGTGCTAGCCAGGGCAATCTGGCAAGTCAAAGAAATAAAAGGCATCCAAATTGGAAAGGAAGATGTAAAACTGTCAATGTTTGCAGATGATATGATCTTTTATCTCGAAAACCCTGAGAAATCGACGATACAGCTACTAGAGCTAATAAACAAATTTAGCAAAGTAGTGGGATACAAGATTAATGCACATAAATCAGTAATGTTTCTATATGCTAGAAATGAACAAACTGAAGAGACACTCAAGAAAAAGATACCATTTTCAATAGCAACTAAAAAAATCAAGTACCTAGGAATAAACTTAACCAAAGATGTAAAAGACCTATACAAAGAAAACTACATAACTCTACTAAAAGAAATAGAAGAGGACCTTAAAAGATGGAAAAATATTCCATATTCATGGATAGGAAGGCTAAATATCATTAAGATGTCAATTCTACCCAAACTCATCTACAGATTAAATGCAATTCCAATCCAAATTCCAACAACCTACTTTGCAGACTTGGAAAAGCTAGTAATCAAATTTATTTGGAAAGGGAAGATGCCTCGAATTGCTAAAGACATTCTAAAAAAGAAAAACGAAGTGGGAAGACTTACACTCTCTGACTTTGAAGCTTATTATAAAGCCACAGTTGTCAAAACAGCATGGTACTGGCACAAAATAGACATATAGATCAATGGAATTGAATTGAGAATTCAGAGATAGACCCCCAGATCTATGGCCAACTGATCTTTGATAAGGCCCCCAAAGTCACTGAACTGGGACATAGCAGTCTTTTCAACAAATGGGACTGGGAGAGTTGGATATCCATATCCAAAAGAATGAAAGAGGACCCCTACCTCACACCCTACACAAAAATTAACTCAAAATGGACGAAAGACCTCAATATAAAAGACAGTATCATAAAACTCCTAGAAGATAATGTAGGAAAACATCTTCAAGACCTTGTATTAGGCGGCCACTTCCTAGACTTTACACCCAAACCACAAGCAACAAAAGAAAAAAATAGATAAATGGGAAATCCTCAAGTTTAGAAGTTTCTGTACCTCAAAGGAATTTGTCAAAAAGGTAAAGAGGCAGCCAACTCAATGGGAAAAAATTTTTGGAAACCATGTATCTGGCAAAAGACTGATATCTTGCATATATAAAGAAATCCTACAGCTCAATGACGATAGCACAGACAGCCCAATTATAAAATGGGCAAAAGATGAAAAGACAGTTCTCTGAAGAGGAAATACAAATGGCCAAGAAACACATGAAAAAATGTTCAGCTTCACTAGCTATTAGAGAGATGCAAATTAAGACCACAATGAGATACCATCTGCCACCAATTAGAATGGCTGCCATTAAAGAAACAGGAAACTACAAATACTGGAGAGGATGTTGAGAAATTCGAACTCTTATTCATTGTTGGTGGGACTGTATAATGGTTCAGCCACTCTGGAAGTCAGTCTGGCAGTTCCTTAGAAAACTAGATATAGAGTTACCCTTCGATCCAGCGATTGCACTTCTCAGTATCTACCCGGAAGATCTGAAAGCAACGACACGAACAGATATCTGCACACCAATGTTCATAGCAGCATTATTCACAATTGCCAAGAGATGGAAACAGCCCGATGTCCTTCAACAGATGAGTGAATAAATAAAATGTGGTATATACACACAATGGAATACTATGCAGCAGTAAGAAGGAACTATGTTGTTAAACGTATGACAACGTGGATGAACCCTGAAGACATAATGCTGAGTGAAATAAGCCAGGCACAAAAAGAGAAATATTATATGCTACCACTAATGTGAACACTGAAAAATGTAAAATGAATGGTTTATAATGTAGAATTTAGGGGTACTAGTGGTAGAGAGCAATTAAGGAAGGGGGAACGATAATCTAATAAGAACAGTTACACTGTCGTGGGTAAAATTAATGTTCTGGGAATGCCCAGGAATGACTATGGTCTGTTAATCTCTGATGGGTATAGTAGGAACAAGTTCACAGAAATGTTGCCATATTAGGTTACTTTCTTCGGGTAGAGTAGGAACATGTTGGTAGTAAAGTAATCATCTTAGGTTAGTTGTCTTTTTCTTACTCCCTTGTTATAGTCTGTTTGAAATGTTCTTTTAGTGTATTTTTTTAATTTTTTTTATTTTTTATACAGCTGATTAAAAAAAGAGTTAATTAAAAAAAAACAAGAAAAATAATATGCAGAGCCCCTTTGAAGAGCTGGTGGAGAATGCAGGGGTATTGGGCTGCCCCACCTCAATGGTTCCTAATGTGCTCACAGACATAGGGGACTGGTGGTTTGATGGGTTGAACCCTCTACCACAGGACTTGCCCTTGGGAAGACTGTTGCTGCAAAGGAGAGGCCTAGGCCTGCCTAAAATTGTGCCTAAGAGCTTCCTCCCGTATGCCTCTTTGTTGCTCAGATGTGGCCCTCTCTCTCTAGCTAAGCCAACTTGACAGGTGAATCTCCCTGGCAATGTGCAATATGACTCCTGGGGAGGAATGTAGACCCGGCATCATGGGATGGAGAACATCTACTTGACCAAAAGGGGGAAGTGAAAGGAAATGAAATAAGCTTCAGTGGCAGAGAGATTCTGAAAGGATCTGAGAGGTCACTCTGGTGGGTACTCTTACTCACAATATAGACAATGCTTTTTAGGTTCTAATGAATTGAGGTAGCAAGCAGTAAATACCTGAAACTATCAAACTACAATGCAGAACCCATGAATCTTAAAGACGATTGTAGAAAAATGTAGCTTATGGGAGGTGACAATGTGATTGGGAAAGCCATATGGACCACACTCCCCTTTGTCTAGTTTATGGGTGGATGAGTAGAAAAATGGGGGAAGGAAACAAACAAACAAACAAACAAAGGCACTGTGGGGTGTTCTTTTTTACTTTAATTGCCCCTTTTCACTTTAATTATTATTCTTGTTATTTTTGTGTGTGTGGTAGTGAAGGTGTCAGGGATTGATTTGGGGGATAAATGCACAACTTTGTAGTGGTACTGTGAACAATTGAATGTACAATTTGTTTTGTATGATTGCATGGTATGTGAATATATCTCAATAAAATGAATTAAAAAAAATCTATAGTGGCTGACAGTTTGGAACAAAGACCTTCCAGCATCAGATACACAGGAGAAGGAGGTTTGTCCCCTAGGAAACAAAGGAGACAATCAAACTCCTGTAAACAGGGGACCTCTAAAACAATTAATAAGCAGAAGTTCAGGACAAGACGGAATCCCAGTAAAACAAGGAAAACCCTGTACAATGTATTTGTCTTGGGCAGACCATCCTGATAGGGGGGCTGAAGCTCAAGAAAATCTGTGTCTCATTGCTAGTTGGTTACAAAACCAGGAAACAGACATCCCAGGTAGTAAATCTGAATTAACATTTTAAAATATTAAAATGTACAATGTGCAACCGATTATAAAACAAAGAAAGAGGAAATGGTGGCCCATCCAAAGAAAGAGGATAAAATACATAAAACACCAACAAAGAAGATGAGAATTTGGACATATGGAAAAAAACATTTTAAAAATGATCGTAAAAATGCTTAAGGAGATAAGGAAAATACAGAGAAAGAACTATAGAATATCAGGAAAACAATGAATGAACCACATGAGAGTCTAAGTAAAGAGAGAAAAATTTAAAAATGGAACCAAACAGAACTACTGAAGTTGAAGACCACAATAACTGAAATGAAATAAAATGCCCAGGAGGGTTTCAGGAGCAGAATGGAGCTGGCAGAAAAATCAGTGAACTTGAAGACAGGACAATTGAAATGAGTTAGGCTGAAGAGCAGAAAGGAAAAAATATTAAAAGTGAAAATAGCTAAGGCAACTATGAGACACCATCAGGCACACCATTATATGTGTTATGGGAGTCCCAGTAGGAGACAAAAGAGAGAAAGGGGCAGAAGGAATAGTCAAAGAAATAATGACATAGAACTTCCCAAACTTCCCAAAAGATGTGAATGTGCACACCCAATAAGCTCAGAGATCACCAAACAAGATAAAACATGAAGAAAAAGACACTCCGTCATATATTGATTACACTATCAAATGCAAAGGACAAGAACAGATTTCTGAAAGGTGCAAAAGTGATGTGTTACATACAAAGGAATCCCCATAAGATTGCATGCTGATTTCTCATCAGAAACCATGGAGATGAGAAGGCAGCAGTATGATATACTTAAATATTGAAAGAGAAAAACTGCCAGCTTAGAATTCTTTATCTGGCAAAATTGTCTTTCAACAATGGGGAGTGGGGTAAATATTCACAGATAAACATAAACTGAGAGAGTTCATCAACAAGAGTTCTGCCCTAAGAAATACTAAAGGGAGTTCTGAAGGCTGAAAGGAAGACAGGAAAGAGAGTCTTGAAGCAGAGTGTGGAACTGAAGATTATCGGAAGAGTAACTATAAGGGTAAAAAGAGAGACCAAAAAAAAAAGATATGACATATAAAAACCAAAGGATTAAATGGTGGAAGTACTGCCTTTTTAGTAACAACATTAAATATTAATGGATTGAATTCTCTAATCAAAAGACACAGATATGAATAATGAATTAAAAAGTATGATCTAACTATATGCTGTCTATATGCTGACCCAAGGACACAAATAGGTTGAAAGTGAAAGGTTGGAAAAAGATATTCCATAAAGAGCAGTAAACAACAAAGAGCTGGGGTAGCTGTACCAGTATTGGATTAAATAGATTTTAAATGCAAAACTGTTATAAGAGACAAAGAAGGACAATCTATATTAATAAAAAGGGGCAATCCACCAAGAAGAAATAAAAATCATAAATACATACACACCTAAGCATGATGCCTCAAAATACGTGAGGCAAACCCTGGCAAAACTGAAGGGAGAAATAGATGTCTCTACAATAATAGCTGGGGACTTCAATACGCCACTTTCATCAATAGATAGAACATCTAGGCAGAGCAACAATAAGGAAACATAGAAATTGAATAATATAAATGAACTAGACCTAACAGACTTATGCAGAACATTGTACCCCAAAACAGCAGGATATACATTTTTTCTGAAGTTCTCATGGATCATTCTCTGGAACAGATCACATGTTGGGTCACAAAACAAGTCTCAATAAATGTTAAAAGCTTGAAATTATACAAAGCACTTTCTGTGATCATAATGGAATGAAGCTAGAAATCAATAACAGGCAGAGAACTGGAAAATTCACAAATACATAAAATTCACAAATACACACTCTTAATCAGTGGATCAAAGAAGAAACAGAGAGAAATCAGTAAATAACTTGAGACAAATGAAAATGAGAACACAACATATCAAAACTTATGGGATGCAGTGAAGCAGTACTGAGAGAGAAATTTAGAGCTCTAAACACCTACATTAAAAAAAGAAGAAAGAGCTAAAATCAAAGATCTAACTGCACATCTGGAGAAACTAGAAAAAGAACAGTAAATTAATCCCAGAGCAAGTGGAAAGAAAGAAATAACAAAGATTACAGCAAAAATAAATGAAATTGGGAATAAAAAACACAATAGAGAGAATCAACAAAACCAAATGTTCATTCTTTGAGAAGATCAATAAAACTGACAAGCCCTTAGCCAGACTGACAAAAAAAAAAAAAAAAAAGAAGAAAAGATGCAAATAAATAAAATCAGAAATGAGAGGAAAGATATATTACTGCTGACCCCACCTAAATAAAATCATAAGAGGATACTATAAACAACTTTAAGCCAACAAATTAGACAACTTAAATGAAATGGACAAATTCCTCGATACACATGAGCAACCTACTCTGACTCCAGAAGAAATAGAAGATCTCAAAAGATGAATTACAAGTAAAGTGATTGAATCAGTCATCAAAAACCTCCAAACAAGGTTAAAAGAGGAAACTTTAGGATATATATAGTATTAGATGTGCTGGTTTGTATATTTATGTCCCCCAGAAAAAGTCATATTCTTCAATGCATTCTTGTGGGAGCAGACAGATTAATGTGGATTGGGTTGGAACCTATTGGTTCAGTGTCCATGGAGATGTGACCCACCCAACTGTAGGTGATGACTCTGACTGGATAATTTCCATGGAGGCGTGGCCCCACCCATTCAGTGTGGGCCTTGTTTAGTTTATTGGAGCACTATATAAGCTCAGACAAAGGGAGTTTATAGCTAGTTGGAGCTGAGACAGACATTTTAAAGATGGCTGTTGGAAACTGATGCAGACATTTTAGAGAATGCCATTTTGAAACACAGCCTGGGAGCAAGCAGGTGCCAGCCATGTGCCTTCCCAGCTAACAGAGGTTTTCCAGATGCAAATGACCTTTCTCCAGTGAAGGTACCCTCTATTGATGGACACTTTCTGGCCTTAAGACTGTAACTGTGTAACCAAATAAACCCCCTTTTATAAAAGCCAATCCATTTCTGGTATTTTGCATTCTGGAAGCATTAGCAAACAAGGACACTAGAATAAAAATCAAAAGATAAAACATGGGACTGGGCAGCAGAGTGAACCCTATTGTAGATGATGGACTATAGTTAATAGTACAAGTATAAGAATGTTCCTACATGGTTTATGACAGATGTGTGACAAGGTGGTAATAACAGAGTGATATATGGGAAAAAATACACACAATGTAAATAATGGACAATAGATAGAACTATTTTAATAATCTTTCATCAGTTGTAACAAAGTAACTACTGTTTAAAAAAAAAAAAGGTAATACAATTATTTTAAAAATGTGCCATCATCAATAGTAACAAGTGTTCCACACCAATGCAAGGTATTGATGGGATGGTGTATGGGAATCCTGTATTAAATGCATGATTATTTTGTAAACTTACAACTTCTCAATAAACAAAAAACAAAACAAAAAAGAAGTCTCCACTCCCAAAGAAGTTTGAGAGCCTCTACCCCAGAGCCACTGCTTCCCCAGAGCCACTGCCAAGTGAAGGGCTGTTGAGGGATCTGCCCTTGGGAAATCCACCAGGGTGTTTCCTAATCAGATATCCTTAAAAATAACCTTCCACTGTTGTCACCTCAAGTCCATGAAGTTGGGCTCTGGCACACTGCTAACAGGAGAAAGACTGAGAACTCTCATGAGGGACCCCTAAGAACTCCATGACTCAGTCTTCTGGGGCTGCTGCAACCGGGTACCAGAGCCTGGGTGGCTTAAAATGACAGGAATGTATGGCCTCACAGCTCTGGAGCCAGGAATCCGAAATCGAGGTGTGGGCCAGGCTGCCCTTCCTTCCAAGTCCAGAGGGAAGAATCTGTTCCATGCCTGTCCTTATCCAGTTTGGCTTCATTTTAACTAAGAACATCTTCAAACTTCTTATTTCTTTTTTGGGGATGGGGGGAGACGATTCAACCCATAACACTCCAGGCTAATGTAGCCTAAGCAGACTTCATTGGCATGTGCATAGAGGTTTTGTGTTTTTTGTTTTTTTTTTCTATCATATTTTTTTATTGTAGAATATAACACATATACATAAAAGTCATAACTTTACAAGTGCAGTTAAACAAGTAGTTAGAGGGCAAATTTCAAAGAATATTATAGGTTACAATTCCACAGTTCCAGTTATTTCCTTATTATGAAACGTGACTTACATACAAAAAGGTACTATCTTCTAAAACAGGATTTAACTAGTAGAAATATAGGAAATTTCCAAGGTATTATGAGTTATAGTACCATAGTTTCAGTCATTTCCATCTGAAATCTAACATATATACAAAGAGTTATAGCTTTCAAATTACAATTTAACAAGTAGCCATGTAACAGATTTCAAAGGATGTTATGGGTTACAGTTCCACCATTTCAATGTTTTCCTTCTAACTATTCTAATACACTAGCAACTAAGGAAAAGAAAATTATATAGAGATTCAGTATTCATAATTCGTTGTTAAATTCCATCTTGTCTGTTGCTTCCCCTTCCTCTAGTTAAATCACTTTCCCGATCATCAGGTATGTCTAGGCAGTGCCCACCTTAAGCTGTTCATGTTGGAAAGGGCTGTCAACTTTTTAAGAAAAGCGGATACTAGTTGATGTTCTCGAAGAGGCTATTGCCTGTAGGTTTTGGAACTTAGCTGGCATAGGAGCACTCAAGGATTTAAGTTTCTGATGAATAAACTTAGTGAGTGAAACTTTCATACAGTA
This sequence comes from Choloepus hoffmanni, assembly GCA_000164785.2. Taxonomy (NCBI): domain Eukaryota; kingdom Metazoa; phylum Chordata; class Mammalia; order Pilosa; family Megalonychidae; genus Choloepus; species Choloepus hoffmanni. The sequence continues at coordinate 312,920 of KN191706.1, forward strand.
TACTATTCCTATTAATTATTATAGTCCCTAGTATGCAATGTATAGATTTTTTCCATGTACCCTTCTGTTGTCAACACTGTGCCAGTGTTATACCTTAGAAGTATTTCATGCAAGCACCTATCTATAATTGTGATGCTGATCTATGGAAAATATGCCTTTAAACAACCCCTTTCATTCCTATTCATTTCCAATACAGCTCTGATACTTATAATCCCATTAATAAACAATTGTCACCCCTATCCATTATCGCACCTCTGAATTCACCATCATCAACAAATCTGAATATAGTAGACTATCATTACCCCTCACTAGCTACTATCCATCACTAGGTCCTCAGTATTCTTACATTATAAGATACTGATTTTACATTGCTCAGATAGTTCATAGAAGTGGGAACATACAATATCTCTCCTTTTGTATCTGAGTTATTTCACTCAGAATTATATCTTCAAGGTTCATCCATGTGGCCATATGTTTTAAGACCTTCTTGCTTCTTATTGCTTCATAGTATTCCATCATATGTATATACCACATTTTGTTTATCCACTGGTCTGTTGAAGGACACTTGGGTTGTTTCCATCTCTTGGCAATTGTGAACAATACCACTATCAACATCAGTGTGCAAATTTCTGTTCATATCACTGCTTTTAAATCTTCTGGGTATATACTGAGAAGTGGAATTGCCAAACTATAGGGTAATTCAATATCTAGTTTTCTGAGAAACCACCAAACTGTCTTCCAGAGTGACTGTACCATTATACAGTCCCACAAGCAGTGAATAAGAGTTCCAATTTCTCCACATCCTCTCCAGCATTTGTAGTTTCTTGTTTGTTGGATGGCTGCTGTTCTTATTGGTGTGAGATGATATCTCATTGTGGTCTTAATTTGCATCTCCCTACTAGCTAGTGAAGATGAACATTTTTTCTGTGATCTTTAGCCATTTGTGTTTCCTCTTTGGAGAAATGTCTTTTCATATCTTTTGCCCATTTTATAATTGGGCTGTTTGTACTATTGTGGTTGAGTTGTAAGATTTCTTTATATATGCAAGATATTAGTCTCTTTTCAGATATATGGTTTCCAAATATTTTCTCCTATTGAGTTGCTGCCTCTTCACCTTTTTGACAAATTCCTTTCAGGTACAGAAGCTTTTGAGTTTGAGGAGTTCCCATTGATGTATTTTTGTTGTTGCTTGTGCTTTGAGTGCAAGGTCTAAGAAGTGACCTCCTAATACTTGGTCTTGCAGATGCTTCCCTACATTATCTTATAGAAGTTTTATGGTGCTGTCTCTTACATTGATGTCTTCAATCCACTTTGAGTTAATTTTTGTATAGGGGGTGAGGTATGGTCCTCTTTCATTCTTTTTGTCATGGCTATCCAGTTCTCCCAGCCCCATTTGTTGAAGAGACTGTTCTGTCCCAGTTCAGCAGATTTGGGGGCCTTATCAAAAATCAATCATATATCCAGGGGTCTATTTCCAAACACTCAGTTAGATTCCACTGATCAATATGTCTGTTTTACGCAAATACCATGCTATTTTGACCACTATAGCTTTATAGGAGGCTTCAAAGCCTGGAAGTGAAAGTCCTCCACTTTGTTCTTCTTTTTTAGGATATTTTTAGCAATTCAAGGCCCCTTTCTCTTCCAAATTAATTTGATTACTAGATTTTCCAACTCTGCAAAGCAGGTTGTTGGAATTTGGATTGGGATTGTGTTGAATCTATAGATCAATTTGGGTAGAATTGACATCTTAACAATATTTCATCTTCCTATCCATGAGCATGGAATATTTTTCCACCTATTCAGGTCTGTTTTTCCATCTTTTAGTAAAATTTTGTGATTTTCTGTGTAGAAGTCTTTTATGTCCTTCGTTAAGTTTATTCCTAAGTACTTGATTTTTTTAGCTGCTATTGTGAATGGAAATTTTTTATTTTGATTGTCTCTTCAGTTAGGTCATTACTAGTGTACAGGGACATTACCAACATATGTGCATTAATCTTATATCCTGAATTTATTTATTAGCTCAAGTAGATTTGTGGTTGAATTCTCAGGATTTTTCAAATATAAGATCAAGATCATTTTGTCTGCAAATAATGATGGTTTTATTTCTTTCTTTCCAATTCGGATGCCTTTTACATCTTTATCTTGGTGAATTGCTCTGGCTAGAACTTCTAGCACAATGTTGAATAATGTAAGTGAAGCAGTCATCCTTGTCTCATTCCCAATCTTAGTGGGAAGGCTTTCAGCATATCACCATTGCGTACTATGCTGGCTATGGGTTTTTCATATGTGCCCTTTATCATATTGAGGAAGTTTCCTTCAATTCCTAACTTTTGATGTGTTTTTATCAAAAAGGGATGTTGAGGAGGCGGGGCAAGATGGCGGACTGGTGAGCTGTATGTTTTAGTTACTCCTCCAGGAAAGTAGGTAGAAAGCCAGGAACTGCGTGGACTGGACACCACAGAGTAATCGGACTTTGGGCATACTTCATACAACACTCATGAAAACGTGGAACTGCTGAGATCAGCGAAATCTGTAAGTTTTTGCGGCCAGGGGACCCACACCCCTCCCTGCCAGGCTCAGTACTGTGGGAGGAGGGGCTGTCAGCTCCGGGAAGG
>KN191707.1:10707-53376 GCA_000164785.2 Choloepus hoffmanni
AAAAAAAAAAAAAAAAAAAAAACTGCAACTGGAGTTTGGTTGAGCTACATTCCCTTGCTCCCGGCAGGGACTGCTTCCTTCTCCCACAGTGAAGTTTTGCAGCTCAGCCTGCCATGCTGGTGGGGGAGGGGCGCAGGCTCTACAGTGTTACTTATAGTTTTGATGCTGTGCTCTCAGGCGTTCCTCCTATTCCTGACTGGTGTTCAATGTGTGAACTGTCATGGATGTCCCCCAACAGTTGTTCCAGACTATTTACTAGTTGTTCCTGGCTATTTACTAGTTGCTAGAGAGGACTAACTAAATTCCACACCTCTCTATGCCACCATCTTGCCCCACCTCCTATATATATATATATATATACATATACATATATTTAAAAACACCATATGCAAGATAAAATAAAAATGAAAACCTGAGGAAAATATTTGCAACTTTTTTCATAGACAATGGGTTAATATTCCTAATAGATATAATTTCTAAAAAACAGAAAAAGGCCAACAACCTAATAGAAAAGTGGGCAGGAAAAATGGACAAGTCACAATAAAAAGAACCTTGAGTGGCCCTTAAATATATAAAAAGCTATGCAACCTCACTCATAAGAAAAAAGTAAAAGTAAAAGCATTTGAAACACACTTGGTGAGATTCTCACATATTGCTAGCTGGAATACAACATGGTCCAATCCTACAGAGGGGAATTTGGCAATCTCTAGCATAATTATGTATTCATATGCACACATAATAAGCATTTATCCTTTCACCCAGAAATCCTTCACTAGCAAAAAATAAAAAGACATATGTACAAGGCTTATTGCTGTACTATTTGTTACACTAAAAGCCAAGAAAGAACCAGATTTCCATCAAAGAAGGAACCACTGGAACAAATTACAGCATATCCATTCAATGGAGTATTACATTGTTGTAGAAACAAAAGAGGGAGTTCTCTAAACTGCTGTGGAGTGATCACCAGGCAATAATAGGTATATAAATAAGTTGGTGGTTTTTATCACGCTTTACTTTTTTCCCCTTGAAGAAAGTAATCTAAAGAAATTAAAATTTATTTTCCATCTACCCACTTCTTTCTTTGTCTAGGATCATACGAGATAATCATTAATGTTGGGTGGTTTCTAACTCAGCCAATGCAGTTGTTGGATTTGTGGTTTCTAACAGATTTGCAGTTTGGCTTTTCATCTTTGACTAATGATAACTTTTAGACCTTTGTAACATATCATTTTCCTAACATCTTAAATAAATAGTGAAATGTCATGGAAAAAAAAATGTCGGAAAAAAGTGTATAATATATATCACCATTTATCTAACAAGTGTGTGTTGGGGAATCACAAATACATCTACCTACTACTTATACTTAAAAATAGTAAAACTTTTTTTTTTAAAGCTTATCTATAGGGGAAGGGAAGGAACGGGGAAGGAACAGAAATAGAAGCTAGATTTCTCTAATATACCGTCACATGCAGACTTGACTTTGAAATCATGTAAGTATTTTATAAAACAAAATTCAAAAAAAGCAACAGCAATCCCTAACTACCAGGGGCAAAATCAAATAAATGTATTGAGTTGGTGGCATAATGACACAGAAAATCTATTCCAAATTACTTAAAACATAGTAAACTAACTATATTTCCTGAGACACAAAAAGGACTAAATAATCATACTGTTGGCTATAGTATGGGATTGTTATTTTGAGGTTTTTAGTGTTGATGATGGGATAAAACAAAGGGATAAATGTTAGAGTTACTAAGAACCAAGTTTTTTGGCATGGGAGAAAGTAGACAGACAAGAAAGATGTATTGCTGGTAGTCCTGAATTTGAACTGGAAATATCAAAATCAATTAATGAATTGTTTTATCATAAAAATAAATACAAATGTGTGTGTGTGTGTGTGTGTGTGTACTGCATGTATCTCTTAGCTCTGTCAGCTAAAATATTCTAGAAGCAATGATCAACCCAGTAGCAATGAGCACACACTGTTCCCAGACTTTTTTTTTTTTTTTTTAAACAAGCCTTTGATTTTTATTATTCAAAAAAGCTTCATACATTTTTATTTGGCTTTCTGACTCTGTGCTTGTGCCTTCAACACTTTCACAACGATTTTCTGCTCTTCAATCAGGAAAGCACGCTTGATCCTGTCACGGACACATTTCGCACACATGGAACCACCATACGCTCTGCTTACATGTTTTTTTGTTTTAGACAACCTCATAAGAACTTTAGGCCTCACGGCACGAACACCCCGAAGTCGGCCTGGGCACACGCCACATGCAGATTTTGGTGCCTTCCCAACCTTCTTGGTATAAAGGTAAACAATTCTATTACCAGCTGTCCGGGACAGCCTAGTTTTGTTGGAAGCAGTATTGTAGGATAGCCTACGACGGTATGTCAAACGCTGGACCATTTTGAATGCCTCTAGGTTCCGTCACCGGAAGAGAGGTTCCCAGACCTTTTGGACTCAAAATATCATTTCTTACCAACATTTCTCAGGTTCCTCTAAGAAAAAGTTGATTCTGGATCCGGGCAGAAAATGTACAAGTTGGGTCTGAAACATCCTCTCATACCAAAAAGTTAATGAACTATCAAAGACTACTTATGGCAATATGACAAAAGCTCTCAGGACTTTTTCATATTCAAAAGAAATTTTTTTTCTGTGTCACTAAAAAAATAAATTGCATAATGAATGGGATTTCCTTACACTAAAAAGTCCTTAGGAGCCAACCTAAAAGTGACTCATTCTGGTACAATCTAAGATTCAATAAGCATAATTGGCAATGAATCGCAATACATCAAATATGTTAAAAATCCATGAGTTCAGAGTAATTCTCAAATTTAAAAAACTTCACAAGTAACTTTGGAGGATGCTAGGAAACCAATTCATGTTTATCTGTCTTTACTGTATATGCTATATACCTCAGTGTAATTAAACAGGTGAGGGACAATTTCTCTTCATGGAGGCAGTCCTACTAATAAAGAAGGAATGAAAGAATAAGAATGTCATCATCATTTTGCAACGATTAAAGCAAAGGATCTAGGTGATAGTCACCAGTGCTAACACTGCATGGCAATGTTAACAATGCAAAAAGAGACATTAGGTACCTCCTATCAGAAGTATGAAACACCACATATGAAGCATTCTTGTCCCTCTCCCCAAAGCCAAAAGGAAAAAAAAAATTCAACCTGAATCAGATCAAGCCTCTAAATCTAACTGCCAATTTACGGGAAATAAATAGGGACAGAGGAACATAGCACACATCACCTTCAGGATGCAATCACAAAATCCAGTCTGTGGGAAACTACTATAAATGACCCATATATTAAACAAACAAATTACAAGCGGAAAAAGACAGGGAGAAGCAATGTTTAATATTTAAGAGGCATATCGATCAGCTGAAATTCATGTACTTTACTTGGATCTTAATTTCAAATAAAATACTGAGCAAAATTTCAAAGGATTTTTTAATTGTACTATTTGACTTTAATAGATCTTTTAAAATTATAGCAAATAGGCATATCATTTAGCCTTGACTAAAATATCATGATGAGCATCAAGTCCTGGGTAAGAAACCTAAGCCCCAATTAAAAAACTGAATGGCAAATCAAATTTAACTCCCCACCCCCCTTACAACCTTTTTCTAAGAAATCAACCATAGTCTAGCCAACAAATATCTACTGAGATATGTAACAGGCTTGAAGACAGACCCTGCAGATTCTTAATGAATAAGATAGGAAATTTCTGCCTTCATGGAGTTTACTATCTAGCTACTATAAATCAAGGAATTATTTTTAAAAAATTCATCTGCACCTCTCTATAAAGAAATAACGATTTAATAAAAAATTTTATTCAAAGGAAACACTTGGGCATTTACTCAACTAGCACTGCTAAAAATGGACAGATTTTAGAGAGGTAGCATGTGATTTGGGGGGCAGAGTATAAATATACCAAGTGTAAGATCTGGATTCTACAACGATAGTAACTTAAATTTATTGAGCAATAACTCTGTGTCAGACACGATGCTGGGGAGTTTAATATATGTGATCTATCTAATTCCAACAATTCTTTGACATAGTAATGTCTTAATTTTTATAGATAAGGATCCTGAGGCTTAGAAAATGAAATAACGTTCCCCCTGGCAAATGGAAGGCAAGATATAGAGCCAAGACTTTGAACTTGGGGGTCTCTGACTCCAAAGTTTATGCTCTGGCCACTACATTATGTTGCCCATAACTGTGCTCATAATTGTGCTCATCCTAGCTGTTTCCTTACCTATAAAATGAGAAGCCCACAAGAGGCATGATTCCCAAGGGAATGAATCTCCCTGGTGACGTGTGACATGACTCCCAGGAATGAGTCCAGCCTTGGCAGCAAGGGATTGAGAATGCCTACTTGACCAAGAGGGGGAAAAAAGAAAGGTAATGAGCCGAGGCCACAGTGGTTGAGAGACCCCAAATAGAGTCGAGGGGCTATCCTGGAAGTTTTTCTTATGCAAGCTCCAGCTAGACATCCCAAATGGCCACAGTATGCCATGCCCTTACAAAAAGTAGTCCCCAAATACCTAGGACCCTACCTGAGATTCTATAAAATATTCATTCATTAAGTTTTATCTCTCAGAAACTTAAATCCACCAGAGAGTTCCTATGCCAGACAAGTACTGAAACCCAGAGGCAACAGCCTCTTTAAGAATAACAATCAGATGCAGCCCTTTTCCCCATACTGTCAACATCCCCTTTCAAAATGAACAAGTTAGGGTGCTCACTGCCTAGACACCCCTGAAGATGGAGAAACAGATTAGGTGAGAGGAAGGGGTAGCAACAAACAAGATAAGATTTAACAAAGGTCTATAAATACTGAAACTTTATATAAATATATATTTTTAGATTCTGAGGTGTTGTAATAGCTGGAAGGAAGTAAATGCCATGGGTGGAACTGTAACCTATAACATCCTTTGAAATTTGTTCTATAGCTATTCGTTGAATTGTGCTTTGAAAGTCTTCACCTTTCTATATATACCCTATATTGCATAAGGAAAGAACTGAAACTGTGGAACCATAATCCATAACAATTTTGAAATTACCTATATAACTGCTTGTTGCGCTGTACATCGAGAGTTGACACCTTTCTGTATGTATATTATATTTTACAATAATGGAAATAGCTGAAGTTGTAGAACTGTGATCCATGACATTCTTTGAAATTTGCTCTCTAACTGCTTGTGACATCATACGTTGAACATTATCACTGTTATGTATATATATTGAAGTTCACAATTAAAAAAAAAAATGGGGAGCCCAAACTTCCTGTTATCTATGAGCCATTAAAAAAGTGATGTATGTGAAAAGCTAATGAAACATAATCTGTTAATATTACACTTGTGGAAAATGTGTTTAAAGATACAAAACCTGCAAGTTAAATTGGAATTTTTAAATGAAAAAAAAAAAAAAACCTACATAGTTTAATCAGCAACACTTTTAATTCACAAATCACAGGTTTAATTCTGTATATGTGAACAATATCAGACAAGGTTTCTACATACAAAATCTTGTATCTATCCTTTTTGAAAAGGAGTTGCATGCCTTCAAGTATATTTTAGGCTGCTTGGTAAGTGTTTTTTCCCCCCAGATTCCTATTTAAAAAAGGATTAACAATATTTTTACACAAATTCTCAATCCTAGTCTCAATTAAATATTCCCCAGAAAAATAAGGCAAATATAAGAGAACATTACTATGTGCACAACCAAATGTTCTCCAGGACTGCCTCTCTTTTGATAGAGCCCTGTTACATATCAGATGCTTTACACATGTTGTCTCACTTAACACTTTTAAGAAACCCAAGCACACTTCCATGATAAAAAACAAAACAAAACAAAACACACACACTAAACTAGGAGTAGAAGGGAATTTCCTCAGCCTTAAGATAAAGGTATCTACAATACACCGATGGCTAACTTAAATATCAGGAACAAGAGAAGGCAGTCTGCTCTCACCATTTCTACTCAAACATTTGTACTAGAGCAAATAGACAAGAAAAAAAGAAAAAACATCCAGACCGGAAAGGAAGAAGTAAAACTATCTCTACTTGCAAATGACGACCTTATATACTGAAAATCCCAAGGAACCAACAAATACTATTAGAATAATGAACAAGTTAAGCAAGGGTATAGGATACAAGACAATGTACAAAATTCAGTTGTATTCCTCATTCACTGGCAACGAGCAAGTGGATAAAATTTAAAAAATTTGATTTATAATAGCATCAGAAAATATTTAGGAATAAATTTAAGAAAAGTATGGCAATATACTCTGAAAACTACAAAACATCATACCAAGAAATTACATGTCTTGCCATTTGGCAAGACATTTCATGCTCGTGGATTAGAAAACTTAGTACTGTTAAGATGACAATTCTCCCCAACTGGATTCATATCTGATACAACAGCAATCCCTGTCAAAATCTCAGCTCCCTTTTTTGCAGATTCTAAAATTTTACTGACCCTAAAATTCATATGGTAACATAAGGGGCCCAAAATAATCAAAACAATCTTAAAAAATGGACAAAGTTGGGGGATTCACATTTCCTGATTTCAAATCTTTCTACAAAGCGACAGCAATCAAGACAGTGTGGTAACGGCATAAGGATGGACATATTGATCAATGGAACAGAACTGAGAGTCCAGAAATAAACACAAGTATCTGTGGTCAATCGATTTCTGACACAGTGCCAAGACCATTCAATGGGGAAAGAGTAGTCTTTTCAATAAATGGTGCACGGAGAACCGATATTTACATGCAAAAGAATGAAGTCTGACCCCTACCTCACATCCATTAACTAAAACGGATCACTGATTCAAATTTAAGAAATAGACTATAAAACTCTTAAAAGAAAGCATAGGTAAATCTTCATAACCTTAGATTAGGCCATGGTTTCTTAAGACATGATACCAAAAAACATAAGGAACATAAGGAAACACATATATATTGTACTTCATAAAATTAAAAACTTCTGTACCTCAAAGGACACCATCAAGAAAGTAAAAAGACAACCCACAGAATGGGAGAATATTTTCGCAAATCAAATATCTGATAAGGGACTTGTATACAGAATATACATACAAAGGACTATTATAACTGAACAATAACAGATAACCCAATTTAAAAATGGGCAAAGGATTTTTTTAAAAGTAATGAATCATAAATTTTATTTTAAAATGTAAACATCACTAAGCATGCATACATTTTAAAATGATAAAATGTACAATTTCGCTAATCTTTTTCTTTTTGCATAGGACATCATTACAATATAGAAGCTATGCCATACAAAATAATACAAAGTTTCATCTAGGCAAGCCATGGCTAGACTGGGAGTTGTACAGTCTGTAGTGATGTGGGAAAGACAAAACGTGGCTTTTGGGAACATGGGGTGGTGCTGGTCAAAAACAGCAAAAAAAAATTCCTATAGAAAAGGAAAATGTGTGTTCAATGGAAATGATCTTAGACCCTTGGGTTTTGCCTTTACATTTCAGCAAACGATTTTAGAGAAGCTTGCATCAATGGCTTTGGATGAGGAAGGGGATGTCTGTGCAGCCAGGAAACTGCTGAGACCTACAACGCACCCACATCCACATAGGTGATTTTGGCCCCACCCAAGCCAAAACAAGCCCCATACCCAGACAACACAAAGTTGCTCAGGAGATACCCATATGTGGGGCCCTTGAGGTCACTGGCACTCAGCACACTGGGAGCCTCAAGGCCAGGACTGGGGAAGCACAGCCCCTTGCTCACACCCAGACAGGCCCCCTGACCTTGGGAATGGACCCTGGGCTGATCAATACTGAGAAGTGGCCCCCTGTGGAGGGGTCCCTGGAGCTGTGTGGAGAGGACAGCCTCTAGCGAGGCCCATGGTTTGCTCATTCAGCCCACAAGTTGGGTTTCCTGATGAGTGTGTGCAGGTGCTTGTCAATGTGTCCTCTAGGAGGAGACACTAGAGAAAACTAAAGGTTCCAGGAGCCCTGGGAGAAAGTGGCTCACACTGCCCTCCCCACAGGGAATGCATGCTGTGAAGGGCAAGAGATGCTCTATTTCTCCTATCCCGTTCATTTTAAAATAAAAGTATAGTAATGCTTTAAAGCTGAGTTGTGGCGATGAATGCACAACTATATGATGATACTGTGAGCCAATGACTGTATATTTTGGATGGATTATATAGTGCGTGAATATATCTCAATAAAACTACATTTTAAAAAAAATGCTGTCTGAATAGGAGAAAGGCTGAGTGGGGTTGGTGGGTGTGCCGGTTTGAGTGTATCGTGTCCCCAAAATGCCATTATCTTTGTGGTCTTGTGTGGGGCAGAAGTTTTGGTGCTGGTTGGATTTGCTTGGAATGTGCCCCACCCAGCTGTGGGAGATGATTCTGATGGGATGTTCCCATGGAGGCGTGGCCCCGCCCATTTGGGGTGGGCCTTGATCGGTGGAGCTATATAAATGAGCTAACTTGGGGGGAGAAAACTGAGTGCAGCTGGGAGTGATGTTTTGAAGAGGAGCAAGCTTGCTAGAGAGGAACGTCCTGGGAGAAAGCCGTTTTGAGGCCGGAGCTTTGGAGCAGATGCCAGCTGCCTTCCTAGCTAACAGAGGTTTTCCGGAGGCCATTGGCCATCCTCCGGTGAGGGTACCCAATTGCTGATGTGTTACCTTGGACACTTTGTGGCCTTAAGACTGTAATTGTGTAGTGAAATAAACCCCCGTTTTATAAAAGCCTATCCATCTCTGGTGTTTTGCATTCTGCAGCATTAGCAAACTAAGACAGTGGGGCAGGGTGTGTGTGTAGCACACTGCCAATCCAGTATCTCAAGATGGGGTCATGTCCACTTTTCTTGCATGGACACCAGGAGCCACCTCCTGCCAAACCCAACCCTTGTAACAGATAAGGGGCAGGGTGGCAGGTGGGGACTGAGGGGGGCAAGGCCAGTGGAGAAAGGGCCTCACCTTGAAGCAGGTTGAGATGTTTGTCAGAAGTAAGCTGGATGGTATATCCAAGTTCTGGCAGAAAACTCTCTGGAACATGTCTAGGGCAAATCTCTAAAGCCTAACCTCAGTATTGGGAAAATCCTATGGCCTGGCTTTTCCCTGGGGCAAGCCTGAATTTAAAAACTGTCAGCTTCACATCCCGAAGTAATTTGGACAGACAATAAAAATATATATGTAGGGCCTCCCTGAGGAGCTGGGGGAAAATGAAAAGGTGTTCAGCTTCCTCACCCGGATTGTTGCTGATGTTCTCATAAACATTGAGGACTGGCAGTTTGATGTGCCAAGCCCTCTATCACAGGACTTGCCCTTATGAAGCTCATCACTGCAAAGGAGAGGCTAAACCTGCTTATAATTGTGCCTAAGAGTCTCCCCCTGAGTACCTCTTAGTTGCTCTGATGTGGCCCTCTCTCTCTAGCTAAGCCAACTTGGTGGGTGAACTTACTGCCTTCCCCTCTACGTGGGATCTGACTCCCAGGGGTGTAAATCTCCCTGGTAATGCAGGATATGACTCCCGAGGATGAATCTGGACCTGACATCGTGGGACTGAGAACATCTTCTTGACCAAAAGGGGGATGCGAAATGAAACGACATAACGTTTCAGTGGCTGAGAGATTCCAAATGGAGTCGACAAGTCACTCTGGTGGACATTCTTATGTACTATGTAGATAACCCTTTTTAGGTTTTAATGCATGGGAATAGCTAGAAGACCTGAAACCATCAAACTGCAACCCAGTAGCCGTGACTCTTGAAGATGACTGTATAGCAATGTAGCTTACAAGAGGTGACAGTGTGATTGTGAAAGCCTTATGGATCACACTCACTTTATCCAGTATATGGATGGATGAGTAGAAAAATGGGGACAAAAACTAAATGGAAAATAGGGTGGGAGGCTGTTTTGGGTATCCTTCTTTACTTTTATTTTTTATTCTTATTTTCACTTTTTCTGGTACAAGGAAAATGTTCAAAAAATAGATTGGGGTGATGAATGCACAACTATATGATGGTACTGTGAACTGACTGTACACTTTGGATGACTGTATGGTATGTGAATATATCTCAATAAAACTGAATAAAAAAAAACCATTAAAAAAAAACTGTCTGCTTGCATCCTTGACTTGCGCCTTGGAAAACACAGTTACCAGAATCCCCTATGGAATGGAATCTTTGGATAGCAAAAGATGAGGGATGACCAGCAAAGCCTTGCTTCTCACTGGTCGCAAAATCACTGATACATCAAACCCTTTTAAACCTCTAGCACAGTTTCTATGACTACATGACTTTTTCTAAAAGAGTTGAAAAATATGTGTGTGTGTGTGTGTGTGTCAGTGACACCTGCCAGAGTCAAAATAATTAGGTAGCCTCGAAAACACAGCTCAAACCAGGAGAAGCAGAAAGATGAGGGGTCACGAGTGCTCAGGGCATGTTTTCACATCAGGCTGAGATCACGAGTGAAGTCTGTGGTGAGAGCTGAGATCCTGTGCAGTTCATCCTAGCACCTGTTTCTAGCAATAGTTCTGCCACACTTTGCTTGGGACCATGGAAAGTCGCCAGTCCTCCCTTTGCAAGCTCCTGTGGCCTGTGCGCTGACCCATGGCGTGGTGAGGTCTGGGGGTGCCAACGTTCCGGTGATTCTGTCCTCAGAGGCCTGGATGTGCCCGCTGTGGAAGCCCCTGCCCTGGATGGACAACTAGGAAGGGCACCTCCAGGGCCATGCTGGGCAAAGGATTTTAACTAGATATTTCTCCAAAGAAGATATACAAATGGCCAATAAGTAAATGAAAATGTTCAACATCATTAGTTATTAGGAAAATCAAAATCACAATGAGATCCCACTGCACACACACTAAGATGGCTATTATTAAAAAACGGAAAATAAGTAGAGTTGGCTAGAATGCAGAGAATTAGGAACCCTCATGCACTGGTGGTGGGAATGTAAAATGGTGCCACTGTTGTGGAAAACTGCTCAGAAATTAAACTCAGAATCATCATATGACCTGGCAATCCCACTTCCAGGTATATATCCAAAACAATTGAAAGCAGGAACGCAAACATATTTTTACACCAATGTTCACAGCAGCATTATTCACAGTAGCCAAAAAGTACAAGCAACCCAAGTGTCTACCAACAGATGGAGGGATAAAATGTGGCCTATACAAACATACGTTTAGCTGTAAAAAGGAATAAAGTTCTGAAATATGCTACAACATGGATGAACCTTAAAGACACCATGTTGAGTGAAATAAGCCAGAAACAGCAGGATAAATATTGCATGATTTCACTCCTATGAAAGACCTAGAAAAAGAAAATTCATAGTGAGAGAAAGTAGATTCAAGGTTACCTAGCACAAGGGATTGGGGGAAATGGGGAGTTAACGTGTAATGGGTACAGGGCTTCAGTCTGAGGTGATGTTAAAAGTTTTGTTAATGGATGATGATGATGATGGTAGCACAATATTGTGAATGTAATTAATGTTAATGAATTGTACACATGAAAGTGATATGTGGCAAATTACCATGGGAAATTTTTTTAAATGTGTATAAAAGAATATTTAAGAGTTACTAATATTTTTCAAAAATCAAAAGAAAAAGAAAAAAAAAAAAACAACAGTGAAGGGGTCCTGTCCTAGCAGATATTAAAACTTAGCCAAAGCTATTGTTATGAAAACAGTAATGGCACCAACACAGGTTAATGAAACAGAATTCAGCGGAGAAACAAATAAATGGGAACTTAATACAGTATCGATAAAGGGGGCATCTCTAATCAAATGGGAGAAGGAATGGATTACTCAGCTAACGTCTGCCTATTCTGAAAGCAACCCTCCCATACACCAAGGGACACCTGTATTTTCCCTTAAAAATAGAGGCGAAGTCATTTCCTAACTCTTATGTCCCTACTCTTTGCCATCTGAAATAGTTTAAAACAAGTCTCGGCGTTACTTTTCAAAAGTCTTTTTAAAAATTTTTTTATTTCTGTTTCTTTGTTATTTTATACATACTAGTTTTTTTTCTTTTAACTCAACCAATAGCAAAACAAAACCAAAAACTACATCTACCACCCACATTAGAAATACAAATTAAAATGAGATCCTGTTCCCCCTCATGAGATTGACAAAAATCAAAAAAGATACAATCCAATGCTGGCAAGGGTATAGGGAACAGACCTTCTCACATCCTCCTGGGGGGAGTGTGAGCTGCCAAAACTCTTTGGAAAGTAGTCTAGCAGTAGCTATTAAAATTTACAAAGTATATTTGTTTTGGCCCAGTAACACCACAATTTTAGGATGCTGTTCTACAGAAATAAAAGCCCCACTAAATCAGCAACATCCTCTATAATTTTAACCTCTTTTCTCAGCATTTCCTTCACCTTCATGTCCTAACTGAAACCTCGTTTTTCCTTGAGGTCTTCTCCCATATTTTTCCTCCCATATTTTCATGGTCATATCTCTGGGCATGGAAGTGAGATAACTGCCCTCCTTGGTTTTCCTTCTCACTTTTGGGCTGTTCCAGTTTGCTAATGCTGCTGGAATGCAAAACACCAGAGACGGACTGGCTTTTATAAAAGGGGGTTTATTTGGTTACACAGTTAGAGTGTTAAGGCCATAAAGTGTCCAAGGTAACATATCAGCAATCGGGTACCTTCACTGGAGGATGGCCAACGGTGTCTGGAAAACCTCTGTTAGCTGGGAAGGCACATGGCTGGTGTCTGCTCCAAAGTTCTGGTTTCAAAATGGCTTTCTCCCAGGATGTTCCCCTCTAGGCTGCAGATCCTCAAAAATGTCACTCTTAGCTGCACTTGAGATATTTGGCCTCTCTCAGCTTCTCTGGAGCAAGAGTCTGCTTTCAACGGCTGTCTTCAAACTGTCTGTCTTGGCTGTAGCTCCTCTTCAAAATGTCACTCACAGCTGCACTGAGTTCATTCTGTTTGCCAGCTCATTTATATGGCTCCACTGATCAAGGCCCACCCTGAAGGGGTAGGACCATGCCTCCATGGAAATATCTCATCAGAGTTATCACCTACAGTTGGGTGGGGCACATTTCCACGCAAACAACCTAATCCAAATGTTCCAATTTAATCTCCACTAATATGTCTGCCCCACAAGACTGCATCAAAGAATATGGCTTTTTCTGGGAGACATAATACATTCAAACCGGCAAATGGGCCCTTCTCCTTCCCTTCTCCTTAAAAATGTACACTACCTTGTGAGATTGAGAACATCTTCTTGACCAAGAGGGGGATGTGAAATGAAAAGAAATAAAACTTCAGTGGCTGAGAGATTTCAAATGGAGTCGAGAGGTCACTCTGGTGGACATTCTTATGCACTATATAGATAACACTTTTTAGGTTTTAATGTAGTGGAATGGCTAGAAGTAAATACCGGAAACTATTAAACTCCAACCCAGTATCCTTGACTCTTGAGGACGATATAACAATGTAGATTACAAGGGGTGACAGTGTGATTGTGAAAACCTTGTGGATTGTACTCCCTTTATCCAGTGTATGGATGGATGAGTAGAAAAATGGGGACAAAAACTAAATGAAAAATAGGGTGGGATGGGGGGATGGTTTGGGTGTTCTTTTTTTACTTTTATTTTTTATTCTTATTCTGATTCTTTCTGGCATAAGGAAAATGTTCAAAAATAGATTGGGGTGATGAATGCACAACCATATGATGGTATTGTGAACAGTTGATTGTACACCATGGATGACTGTATGATATATGAATATATCTCAATAAAACTGAATTAAAAAAAAAATTTACACTACCATGTAGAACAGATTGAGAGTTACCACAAGTGATGATGTCCAGGATTAGAATCAACATTTGGGCTTCCTTTGCTGTGTTTTCTCTTTTTTAAAAAACTGCTACACAGCTATTTCTATTAACCCTATTAATGTATTTGTAGTCAAAGAGAAAAGAAGTCAACACATAAGGCCAGAGATGCAGTGCTAGGTGATGACAGAGAGGAAAAATGGGAATACAGAGATCTGGGTTCAAATACAATTTGTCACTAACCTTGGGTAAGTTACTTGCTGATTATAGTTTACTCACCAGTGCAATGGAGATACCAGAACCTACCTCATTTGTTTATTGGGAGGATTCATTAATACAATGGATCTATACCACTTGAGACAAAGTAAATGCTCAATAAATGTTTAAAAGACATCAAAAGCAAAAACAGCTTCATATCTCAACGTTTCATCAGACCATACCATTTACTAACCCTCCCTCACTGGGGTCATTTGCTCACTCCAAACCATTTCATCCTCTATAATTTTAGCTCTTGGCTCCCCTTCATTCTCTCCAACCCTACTGGTGTCCTGGTGATTCTACTATTTGCACAACTGTTCTAATAATTTGTGTCACTCAATTCCTAGTCTGTCTCTCCTCCAATGATCTCTACCCTATCTTAGTCATTCACTTCTGGGTTCAAGCCCTAGATCTCAACATTATCAATAACTGCCAGCCCATCAACATTCTCATACCACATCCTCCTACATTTTTGGCTTCCTCCTTCTATTGGCCTTTCTCTAATAATCCTTTGACACTGCCAGGACTTACAATCCATTGATCCCACTACCTTTTCACCATACCTCCCCTCCTCTCCTCATTTCCCATCTTACCCATCATAAGTTCTATAAGTCAAATTTATCATCACTCTGTTATACATATCCTTGACTCCTCTGCCCTCTATCACAATCACATACCCTTGGCTAAACCACAGTATTTTAAAATTTCAAATCTCTTCCTACTCTGCACCTCTACCCTCACAGCTGAACAAGGGTGACTGGTTTTCAAATAAATTTATGCTCACTAACCTCAAGTGGACTCGTAATGCTGCCTGACCTTTGTACTAGTTGCTTGGTCCATTCATTCTCCCATACCCCTAGAGGAGTTTTTTTTGTTTTTTGTTTTTTGTTTTTTTTTTTTGGCCAGGGAATTTGGTGTTGTGGAAAAACATGAGTTTTGAAACAGAAGGAAAACCTGAATTAACCTTCTAACCTAGCTTCTGGTAGGTTCTATGACTTTGAGCAAATTCTCACTTCTTTAAGCCTTTCCTCATCTATAAAATAGGGACAGTATTATCTAATCCACAGGATTCTTTTTCTTTTTCACTTTTTAAAACATCTAACACTTTGCTTGTTGCAAGTCAGTAACATACAATTATTTTAAAAAGGAATTTTAAAAAATAGTAAATCTCATCTTATTGCCCTCATTCTAACTCCAGGTTTGCTGTGTAACCTTTGCATACTTTTTTCTTCTGCATATACAGATATACAGTACTTAATGTGGATGTTCTCTTACCCTAACTGACTAGTTGGAACAGATGCCCTTCATTTCCTAAGGCCTTCTCTCTAGTATAACCAAGCATTTCTGCTACCATCAGTTGAGTTGTGCTCTTGACAAGAACTGGTTGTGTTTGCCCCCTAATTGTGTGTGCTGGTTATATTTGTCATATAAATGTAATTAAATACATAAATCAACAAAATGCCAGTGCAAAAAGTTTTGTTTATCTGAAACTAAATTATTTGCTTTGGAAAGGCTCTATGGGGGCTAGTTGTTAAAAAAAATTGCTATTCAGTCAGATGTGGGTGAGATAACTGTAAATTACTTTGGGATAAATCATTGTGATATAGAAGAATTTTGTACTCATTGCTTGGCAAATGTTTGCAGTCTCACTACAACTTAAAAATAATCGAATCAGTGTTTATGGATGTAGTTTGTCCTAGAAAGACTCCAAGAAATGCCAAAGGACTCATTTCCAAAAGAAAAGAGTAGGTTTCCATCAAAAGATTTCTACCTAAATGTGTATGCTTTATGTAAAATGAAATGTTCAAATAACGTATGGGATTTTTAAATTCCTCACTTTAAGTGATTTTTCGATTAATTGATCAATTATGGGTCCCAGTCTCCATGGGTAAGAAAGTTTCTGCTATCTTTGTCTTCTACAGATAGGATCGTATTTTACTTTTGAAAGTCAGCATAGCAAATGGTTATGAAGACTGGCTCTGGAATAAGATTGCCTGGATTTGAATCCTGGCTTCTCCAATTGCTAACTTTGTGACCACTACTTAACCTCTCTATGCTTTAACTTGTTCATTTTTAAATTGAGACTAATAGTATCGCCTACCTAATGAGGTTGTTTTGATGATTAAATGTTAACACATCCAAAGCACTGACAAATATTAAGCCCTTGAATGTTAAGCATTATTATTATTACTTGTAGCCTTTCAAAGCTATGAACAACAGTTTAAACTTTAATCTGTAGGCGTGAAGAGTCAAAGGTTTTTTCAACCAAGGGTGACACAACACCAGGTTACAGATTTGCTTCACAGCATGGAGTATGTGCTGGGAATCTCCCAAGCAGCAGGATATAAGAGACATGACTGTCTATCATTTTTGTTTGTTTGTTTTTGGTGACATTTGATTTGATTGGAACTCTCTGCGATGAGGTTTTAAATACATGAACAGAAAGCACCATAGACTTTTTTTTTTTTTTTTTTTTTTTTGCCTTAAGTCATAGAGTCTGATGGAGCCAAAAACGTTTCAAAACGAGTTATAAACTTGATACTACAGCCCTGAGTTCAGGCTTAAATTTCTAAAATTTAAGAAAACAAGGCCATATCCTGATATCCATCTAAAAGGAAAGAAATTTCTTACTTCTGTGCAAGCAGAAAAGGAATTATTTCTTCCTCCACTGGCCATGCAGAGCTCCTTCAGTCCCTTCTCTGTCTGTCCATGTTAACCTTCTCCAGGAGTTCAAACAGCAACCTTGAGGCAGTGAACCAAGGCCCTAGGGGTGTCTGCTATATTTGGAAATTTGCAAAAATGGACTTCAATCTTTAAAATGTCAAATTTATTCTATAGCCAACTTGGTCAGAAAATAACCTTCCATATACCTGCGTTAGCTCTCTAAACCTATGCCCCTCTTCTTTCCCATTTGAAATAGCTTAAAACAAATGCCTGCATTAGTTATTCAAACTCAACTGGTCCCAATATAAACAAGAGAAAAATCTCAGAAGACATCAATGGACTGAAAAGCATGATAAATTCATCCTAGGGAGTTCCAACCAAATCAAATGTTACACACACACAAAAAAAGTGAATCAGAGGAAACCCAAGATTTCCAAAATAATTTTACTTTCTCCAATTTCTATATATCAAGTGAGGTAAAATACTGACAACCAGCTCCTGGCAAATGTCACCCTGTTCTGTTTTGATCCCCATAGTGATTCCCAGTACATACTCCATACTGTTAGTGAAGCAAACCTGAAACCTAGTATTATGTCATCCCTGGCTGAAAAAACCTTTGCTGACTCCCCACGCCTACAGATTAAAGTTTAAGCCATTGTGCACAGTTCTGAAAGGCCTCCAGAATCGCCCTAAGTTACCTTTCCAGACTTATTCTCTAAATCAACAGACATACTCCGCAAGTTTCTAGCTCCATACCTTGTGTAGGCTGGTACCTCAGAGGTCTAAACACCCTCCTGCCCACCACCTGTTAAATTCTATTCATCCTTCAAAATAACAAGGTACAGTAGTAAGACCCAGGCTTTGAATTCTAGCTCCAGCCCCACTAGAATTCGAATTCCATCTCCATTACTTAAGAGCTTCATGACTTTGAGCAAAAAACTCAATGGATGTTTCCTCTCCTGCAGGCAAGCATACCACCTATTATACTTACAAGGCTACTGTGAAGATTAAGCATAATGGTTACAAATTACCTAACACTATGCCTAAGGAATACCAGATTCTTAATAAATGGTAATTACTAAGCCTTCATTCTTTCCCCTTCCCATAACTGTCTTATACAGACAGGATCATATTTTACTTTTGAAAGTCAGCATAGCAAGTGGTCATGAAGACTGGCTCTAAGCTGTCACAGCACTTTCTTTGTTCATATCACATTACACCAAAAGCATTAATATCTTGCAGGATACTCATTATCTGTGTATAAATCCGATTTTCTGATTTCTCCATTGGGTTATAGGCAAGATGGCTATGGATATAGATTTCTAAATCTCTGCCACTCACTACGTGTGCAAGTTATTTGACCTCTCTGAACCTATAACTTCATTAATAAAATCAGCAAGGGTTAACACTTTGCAGAGTTAGTAAAGGATTTAAACTACCTGGTATAATGCTTGTCACCTAATAAGCTTCAGAGAATGTTTAATGGTAATCTGGTTGATGAATCTGATCAAGATTTGAATAAAAGAATATATAAATACAAATCTTATTTGCCTCCTTAAACCCAATTTCAAAAGGCAATCTTAATATAACTTTAACCTGCTACCCACCTCTCTTACTGATCTAGATGTCCACTGACGACAAAATGGAGGTTTCCATGGACTTTACCTTGGAGATACTATCACATATTCATGTTCTTCTGGTACCAGACCAAGTACATCATGATTTATAATTCATATCACCTCATTACACTGAGAACATGGGGACCTACCCCTGAACAGTTGTGAGGGATAAAACGGTCTGCCAAAGTTAAACATAATTCTGAAATGAGTGATCTACTAGGAAACAGAAGCTGGTTGTCCACTGTTCATTTCTTCGATTTTAATTTGCTGTGTCATCAATTTCTTTACTCAAAACTCCAACCAAATGTCAACTACTTCTATGACTTTTATATACTTCCAACCCATTGCTCAAGGGAAGAGGAAAAAATTTCAAAATTATAGTGAAATCTACTCAAGGAAATTACAGAAAAGTGGGGACTTGCACCCCCCCCACACACACACAAACACAAGATCACTGCATTCCACTCCCTCAGCTATACACTAATACTGATATATAGGTTGCATAGCACAGAAGTTAAGAGCCAGAGAAAGATTCTGGAAAGACGGACCTGGCTCTGAATCTGGCGCTGCCGCTTTCTAGTTGTGTAACCTAGGCATGTTACTTCTTAAGCCTTTGATTCCTCACCTGTAAATTAGGGACCATAACAGTTATCAATCCCAAAGGGTTGTTGTGAGTAGTAAATGCGATAATGTATGCTAGGTGTTTGGCAAAGTACTTACAGTAAATGCTCAATAAATGGTACTGTACCTAACAGTGCCTGAGTACTGAGGCTCTTGATAAACACTGCTGAATGAACGAATGAATGATTAAAACATTTTATGTTAAGAAATAAGAGTACCACTGATTTTACTTCTATCTTAAGTTAAATAACGATGAACAGCAGCAGAATTTTGGGAGCATTTTACAGTTTACAAAGCCCTTCTGAAGTCCATCAGCTCATTTGATTTACACAACATCCTTAGGAAGGAGACATTTTTAAGAAATGCAGTTTAGAGATAAGGAAACTGGTATCCATCAGGTAACAAAGAGCCAAGGTTACCCACCCTAGTGGCCTTCTCCAACCAGATTCCCAAGCTACCAGATAAGTGCCTAGTGCCAAATGTACTGAGCACAACAGCCGATAAAAGGAGGCAGATCCCTGCAAGTTATCACCCTCCTTAAGCACAGTCTCAAGCACAGGAGTCCAGGAATAACTCCTGCATAATTAGCCCCATCAGAAGCCACTGAAAATACTTACAATACCTTGAGGGTGGGAGGCCAGAACCGCCTATAGGCGCCCTCGCCACCACCAGAGTGGGACCTGACAACCATGAGGCCAGCAGTAAATGTTTGAAGAACTGACATGGGACGCGAGTAGGAAGTTTTCCAGAGACACGAACTGAAGTCAACTTCGCGGAGGGAATTAAGCATCTGCCGCACATCTACAGAGTAGCCTCTGGGCGGAGATGGTCCGACCGGTAACCCAGCTGGGAAAGATGGTTGAGGACAGGCGCGTTGAGGGAAACCAAGAAAGCTGACCCGCTGATGATAAAGGACAGGGGGAGGAGGGCCTGGCCTTAATGATGGCTGAAAGGCTGGGAACAGATAGATGATCGGGGCCCCAGGGAAGCAGGACAGTTGGCGTCTGGGGGGAGGGGGCTGCTCGCTGATATGAGAAGGGTACCGCCCGGGCCCAATCTAAGCAAGGTCCTGGCCTCCTTTATGGGCCCATCCCCCATGCCGCCACGGCGTCTGCCGCACCGAGTTGTCGCTGCTACCTGAAACTGCAGCAGTTTCTCTGTCTGCTCCTGGGTTAGATCCCGCTCCTCAGGCGCCGCCATTTTGCCGCCGCCTCTACGCTTCTGACCCGTCCGCACCATCACCCGCCGGAAATGACCTCAACGGCAACCACGTCCGGGCTGAACGGCCGCCAGGAAGCAACTGCGTCTGCGCATGCTGGTGCACCGACCGCAGTCCAGCCAGACGTGAATGATAGTTCCTGCCGCCAGAGGGCGCCACACTCGGGCGCGCCCGAACCCTTCAGGAAATTGCCGAGAGACTGTCGGTACAAGTCGTCCTAAGAACAAAGCGAACAACAGAACTGCTAGAGATCTGACACTCCTGAATGGTTCTCAAAGAGCCAAAAGATCCCGAATGGGCCTCGAGAAGCTCCGGAAACTCCCGAATGTCACTCGGCTAATTTCTCCTGCTCCCTAACCATTCCCCTGTAATCTCCGACATTACTGAATGCTTCTCGGAAAATTGTAGCGGTTCTGAAATATCGGCTGTTTGAAGCTTGATGCCTGCTCTGACGTTTCCAAAAGCTCTGTCTCGATTTTCGAGCTCCCGACTATCTCTCGAGAGGTTCCGAAAGCTCCCGAATGCTGGTGGGGCACTTCCGACGCTGCGTTCCAACCGGAAGCTGCCGAGTTCTTTGCCAGAGTTTGAAAGGCGGCATCGAAGGTGCTTGCTAGGAGTGTTTGAACCCGGTTACTGGCCCTTGACGGCTGATGGCGCTACCAGCCAGCCGCAGAGCTTTCTATCCACCTCCGTGGCGGCGGTTTGGGAGCCTCGGGCCGGTCCTTGCCCTTGCCTGCCTCAGGCCTTCTCATGTCTCTCTTTCACCTGGCCCAGGACCGCCTCTTCCCAGTGAGGGCAGAAGAAAGATCCCGGACTGGGATGAAGAGATTTAGGTTCAGGTTCCACCTCATCTCTGGGCTCCATTTTGCCATTGGTGGAATGAGGTTCCTTGACAGCCTCAGATAAGCCACGTCTGGTTATCACCTTCTCACCTTCCGGACGAGAAGACCTTTCCCTTAGGCTATGTCCACTGCCTTGTCCCCACCCCTGGATCTCTGCTTCCCCAACACTTTCCTTACCTCTTCCAGCCTGCATCCTCTCTGTAGATCCCTCTTTTCCATTCCCACTTCTCTTTCTCCTGCCATCTCCCTCCCCTGTCTACCCTTCTGGAAGACTTGGGCGGGTAGAGCGGTCTGGGTGTTAATAACACACTTTTGTGTGACCTCCAGCAGGACACTTGGCCTCCTGAGCCACACTGTCTGGTGTTGTCTTCATCTGTGGAATCCCGCTCCTGCCACTTCATAAGGCTGAGCAGGTGACAGAAGGTAGGAAGTGCTTTGAAAGCTGAAGTTCTGTAATTATACATTAAGAGATGAAAGGACTTGAATTTCAACTACTTCCTTACAGCCCTGTATCAGATCTTAACAGGTCTGCACAAACTTCCCAAACAATGCCCTGGAATTTTTCTTAGACCTGGAAGGTTAGATCTGAAGGAAACGGCTGTGACTCTCAAGAATTTACTCCATCAACTCAAAGCTCAAAGGAGACTGGGTGCTATTCAACATCTCCAGTAATGTTGGGTCCATACAATTGAGATGAGGGTCTACAAAGTCAGATGCACGTTGGAGTCAGACACGTCACGTAAGTGAATGAAGCATAGAGAGCGCAAATCACAATCCCAACTTTCTTTGGCTTGTTATTTGTTCTTTCAACAGACATACTTTGTAGTTCTATTAATCACCATTGAATATTCTTTATTTCCTCAAAGAAACATATGCCCTCTTGGTCTTTCTGTTTTCATCTTTCAATAGACTTGGTTACAAGAAATATTTTCTTTTTTTTTTTTTTTAACTCTAGTGTAAGAATTTGCCTCAGTACAGGAGACACAAGATGGGAAACTGGATGGTTCTTCATTCCTTGTCCAAAGGCAATTTCTACTTTTTAGCTGCAGCTGACGGCTTCCATGTAAGAGACCAGTATTGCCAGACTTCCCATCTTTTTGGATCTGTATATGAAATCTCCCCATTATAAAATGATGGTTACTAATTCATTTTTAAAGAAAATTGCTCTGTCAGTCAGCTATAATTGGAAGCCACATTTGAACTCAAGAGCTTCCAGTCTGCCCTCTCTGATCTAGGTAGAATCCTCATGGCCTCTGTTTACCACGTGAGAAGGTGGCCTTGGAAGAAACAAGCTTTTCTGATACGTTCAAGGTGTGGAAAGTGTCACCTATTATTGTCCTGCCTTTTCCTTACAAAACAATTTTTTCCTGACCTTTTCTCACCTTCTCAGGCAGTCCTGGCCAAGCAAAATATGTGAGCCACATGTGTCATTTTAAATAGTCTAATAGCTTGTGGGGACCCAGGGCCCAGGCCCCCTCCCCTCCATAGTGAAACTGAGTTATTTCACTTAGCCACCGACTTGACAGAACACTTCCCCAGGGGGAAAAGAGTGTACAAATGGTATCATAAACAAAGCATTGAAACTCCCCTCCCCTGATCACTGTTGATAACATATCTCCACAATCCTCTGTTACAAGACCCTGCCAAAGCTCTGTTCTCACACCCTATGGAATGTCTTTGTCCTAACCCTTATAAACCACCCCCTGGCACTTCCTGCTCTTTGCAGAGCGCTAACTTCCATTTTTCCTGGCTGGCTGTTGCTGTAGAACCATCTCTCCTGTCTGTAAGTCCCGTTAAACTCATGTCTAACTTTGTGCCTGGCATGTTCTTCGGTCTTGGGGCTGAGCTGGTTTGGAACATAGCTACATTTTAAGAGTAAAATGAGAAAGGTGACATTGATTTAAATAGTAAATTTTATTTAACCCTATATATCGAAAATGTTATTATTTGTCTTTTTATTTTTTATGCTAAGTCTTCAAAATCTGGCATGTATTTAACACTTATACCACATCTCTACTTGGACTAGCCATATTTCAAGTTCTCTATTGCCACACATGGATAGTGGTTACTGTATTGGACCGTGCAGTTTTAGAGTATTCTGAAGATTTTTTTAACAGATTTATTAATTATATTCATCTGCAGATATTATGGAATCATTCAAAAAATATTTATTGAATGTTTATTCTGAGCCAGGCTCTGGACCAGATGCTGTAGATGCAAAGATAAATAGGGCACAGCTCCTGCCTTTTAAATACAAACAGTTTAATAGAAAATTGAATGAATTTCATCACCTCCCTGGGAGGAGGTGTGTTTTTGTGTGTGTGTGTGTGTGAGAGAGAGAGAGAGAGAGAGAGAGAGAGAGAGATAGGTTTGTTTATTATTTTATTTTATTTTATTTTTCTGTTTTTGTCTTAACTTTTGTTGTGCGTGTGCATGTGTGTGTGTTCTATAGGTTTTTGAGTGCAGTTTTATACTGATCATCTATTGGGACCTCTGAGAAGCTAATGAATTAGTGTATTTGTCTCTACAGTCCTATTAATAAGGCTTTGCTGGTGCTTTATCATTTTGTTTCTGATAAAAGATGGATTCTGTCCTGCTGAGTCATGGAAATCCTAGAACAAGCCCTCAATTTCTGAGCAGCAGGAACATAAACTATTTTCTATCATATGGGGACACAGCATCTTGATTGCTGAGTAAAACAGACCGTTGAGATGTTAGCAAGAGTTTTCTTCAGCTCCTGCCCTGTTGAATTATTCAATATAGACATTAAGTGGAACCAGCAGAAATTAAGGTGACTCAACAAGATTCATCCAAAAAGTAAGAGGAGTAAGAAAGCTATGGCCTGCACTCAATAGTATGTTACAGATCCTCGGGCCTCTGCTAAGGGGTATTTGGACCAATGAAGCCAGTTAGGCCTGAAGGTAAGGTTTTGCCTTATGCAAGTCACAAGCTACATCTCGTGCTCATCAGGGAGTTCCCAGTACAAACTCTGATGCCACCACTAATTGACCATGTGACTGGCAAGTTAGTTAACCTCTCTAAGCCTCAGTTTTCTCATCTGTCAGCTGTAAATGGGCTAATAGGACATGCCTTACAGTGTTGTGGCAAAGATTAAATCAGAGAGGACATGTAATGTTCAGGGCCCAATCACAGCCACCTTGCAGACTTGTTGAGAGGATAGAATGGATTAAAAGAAGTCTTTGTCATTGCTAATGCCCTTTAGGGAAGTTAAGTTTTGCTATAGATTCATTCAACATGCATTTGTTACTGTCTGCTAAATACTTACCTCTGGGGGTCACCTAGCCTCAGAAATGTCCTAGTGTAGCAGAATGTCAGTTGCAAGTTCAAACAATAGCTCCGATGGAAAGTGACATAGATGCAGAGGTATATAGTTGATAATAGACTGTAACCAGGTCCCTTAGCTCCCCATCTCACCTCCCACCTGGATCACTTTAGGTACCTCCTGACTGATCTCCCTGATTTTGCTCTCGCCCCTCTGTAATACAATTTCATTACAACTGCCGGAGAGCCTATCACTTCCCTGCTCAAAACCCTCTGTTGGCTTCCCATTGTCCTTAGAACCAAATCCAAGCTCCATCCCTTGCCTTACGTGATCTGGTCCCCACCTATCTGAAGTCCCTACTGCTAGCTCATTATTCTCAAACCTCATTCTCATTCATACCTCAGAGGCTTTCCATTTGCCTGCCCTCAGCCTGGAATACTCTTTTCTTAACTCCCCAGATGGCTGGCTCCTTTTGACATTTAGAATTCAGTACATGACGACTGCATTCTCAGAGAAGGCCTAAATATTTTGTGTTTTCTTCCAAGCACGTATCATTGGATGACGTTATCTTGTTTATCTATTGATTGTTTATCTCTCCATGCTCTAGATTCCATGAGGACAACAGAGACCAAGTCTGGTTTGGCCATCACTGAATCCCTAGTGCCTAGAACTGCACTGAGCCCAGAGAGCATGCTCTATAAACATTTGACCCATCCTGGAGCCTTAGAGCAAGGACCTCATGAATGTGGGTGGATTTGCTAGAGTAGAGCCCTAGGAGCTAAATTAGGAAAATAAAGCTACCAATTGGGGGATGCCCAGGGATGGTCTTTAATTAGATTATCTCCAATCAGAAGATAAAAGAAAGTCCATCTCTGTTTTGGGTGGTGGAGTAGGAATGCTAACAGATGACCTTTAGAGCAGAGATATTCTATTGCTCTTTAAAATTCCCCCTGCTCATAAAAAATAACATGGTTTGTCAACTGTGAGCAAGTCCAAACAACACCTCAGTTGGCAAGATGGGAAAGGGAGGAAATGCAAGAGACCTATTTAAAGATGGCTTCGATAACCCAGATGCATTTAAATTGTCTCCACAAGCTTGGATTCTGACTGGTTGGAGCCCTGGTTTGGAGGGGGGTGGAAGGGGAAGGATGTTTTCAGGGAACATAGTATGTGTTCCACTGAACTGGAA
This sequence comes from Choloepus hoffmanni, assembly GCA_000164785.2. Lineage (NCBI taxonomy): Eukaryota > Metazoa > Chordata > Mammalia > Pilosa > Megalonychidae > Choloepus > Choloepus hoffmanni. The sequence goes on from KN191707.1 coordinate 36,202, forward strand.
GCTTCAATTACCTTATGCCAATGAAGCTAGAGGTGGAGGAGTTATTTACTGGCAGAGTAACTCCCCTGACTACCTAGATGGGATCAGGAAGTATATGTCTGGAGTCTAGAGGACTCACTGGAACATCTCTTGGTGCTTCCATATCCAGTGATAATAGAAAATAGGCAATTGCAACAGCCCCAGCTTGCTAAAGGGAAGGTAACTAAAGGCTCAAGAGCCCTCAGAAATGAAAATCCAGGTCATCCCACTGGAAAACAATCAGGCCAACCAGTCTTAACCATGGTGAGAGAAATCTACAATGAGTGGTGGAGGAGGGAGAAGATATGATTATCATTTACAGCCTTGGGACCAGCTTCAGTCGCAGAGAACTGCATCCTGTTTCACTAACTCACTTGCCTTAAGACTTTACGGACATTGTGGCTGGCTGCTACATTAAAGGGAATTTTGTGACCAATTGGACTTGTAACTCCCCTCTTAGAAACAGTGAGGGCATTTTGTTCTCATGAAAGTAGGGGACCCATTTAGTACTATGGGGCCAGATATAATGAGAGGGGATGAGCAGTACTGAGTAGTGCAAGAGATGGAGTGCATCCAATACCTCTTATGTTTCATATCAGATCTTTACAGCCCTTGGCCACTTGTTTCACCACAGCCACTTCCCTGGTGACCAGTTCTGCATGGATTCCGCCTAGCTACCACCACATTAGCCAGCTTCCACAGACAACAGCACCTCATCTCATGCATGCACCACCAGCCTCTCACCTTCCACTCTAGAGCTTCCCTATTGCAAATGAAGCATGACACCATGGACCAGCACAGTGCCCACAATGCATAAACCAGAAGTGCAGGGCATCAATGTCCCAAGAGAAGACCCTTGACCAACAAGAGATGGGATCCACCAAATAATATTTTCTCATTTTCTGCCCTCTGATGAACTGTCTTGACATGCAGTAGTTTACATGGTTTCTCTGAGGACAGATCTGTGGGCTCTAGAAATCAGTTGCACTTAATATCAAGCAGTGCCCAGCCCTTAGATTAGCCCTCCCTTCTTCCCTACCCCCCACCCCTGCTCCCTTGTGTTTGATTCCCTGGGATTGCACTCTCCAATAAGGCATACACGTGTAAGCTTTTGCTGCAGGCTATGTTTTCTCTGGAACCCAGGCTCTGTCACTGTATATCAAGTCCATGGCTCACCCACAGAGAAAAGAATAATTTCAAGTGAATGTAAAACACACTGCTATGCCTATATGTTTCCTATAGGATATATTTTAAGAACAAAAAGAATGACAAAGAAATCTTAAATGGTATTCAGTAATTGTAATATTAGTAATAATATTTATATGGATATTTAAACATTATTATATGTATTTACATATGTATGAATACAGCAAAGAAAAGTATTTATGTTATGCAGCAGAACCAAAATTTATAGTGAAAGAGAGACTATATATGTTTAAAATCAAAGAGATTATGTAAAAGCTCTATCATCTTAAAATTAATATGGAAATATCAGTAAGAACACAATGTGTTTTTCAAACAGAAATCGTATTTCTTACCTGTGTGTTTTTTAAACTTTTTATTTGAAATAGTTTCAAAATTCCTGCACAGTTGCAAATATAATACAAAACCAATTCCAAGAACTCCAATATACCCCTTACCCAAGTAACCAGGATTTACCAACTTTTAATATTGTGCCATGTTTGTTATATCATTCTATCATCTATCATCTACCTATCTGTCTATCAATCATCTATTTCCTAAACTTTTGAGAATAAGTTGCATATATCATGCTCCTCAAAGACATAATACTTCCATAGGTAGTTCCTAAGAATAAAGATATTCATTTATGTAACCTCATTAAGTAAGTTATCAAGTCCAAGAAATTGAACATTGATATAAAGCATAAAGTCTATGTTCAATTTTTTTTTCAATTGTACCAATAATGTGCTTTGGGTAATTTTTTTCTCCAGTATCAGATCCAGTCCAGGATCTTGTATTGCTTTAATTGTCATCGTCTCCTTAGTCTCTCTCCTTTTTAATTGTGGAAATGTATATACAACATAAAATTTCCCATTTCAACCTCTCCCAAGCATACAATCCAGTGAGATTAATCACATTCACAATTTGCACCACCCTTACCACCATCCATTACCAAACCTTCCATTGCTGCAAACAGAAACCCTGTACCTATTTTGCATTAACTCCCCATGTCCCTCTCCTCACCTTGCCCCTGGTAATCTGTACTGTACTTTCTGTCTCTGTGAATCTGTATATTCTTGTTATTTCATATCTGCTCATTTGTATCTGACTTATTTTCCTTAACACCATGTCTTTAAGGTTCATCCAGAGTTTCAATTAGGAGTCATCAGCATAGGAAAGGGTAGTTGAAGCCTAGGAATTGAATGATATTGCTAGGGAGGAAGACAGAAGGAGAACTAAACCAAGGATGCATCCTTAGGGAAATTCTTATTTTTAGAAAGATTGAAGAAGAATCAGAGAAGGAGCTTTGGTCAGAGACAAGGTATATCCTGAGAGAAATGCAAAGGGAGAGAGTTGGGAAAAATCTTAGGGAAACATCTGAATTACAGGTTGTTTTTAATAAAAGGTTTTACACAGTTCATATTTAAGCTCAGTTATATACCAACAGGTAAAATGACGTGCATTAATGAAAATTACTAAATATTGCAGGAAACCTGCATTATCTCATTATGTGTTGTAAACAGAACAGTTCGTTCACATTAAAGAATAGTTTGCTAGGCTCAGAGGTTGAAGCATGTTGAAGAAATCATTAATTTTTTAACTTGAATTTGAGAGAATGTAGATTCCTTTTAATTAGAAATCTTGATGTTTAAAAGAAAAGGAATTTTTACCTTTTTGTTCCTTAAGAGTTATATCTGCTATAGCTGACTGGATAAATTTTGAAGCAGAGAAGTTTTACCATACTTTAACACTACCTTCAACACTTTTTAGTATGTTTTCCTAGCAGTACTCATAAATATTCTGTTAGGGATAAAAATGCCCACAAATGTACTGTTTGTTTTTCTGTGAGTAAATTTTTGTTTCTCTCCTTTTCAGGATCTGACTGGGATAGAATCAATGGACCAATGTTAACATACTTTGGAACAGCATAACTGGAACATAGAGATATAGTAGGCTACGTTCTCAGCTTATTCCTTTTTCCGTCATCTGATAAAGAATTAAACACATATATTTTGCCATAACAGGACTCTTTTCCCTCAATATTTTATTTTCTAAGATTATAACCCTTTAGTCTTTAAAAATAAAAGTGTGGGAAAGGTGGAGAATGTGATGTAAGTTTAAAAAAATCATAAAAAATGATGAAGGCAACTGTTTTAGTTTCCTAGGCTGTTCAAAGCAGATACCTTGAAATGCATGGGCTTTAACAAAGAGAATTTATTAGCTTACAGTTTTTTTTTATTGAGATTGTTCACATACCATGCAATTATCCAAAGATCCAAAGTATAGAATCACTTGCCCATGGTGCCATCATACAGTTGTGCACCATTACCACAACCAATTTTTTTTCCAATTTTCAGAACATTTTCATTACGCCAGAAAAGAAATAAAGACACACAAAAAAGGAAACTCAAATCCTGCCATACCCCTAACCACCCCCCTCCATTACTGATTCATAGTATTGGTATAGTACATTTGTTACTGTTGATGAAAGAATGTTAAAATACTACTAACTGTAGTATATAGTTTGCAATAGGTATAATTTTTTCCTGTATACCCCTCTATTATTAACTTCTAGTTATAGTATCGTACATTTGTTCTGTTCATGAGAGAGATTTCTAATATTTGTACAGACAATCAAGGACATTGTCCACCACAAGATTCACTTTTTTATACATTCCCATCTTCTAACCTCTAACTTTCTGGTGACATGCGTGACTCTGAGCTTCCTCTTTCCACCACACTCACACACCATTCAGCACTGTTAGTTATTTTCACAATGTGCTACCATCACCTCTGTCCATTTCCAAACATTTAAGTTCACCCTAGTTGAACATTCTGCTCATAATAAACAACCGCTCCCCATTATTAGCCTTGTACTGTAGCTTGATAACTTACATTTCATGTCTATGAGTTTACATATTATAATTAATTCATATCAGTAAGACTGCAATATTTGTCCTTATGTATCTGTCTTATTTCACTCAATATAGTGCCCTCAAGGTTTCTTCATCAACCCATTTTTTTTAAGATGATTTAGTTCATGCACCATACATTCCGTCCTAAGTAAACAATCGATGGGTCCCTATATAGTCACGTATTTATGTATTCACCACCATTGCCTCTATTTATATAAGGGCGTCTCCATTTCTTCCACAAAGGAGGAAGAGTCAAAGGTAGAGAGACAAGAAAAAAGAAAAAAAAGACAGAAACAAAACAAAACAAACATGACAGCTAGGAAGCAACAAAAGGAAAGAGCATTAAACTAAAGTAGAATAAAGAGTCAGACAACATCACCAAGGCCAAGAGTCCCATACCCTTTCCCTATGTCCCCCCCACCATAGGCATTTAGCTTTGGTATATTGCCTGTGTTATATTAAAGGAGGTGTAATACGCTGTTTCTGTTAATTATAGTCTCTAGTTTGCATTGATTGTATTTTGCCCCCAATCCTACCCAATTTTTAACACCTTGCAATGTTGACATTCATTTGTTCTCCCTCTTGTAAAAACATATTTGAACCTTTTATCACGATCGTTGAGCACCCTAGGTTTCACTGAGTTATACAGTTCCAGTCTTTATCTTTTGTCTTTCCTTCTGTATATCCCCCATGCTCCTAACCTTCCTCTTTCAACCATACTCACTATCATCTTTGTTCAGTATACTTACATTGCTGTGCTACTGTCTCCCATTGTCTTCCAAACCTCTCACCGTCTTTTCCTTTCTTCTGTAGTGCTCCCTTTAATGTTTCCTGTAGAGCAGGTATCTTGTTCACAAACTCTCTTACTGCCTGTTTGTCAGAGAATATTTTAAGCTCTCCCTCATATTTGAAGGACAGTTTTGCTGGATATAGGATTCTTGGTTGGTGGTTTTTCTCTTTCAGTATTTTAAATATATCACCCTACTTCCTTCTTGCCTCCATGGTTTCTATTGAGAAATCTGCACATAGTCTTATCAAGATTCCTTTATATGTGATGGATGGCTTTTCTCTTGCTGCTTTCAGGATTCTCTCTTTATCTTTGATGTTTGATAATCTGATTATTAAGTGTCTTGGTGTAGGTCTATTCAGATCTATTCTGTTTGGGGTATGCCGCACTTCCTGGATCTGTAATTTTATGTCTTTCATAAGAGATGGGAAATTTTCATTGATTATTTCCTCTATTATTGCTTCTGTCCCCTTTGCCTTCTCTTCTCCTTCTGGGAAACCTATGACATGTACATTCCTACATTTCATTTTGTCCTTAAGTTTCTGGAGATGTTGCTTATATTTTTCCATTCTTTTCTCTATCTGTTCTTTTGAGTGTAGGCTTTCAGGTGCCTTTTTCTCCAGTTCCTGAGTGTTTTCTTCTGCCTCTTGAGATCTGCTGTTGTATGTCTCCATTGTGTCTTTCATCTCTTGTGTTGTGCCTTTCATTTCCATAGATTCTGTTAGTTGTTTTTGAACTTTCATTTTCTACCGTATGTACACCCAGTGCTTTCATTATATGCTTCATCTCTTTTGCCATATCTTCCTTAAACTTTTTAAATTGATTCTGTATTAGTTGTTTAAATTCCTGTAACTCAGTTGAAGTGTGTCTGTTCCTTTGACTGGGCCATAACTTCATTTTCCTTAGTGTAGGTTGTAGTTTTCTGTTGTCTAGGCATCTGGTTTCCTTGGTTACCCCAATCAGGTTTTCCCAGACCAGAATAGGCTCAGATCTAGAAGGAGGCAATAGTATCACGTCTCCCTGAGGGTGTCTTAGATTGATACATCCTGTGAGGCCTCAAATCGTTGTGCTTTTCTGCCCAGCAGGTGGTGCCTGTCAGCCTGTCACTCTGGACTGGTGTAAGGAGGTGTGGCATGTGGCTGTTTTCCCCCAGGCTCTGGGGTCTGGTTCTGAATGGAAGGCAGGTGGTAGAGCTTGGCACTGCCTCTTTCCTCTTAGGGAAAAGACACCCCCTAGGGAGAGGTCATTAGCATTTGAATAGTCTTCAACTCTGCTATCTCCACCCCTGTCTGGGTCTGAGTGCTGGGAATTGAAAATAGCTGAGACTTTCTCCACTGAGCCAAAAAAGGGACAGAAAGCCCCCCTTCAGGGTCAGTCTGCGGATCCCCTCACTTTCACCCATTGACCAGAGACAGCACCTGGTCCTCTGGGCTCCTCCTCCCTCCCAGAGAGGTCTTCCGGCTCTCCAAGGTCAGTTGTCATCAAAAGCCTCTGCCTGCTTGTTGGGGATTCGTAGATTGTAGTGTGCAGTCCACGCTTGTTAATTAAAACCCCAGTTGGGGCTGAGCTGAGGTATATTCGCTTGCTCAGAGAGTGCCACTCTCTAGCATCACGAGGCTTTGCAGTTTGGGCTGTGGTGGGGAGGGGGCTCCTGGCTTGGATCCACAGTTTTTTACTTACAGATTTTCTGCTGTGATCTCGGGCATTCCTCCCAATTCCTGTTGGTATATGATGAGTGGATGGTCACATTTGTCCCCCTGCAGTTATTCCAGATTATTTACTAGTTGTTCCTGGTTGTTTATTAGTTGTTCCAGGTGGACTCATTAGCTTCCACTCCTCTCTATGCTGCCATCTTTTTCTGCTGTTAGCTTACAATTTTGAGGCTGAGAAAAATGTCCAAATCAAGGCATCATCAAGTTGATGCTTTCTTCCTGAAGACTGGCTGCCGGTGATGCTTGGCTGCTCTGCCACATGGCCAGGCACATGGCAGCCTCTGCTGGTCTCTCCCTTCTCTTCTGGGTTTTGTTGATTGCAGCTTCTTGCTTCTGTGGCTTTCTCTCCAGCTCTCTGTATCCATTCCATTTATAAAGGGCTCTAGTAAGTGAATTTAGACCCATCCTGAACAAGTTGGGTCACACCTTAATTGAAGTAACCTCATCCAAAGGCCCTACTTACAATGAGTTCACAGACACAGGAATAGAATAGATTTAAGAACATGCTTTTCTGGGATACATGCAGCTTCAAACCACCATGATGGATCAAGCTGACAACATCTAAACCTATTGATCTGTCTTTAAAAAAAAAACAAAAAACTTTTTATTTTGAAATAATTGGAAATTTACAGGAAAGTTGCATTAACAATACAAAAACAACATTTAAAGCTCTAGCATATCCTCAACCCATATACCAAAATTTACCAAATATTAGCATTTTACCACATTTGTTATATCATTCTGTATTTATCTATCCATAAATCATCTAATGCTGATCAATATTAATGTCACAAACAGGCAATGCGACATGATGTGATAGCTGATGTGATGCAATGGGAATTGCCCAGCACCATGGGTGAAATATTCTTGCCAAAAAAATTAAAATCTGGAATCTCATCAAGCCTCTAGATCCTGGTTTCTCAACCTGTGCACTCTTGACGTTTTGGACCAGATAATTCTTTGTTGTGGGAGGCTGTCCTGTACATTGTAAGATGTTTAGCAGCATCATTGGCCTCTACTCACCAGAGGTTAGAGTACCCCCTCCAGTTGTGACACTAAAAAATGCTCTATATATTTTCCAATGGTCCCTGGGGCAGGGTGCAAAATGGGCCCTGGTTCAGAACCACTGCTCTAGATTTGACGACCAATTTCTAGGAAATTCAAAGTTCAGAAGAACATATTAAATAGCACCACAGGAATGGTAACAGAAAGATCTACACTAAGGTAACTTGTGTGTGATGAACAAAAGAACAGAGGATTTCTTCAACAACAGAAATGAAATTTGCATGAAAAAAGGGGGAAATATCAATTTTAAAAGACTTAAAAGGGATGCCTTTAAGCCAATGACCTGGGAAACTATGCAAAGTTAAATTTCACCCTATCTGGGGAGAGTGAGGATCCCTAGAGGCACCAAAATAGGAGAATGTCAAGGAGGGGGAGGCAGGCTTGGGACCAGCTGCTTGTCCAGGACAGGGGATTGATAGAGACCAGTGTGAGGTACACACCTCAGTTCCTGCCCCAGAAGGAAAGGCAACTCCCAAAGGTTAATTTAGAACTAGAGATTCAGAATTTGTTTCACTGGCTTTTTTTTTTTTTTTTTTTTTTTTTTTGGGTTACTCTGTAGAAGTAAATATTTTTAATGGCTGGTTAATTATATCACTACATTTTTATTGCAATGTAGTACTCATTTAAGCACTTTAAAATGGAAGGTGGGCAAAGATTAAATTAAGACACAGTACATATCTGGTTTTTGTATAAATAAATATCCTCACCACACAGTCAACATGTAACATTTATAATACAATGGTTAAACTTATGAGTCATCAACAGAACTCATCTGTAGTTAAACAGGAAACAAAGTTGAAAAAGATCATGTTAAAACAAAACTACTGGGACTAACAGGTTGGGATTGTAAGTAGCAGCAGGCATGTTCATTCAGCTCCTAAGTATTTCAAGTTTTACAGTTCATATTAAAAATGATTTATTCTATCAACACTGTCCAATGTTTAGGCATTTTGCAAGTTACACTGACTGGAAGCATGTAAGTGAGCAGAGGTTGGAACATCTCCCAATTTGAAATTTATATCCCTCACATGCTAACACAACACACCTTGTTCCGTTTCCTTTCCTCCTCTCTTCCCCCAGCAAAGAAGGCCAGATATTTTGGTTTCTTGTAGGAAATTGCTTTAAAGGATTTGTGATGATCAATTTGAACATGTGAAATTCAGGAATTTTTAATGCTTGGACAACTAAGAAGTTAGAGATGGAAAATCATTTCTCCTAACACTAAGTTAGAAAATCATTTGCACCATGCTGTAAACTAGGAAGCAATGTAAACTGGAAAAACCTGTCCCCAGCACATAATTTATAAAATCTAAATTTCAAATCAGCAGAGCTGGTCTACTTCCAGGTTGACTATATGGCACAATATAAGTTTGAGCTCTTTAAATGCATGGCTAATGTAGTTAGTCTTCCACTGTGGCAAATGCACAGGATCCAATTCCTGATCGAGCCATCAGTCCTAGACATTGTGTGGCTTGTCCCATTGTTAGGGCAAATGGAGCATGCTTTGGCAGATTGTGCTTTTCTAATATTGCACTGTTAAGAGCTGAGCACCCAAGGTTCTCTTTGAATTGGGTCAAGTTGGTTTCCAACAGGGCTGTTCCAAGGATCAGAATAAGCTGGTAAACTTACCCTGTTTCCAAGGGTTCCAGGAACCTCAGGACACCATCTGCATCTTTGGGGCTGTGTGTTTCATTGTCAACCAGAAGTCCTCCTCCAATCCCTCCTGAGAAGGAAATGTTGTTCAAAGAAATGTCTGTGTCCTGTTTCAGCAACTCCGCTAATTCTGACAGGAGCACATACTCTGATGAGGGTGAGTTTTGCTTTTTGTAATCAATGATATTTATCCTTCACAGATACATTTGTTTTCTCTAAAAGACAAAAGACTTAAGAGGAGATTTCTAGTTTTCTACTTCAGGCTATGAAGGAATAACAAGGTTCATAATTACTCTTCCACTATAAACAAGTAGAAAACTGGCCAAATTTTTAAAACAGTTTTTATTAGGCAATGACAGTCAGTAGCACAACACTGTGATTCCTGAAAAGAGAAACAAATAAAGTGGGCCCTATAATTTTTCAGACTTCTGCCAGAAGGCAATTTATAAACTAGTGAATAGGGAAGGAAACCCAAATGGAGCCCAAGTGATCTCATAGAGTTGAAGAGACAGAGGTAGGGGTTTGGGGATGCTGAAGTCACTAGAATTTGCAGAGTGGCATACTAGAGGGGAGAAAGCTAGGCAAGATAGCTATCTGTTGCACACATAGAATGAAACCCCACACCCTGGGCAAAAATAATTTATGGGGATAGAAAAATTATCAGAGTGCTCTTAGTTGAATGATTCCTGAAGCTCACACAGGACACAGAATCATTTGAGTAATGCTAGTCAGCGTGGAAAGACCTCTTTGAATACATTTAGCATTATGTAAAAAACTTAGATGATGTGCTGGTTTTGATGTATTATGTCCCCCATTATCTTTGATACAGTCTTGTGTGGGTAGGAAACATATTGGTGTTGATTGGGTTGGAGACTTTTGATTGGATGTTTCCATGGAGATGTGGTCACTCAGCTGTGGGTGAGATCTTTCATGGATAATTTCCACAGAGGTGTGGCCCTGCCCATTCAGCATGGGCCTTATTAGTTTACTGGAACACTATATAAGCTCAGACAGCAGGAGGGAGCTTGCTACAGCCAAGAGGGACACTTTGAAGAAAGCACAGGAACTGCAGATGAGAGACAGTTTGAAGACGGCTGTTGAAAGCAGACTCTTGCTCCGGAGAAGCTAAGAGAGGACAAACGCCCCAAGAGCAATAGAGAGTGACAATTGGAAGAGGAGCTGCAGCTAAGAGAGGAATGTCCTGGGAGAAAGCCATTTTAAAACCGGAACTTGGAGCAGACACTAGCCACATGCCTTCTGAACCGGTTTGTATGTATTATGTCCCCCAGAAAAAGCCATGTTCTTTGATGCAATCTTGTGGGGGCAGATACATTAGTGGAGATTAAGTTCAAACATTTGGATTAGGGTGTTTCCATGGAGATGCACCACACCCAACTGTGGGTGATGACTCTGATTGGATAATTTCCATGGAGGTGTTACCCCGCCCATTCAGGGTGGGTCTAAATTAAATCACTGGAGCCATATAGATGAGCTGACAAACAGAAGGAGCTCAGTGCAGCTGTGAGTGACATTTTGAAGAGGAGCTACAGCCAAGAGGGACACTTTGAAGAATGCACGGAAGCTGAGAGAGTAGCTGCAGAGGAGAGATAGTTTGAAGACGGCTGTTGAAAGCAGACTCTTGCTCCAGAGAAGCTAAGAGAGGACAAACACCTCAACAGCAACTAAGAGAGACATTTTTGAGGAACTTCAGCCTAGAGAGGAATGTCCTGGGAAAAAGCCATTTTGAAACCAGAACTTTGGAGCAGATGCTAGCCACATGCTTTCCCAGCTAACAGAGGTTTCCCAGACTCCATTGGCTATCTTCCAGTGAAGGTACCTGATTGCTGATGTGTTTACCTTGGACACTTTATGGCCTTAAGACTGTAACTGTGTAACAAAATAAACCCCTTTTTTATAAAAGCTGATCCATCTCTGGTGTTTTGCATTCCAGCAGCATTAGCAAACTAGAACACCTTCCCAGCTAACAGAGGTTTTCTGGAAACCATTGGCCATCCTCCAGTGAAGGTACCCAATTGTTGATGCCTTACCTTGGACACTTTATGGCCTTAAGACTGTAACTGTGTAACCAAATATATCCCCTTTATAAAAGCTGATCCATTTCTGGTGTTTTGTGAAAGGGCAGCATTAACAAACTAGAACAGATGGGTCATGTATTTCAGTAGTGGGATTAAATTGTTCCTAGAGAAAAGGCTTTTCTATACCTGCCCCCAAAACAACTAAAAAACAGTCTTTGAAAAGATCAAACTGATCTACAAGTAATTAACCTGCCCATCAGAACAAATTCCAATGCTCTTTAAAAGGATACACAAAATCTGACACCCAACAATGCAAAATTCACAATGTCTTGCATCTAATAAACTTTACTATATATGTAAAAAGGCAGGAAAATTTGACCTGCAACAAGAATAAAAATAAATCAGTAGAAACATATATAAAAAGACAGAGATGGTGGAATTAGAAGACAAGGACATTAAACAGCTATCATAAATTTGCTCAATATGCTCAAGGGTTTAAGAGAAAACATGACCATAATGAGAAGGGACATGGAGGAAATAAAAAAGAACCAAGTGGAACTTCTAGAGATGAAAAATACAATGTTTGAAATGAACATTTCACAGGATGGATTGTACAGTCTGTAAATACTGCAGAGGAAAGTTTAGTGAATTTGAATACACAGAAATAAAAACTATCCTAAATGTGATGGTTAGGTTCATGTGTCAACTTGGCCAGGTGATAGTGTCCAGGTGTCTGGTCAAGCAAGCATTGGCCTAACCATTACTGCAAGGACATTTGTGGCTGGTTAATAAACCAGAAGGCTGGTTTATTAAATCATCAGTCCATTGAATGCACCTGTGATTGATTATATCAACGAAGGGCATTTCTTCTGCAATGGGAGAGTTCATTCAGCTGGATTTAATCCAATCAGTTGAAGACTTTTAAGAGAGAAACAGAGAGGACCTTCACTTCTTCTTTGGCTAGCCAGTGTCTCCTGAGGAGTTCATCGAACACCTTCAAAGGAGTTGCCAGTTTGCTGCCTGCCCTATGGACTTTGGACTCATGCATCCCCAGAGTTGTGTGAAACACTTTTATAAAATCTTATATTTACAGATATCTTTTATTGGTTTTCTTTCCCTTGAGAACCCTAACTAATACAGTAAATGAAGTGCAGAAAGAAATAATGAAAAAAATGAATAGAAATTCAGTGACCTGTGGGACAATAGTAAACCAGTTTAACACATGTATAATTGATGTGCCAGAAGGAGTAGTGGAGGGGACAGAAATAATGACCAAACTGTTTCCAAATCTGATTACAACTGTAAGTTGCAGAATGTTAATGAACCCTAAGCAGGATAACCAAAAAACACGATAATCAAATTTCTGAAAACCAGTGATAAAGAAAAAATGATAAAAGCAGCTGGAGACAAAAGGCCCATTACATATAGAGAAACAAATATAAGAATGAAAGCAGACTTCTTGTAAGAAATTATGCAAGCCAGGGAACAATGGAAATATATTTTTAAAATTCTCAAAGGAGAAAAATAGAGACAATTATCAACCTAGAATTCTTTGCTCAGTAAAAATGTCTCTTAAAAATTAAGGCAAAGGAAATGAAATAAGCTTCAGTGGCAGAGAGATTCCTAAACGAGCCGAGAGATCACTCTGGTGGGCACTCTTACGCACACTTTAGACAACCCTTTTTAGGTTCTAAAGAATTGGGGTAGCTGGTGGTGGATACCTGAAACTATCAAACTACAACCCAGAACCCATGAATCTCGAAGACAGTTGTATAAAAATGTATCTTATGAGGAGTGACAATGGGATTGGGAAAGCCATAAGGACCAAACTCCACTTTGTCTAGTTTATGGATGGATGTGTAGAAAAGTAGGGGAAGAAAACAAACAGACAAAGGTACCCAGTGTTCTTTTTTACTTCAATTGCTCTTTTTCACTCTAATTATTATTCTTGTTATTTTTGTGTGTGTGCTAATGAAGGTGTCAGGGATTGATTTAGGTGATGAATGTACAACTATGTAATGGTACTGTAAACAATCGAAAGTACAATTTGTTTTGTATGACTGCGTGGTATGTGAATATATCTCAATAAAATGATGATTAAAAAAAATCAAAAAAAAATTAAGGCAAAATAAAGATCTTTTAGGCAAACAAAAGCTAAGAGAATTCATCATCCGCTGATCTGCACAATAAGAAATGTGAAAAGACATTCTTCAGGCAGAAGAAAAATGATACCCAATGGAAATTTGGATCTGCATAAGGAAATAGAAATGCTGGAAATGGTGAATATGTGGGTAAATATATGACAGGTTTTTTTCTCATTTTTTAGTCTCTTTAAAAGACAATTGGATGGTTGGGGGCAAGATGGCAGACTGGTGAGCTGTATGTTTTAGTTACTCCTCCAGGAAAGTAGGTAGAAAGCCAGGAACTGCGTGGACTGGACACCACAGAGCAATCTGACTTTGGGCATACTTCATACAACACTCATGAAAACGTGGAACTGCTGAGATCAGCGAAATCTGTAAGTTTTTGTGCCAGGGGACCCGCGCCCCTCCCTGCCAGGCTCAGTCCCGGGTGAGGAGGGGCTGTCAGCTCCGGGAAGGAGAAGGGAGAACTGCAGTGGCTGCCCTTATCGGAAACTCATTCTACTGATTCAAACTCCAACCATAGATAGACTGAGACCAGACACCAGAGAATCTGAGAGCAGCCAGCCCAGCAGAGAGGAGACAGGCATAGAAAAAAAACAACATGAAAAACTCCAAAATAAAAGCGGAGGATTTTTGGAGTTCTGGTGAACATAGAAAGGGGAAGGGCCCTGAGGCGCACATGCAAATCCCGAAGAAAAGCTGATCTCTCTGCCCTGTGGACCTTTCCTTAATGGCCCTGGTTGCTTTGTCTCTTAGCATTTCAATAACCCATTAGATCTCTGAGGAGGGCCCGTTTTTTTTTTTTTTTTTTAATCCTTTTTTCTTTTTCTAAAACAATTACTCTAAGAAGCCCAATACAGAAAGCTTCAAAGACTTGCTATTTGGGCAGGTCAAGTCAAGAGCAGAACTAGGAGAGCTCTGAGACAAAACGCAATAATCCAGTGGCTGAGAAAATTCACTAAACACCACAACTTCCCAAGAAAAGGAGGGTGTCCGCTCACAGCCATCATCCTGGTGGACAGGAAACACTCCTGCCCATCGCCAGCCCCATAGCCCAGAACTGCCCCAGACAACCCAGTGTGACGGAAGTGCTTCAAATAACAGGCACACACCACAAAACTGGGCGTGGACATTAGCCTTCCCTGCAACCTCAGCTGATTGTCCCAGAGTTGGGAAGGTAGAGCAGTGTGAATTAACAAAGCCCCATTCAGCCATCATTTCAGCAGACTGGGAGCCTCCCTATACAGCCCGGGGTACACAGCCCGGGGTGCACGGCCTGGAAGAGGAGTCCACTTGCAAGTCTCAGGAGCCATACGCCAATACCAAGGACTTGTGGGTCAGTGGCAGAGACAAACTGTGGCAGGACTGAACTGAAGGATTAGACTATTGCAGCAGCTTTAAAACTCTAGGATCACCAGGGAGATTCGATTGTTAGAGCCATCCCCCCCCTCCCTGACTGCCCAGAAACACACCCCATACACAGGGCAGGCAACACCAACTACACACGCAAGCTTGGTACACCAATTGGACCCCACAAGACTCACTCCCCCACTCACCAAAAAGGCTAAGCAGGGGAGAACTGGCTTGTGGAGAACAGTGGGTTCGTGGACGCCACCTGCTGGTTTGTTAGAGAAAGTGTACTCCACGAAGCTGTAGATCTGATAAATTAGAGATAAGGACTTCAATTGGTCTACAAATCCTAAAAGAACACTATCAAGTTCAGCAAATGCCACGAGGCCAAAAACAACAGAAAATTATAAAGCATATGAAAAAACCAGACGATATGGATAACCCAAGCCCAAGCACCCAAATCAAAAGACCAGAAGAGACACAGCACCTAGAGCAGCTACTCAAAGAACTAAAGATGAACAATGAGACCATAGTACGGGAGGTAAAGGAAATCAAGAAGACCCTAGAAGAGCATAAAGAAGACATTGCAAGACTAAATAAAAAAATGGATGATCTTATGGAAATTAAAGAAACTGTTAACCAAATTAAAAAGATTCTGGACACTCATAGTACAAGACTAGAGGAAGTTGAACAACGAATCAGTGACCTGGAAGATGACAGAATGGAAAATGAAAGCATAAAAGAAAGAATGGGGAAAAAAATTGAAAAAATCGAAATGGACCTCAGGGATATGATAGATAATATGAAACGTCCAAATATAAGACTCATTGGTGTCCCAGAAGGGGAAGAAAAGGGTAAAGGTCTAGGAAGAGTATTCAAAGAAATTGTTGGGGAAAACTTCCCAAATCTTCTAAACAATATAAATACACAAATCATAAATGCTCAGCGAACTCCAAATAGAATAAATCCAAATAAACCCACTCCGAGACATATACTGATCACACTGTCAAACACAGAAGAGAAGGAGCAAGTTCTGAAAGCAGCAAGAGAAAAGCAATTCACCACATACAAAGGAAACAGCATAAGACTAAGTAGTGACTACTCAGTAGCCACCATGGAGGCAAGAAGGCAGTGGCACGATATATTTAAAATTCTGAGTGAGAAAAATTTCCAGCCAAGAATACTTTATCCAGCACAGCTCTCCTTCAAATTTGAGGGAGAGCTTAAATTTTTCACAGACAAACAAATGCTGAGAGAATTTGCTAACAAGAGACCTGCCCTACTGGAGATACTCAAGGGAGCCCTACAGACAGAGAAACAAAGAAAGGACAGAGAGACTTGGAGAAAGGTTCAGTACTAAAGAGATTCGGTATGGGTACAATAAAGGATATTAATAGACAGAGGGGAAAAATATGACAAACATAAACCAAAGGATAAGATGGCTGATTCAAGAAATGCCTTCACGGTTATAACGTTGAATGTAAATGGATTAAACTCCCCAATTAAAAGATACAGATTCGCAGAATGGATAAAAAAAACCGAACCATCAATATGTTGCATACAAGAGACTCATCTTAGACACAGGGACACAAAGAAACTGAAAGTGAAAGGATGGAAAAAATATTTCATGCAAGCTACAGCCAAAAGAAAGCAGGTGTAGCAATATTAATCCTCAGATAAAATAGACTTCAAATGCAGGGATGTTTTGAGAGACAAAGAAGGCCACTACGTACTAATAAAAGGGGCAATTCAGCAAGAAGAAATAACAATCGTAAATGTCTATGCACCCAACCAAGGTGCCACAAAATACATGAGAGAAACACTGGCAAACTAAAGGAAGCAATTGATGTTTCCACAATAATTGTGGGAGACTTCAACACATCACTCTCTCCTATAGATTGATCAACCAGACAGAAGACCAATAAGGAAACTGAAAACCTAAACAATCTGATAAATGAATTAGATTTAACAGACATATACAGGACATTACATCCCAAATCACCAGGATACACATACTTTTCTAGTGCTCATGGAACTTTCTCCAGAATAGATCATATGCTGGGACATAAAACAAGCCTCATTAAATTTAAAAAGATTGAAATTATTCAAAGCACATTCTCTGACCACAATGGAATACAATTAGAAGTCAATAACCATCAGAGACTTAGAAAATTCACAAATACCTGGAGGTTAAACAACACACTCCTAAACAATCAGTGGGTTAAAGAAGAAATAGCAAGAGAAATTGCTAAATATATAGAGACGAATGAAAATGAGAACACAACATACCAAAACCTATGGGATGCAGCAAAA
>KN191709.1:0-30066 GCA_000164785.2 Choloepus hoffmanni
GAAAACTGTATTGAACTTAGTTTTCAGAACAGTGTAACATTCTGCTTTCGCAGTCTTCCACGTGTGTGCTTTAAAAAAGTTGTTTTTCAGCCAGGGAAGACACATGGAGGTCAATGAAAGCCCTATTGAACATAGTTTTCAGAACTGTGTAACATATTTCTTTCGCAGAGTCCAACGTGACTGCTTTCATTAAACTTGTTTTCAGCCCAGGGATGACCCATGGAAGTCAGTGAAAACTGATTGAAGAGTTTTCAGAACTGTGTAACATACTGCTTTCACAGAATCCCACTTGACTGCTTTCAAAAAAGTTGTTTTTCATCCCAGGGAAGACACATGGAAGTCAATGAAAGCTGTATTGAACTTAGTTTTCAGAACTGTGTAACATACTGCTTTCGCAGAGTCCCACGTGACTGCTTTCAAAAAAGTTGTTTTTCAGCCCAGGGAAGACACATGGAAGTCAATGAAAGCTGTATTGAACTTATTTTTCAGAACTGTGTAACATTCTGCTTTCGCACAGTCCCACGTGACTGCTTTCAAAAAAGTTGTTTTTCAGCCCAGAGAAGACACATGGAAGTAAATGAAAGCTGTATTGAACTTGGTTTTTAGAACTCTGTAACATACTGCTTTCGCAGAGTCCTACGTGACTGCTTTCAAAAAAGTTGTTTTTCAGCCCAGAGAAGACACATGGAAGTCAATGAAAGCTGTATTGTACTTACTTTTCAGAACTGTGTAACATACTGCTTTCACAGAGTCCTACGTGACTGCTTTCAAAAAAGTTGTTTTTCAGCCTAGGGAAGACACATGGAAGTCAGTGAGAGCTGTATTGAACTTAGTTTTCAGAACTGTGTAACATACTGCTTTCGCAG
The DNA here is from genome assembly GCA_000164785.2 of Choloepus hoffmanni. Taxonomy (NCBI): domain Eukaryota; kingdom Metazoa; phylum Chordata; class Mammalia; order Pilosa; family Megalonychidae; genus Choloepus; species Choloepus hoffmanni. Next base: position 867 of record KN191709.1, read on the forward strand.
ATTCCCACATGACTGCTTTCAAAAAAGTAGTTTTTCAGCCCAGGGAAGACACATGGAAGTCAATGAAAGCTGTATTGAACTTAGTTTTCAGAACTGTGTAACATACTGCTTTCGCAGATTCCCACATGACTTCTTTCAGAAAAGTTGTTTTTCAGCCCAGGGAAGACACATGGAAGTCAATGAAAGCTGTATTGAACTTAGTTTTCAGAACTGTGTAACATACTGCTTTCGCAGAGTCCCACGTGACTGCTTTCATAAAAGTTGTTTTTCAGCCCAGGGAAGACACATGGAAGTCAATGAAAGCTGTATTGAACTTAGTTTTCAGAACTGTGTAACATACTGGTTTCGCACACTCCCGCGTGACTGCTTTCAATAAAGTTGTTTTTCTGCCAGGGAAGACACATGGAAGTCAATGAAAGCTGTATTGAACTTAGTTTTCAGAACTGTGTAACATACTGCTTTCGCAGTGTCCCACGTGACTGCTTTCAAAAAAGTTGTTTTCCAGCACACGGAAGACACATGGAAGTCAATGAAAACTGTATTCAACTTAGTTTTCAGAACTGTGTAGGATACTGCTTTCACAGAGTCCCACGTGACTGCTTCAAAAAAGTTGTTTTCAGCCCAGGGAAGACACCTGGAAGTCAATGAAAGCTGTATTCAACTTAGTTTTCAGATCTGTGTAACATACTGCTTTCGCAGAGTCCCACGTGACTGCTTTCAAAAAAGTTGTTTTTCAGCCTAGGGAAGCACATGGAAGTCAATGAAAGCTGTACTGAACTTAGTTTTCAGAACTGTGTAACATACTGCTTTCGCAGATTCCCACGTGACTGCTTCCAAAAAAGTTGTTTTTCAGCCCAGGGAATACACATGGAAGTCAATGAGAGCTGTATTGATCTTAGTTTTCAGAACTCCGTAACATACTGCTTTCACAGAGTCCCACGTGACTGCCTTCAAAAAAGTTGTTTTTCAGCCAGCGAAGACACATGGAAGTCAATGAAAGCTGTATTGAACTTAGTTTTCAGAACTGTGTAACATACTGCTTTCGCAGAGTCCAACGTGACTGCTTTCATTAAACTTGTTTTCAGCCCAGGGATGACCCATGGAAGTCAATGAAAGCTGTACTGAACTTAGTTTTCAGAACTGTGTAACATACTGCTTTTGCAGATTCCCACGTGACTGCTTTCAAAAAAGTTGTTTTCCAGCACACGGAAGACACATGGAAGTCAATGAAAGCTGTGTTCAACTTAGTTTTCAGAACTGTGTAACGTACTGCTTTCGCAGAGTCCCACGTGACTGCTTTAAAAAAGTCGTTTTTCAGCCCAGGGAAGACACATGGAAGTCAATGAAAGCTGTATTGAACTTAGTTTTCAGAACTGTGTAACATACTGCTTTCGCAGAGTCCCACGTGACTGCGTTCATAAAAGTTGTTTTTCAGCCCAGGGAAGACACATGGAATTCAATGAAAGCTGTATTGAACTTAGTTTTGAGAACTGTGTAACATACTGGTTTCGCAGAGTCCCGCGTGACTGCTTTCAATAAAGTTGTTTTTCGGCCAGGGCAGACACATGGAAGTCAATGAAAGCTGTATTGAACTTAGTTTTCAGAACTGTGTAACATACTGCTTTCGCAGAGTCCCACGTGACTGCGTTCATAAAAGTTGTTTTTCAGTCCAGGGAAGACACATGGAAGTCAATGAAAGCTGTATTGAACTTAGTTTTGAGAACTGTGTAACATACTGGTTTCGCAGAGTCCCGCGTGACTGCTTTCAATAAAGTTGTTTTTCGGCCAGGGAAGACACATGGAAGTCAATGAAAGCTGTATTGAACTTAGTTTTCAGAACTGTGTAACATACTGTTTTCGCAGTCTCACAAGTGTGTGCTTAAAAAGTTGTTTTTCACCCAGGTAATACACATGGAAGTCAATGAAAGCCCTATTGAACTTAGTTTTCAGAACTGTGTAACAAATTTCTTTCGCAGAGTCCAACGTGACTGCTATCATTAAACTTGTTTTCAGCCCAGTGATGACCCATGGAAGGCAATGAAAGCTGTATTGAACTTAGTTTTCAGAACTGTGTAACATACTGCTTTTGCAGATTCCCACGTGACTGCTTTCAAAAAAGTTGTTTTTCAGCCCAGGGAAGACACATGGAAGTCAATGAAAGCTGTATTGAATTTAGGTTTCAGAACTTTGTAACATACTGCTTTCACTGAATCCCACTTGACTGCTTTCAAAAAAGTTGTTTTTCAGTCCAGGGAAGACACAAGGAAGTCAATGAAAGCTGTATTGAACTTAGTTTTCAGAACTGTGTAACATACTGCTTTCGCAGAGTCCCACGTGACTGCTTTCAAAAAAGTTGTGTTTCAGCCCAGGGAAGACACCTGGAAGTCAATGAAAGCTGTATTGAACTTAGTTTTCAGAACTGTGTAACATTGTGCTTTCGCCCAGTCCCTCGTGACTGCTTTCAAAAAAGTTGTTTTTCAGCCCAGGGAAGACACATGGAAGTCAATGAAAGCTGTATTGAACTTGGTTTTCAGAACTGTGTAACATACTGCTTTCGCAGAGTCCCACGTGACTGCTTTCAAAAAAGTTGTTTTTCAGCTCAGGGAAAATACATGGAAGTCAATGAAAGGTGTATTCATCTTAGATTTCAGAACTCTGTAACATACTGCTTTCGCAGAGTCCCACGTGACTGCTTTCAAAAAAGTTGTTTTCAGCCCAGGGAAGACACAAGGAAGTCAATGAATTCTGTATTCAACTTAGTTTTCAGAACTGTGTAACATACTGCTTTCACAGAGTCCCACATGACTGCTTTCAAAAAAGGTGTTTTTGACCCCAGGGAAGACACATGGAAGTCAGTGAAAGCTGTATTCAACTTAGTTTTCAGAACTGTGTAACATACTTCTTTCGCAGCGTTCCACGTGACTGCATTCAAAAAAGTTGTTTTTCTGCCCAGGGAAGACACATGGAAGTCAATGAAACTCTATTCATCTTAGTTTTCAGAACTGTGTAACACACTGCTTTCGCAGAGTTACACGTGACTCCTTTCAATAAAGTTGTTTTTCACCACAGGGTAGACACATAGAAGTCAATGAAAGCTGTATCCACCTTAGTTTTCAGTACTGTGTAACACACTGCTTTTGCAGATTTCCACATGACTGCTTTCAAAAAAGTTGCTTTTCAGCCCAGGGATGACAAATAGAAGTCAATGACTGCTTTATTCAACTTAGTTTTGGGAACACTGTAACATACTGCTTTCGAAGTGTTCCACGTGACTGATTTCAAAATGGTTGTTTTTCAAACCACGGAAGACACATAGAATCAGGGAAAGCTGTATTCAACTTCATTTTCAGAACGGTGCAACACACTGGTATCACAGTGTTCAACATGACTACTTTCAGGAAAGTTGGTTTTCTACCCGGGGAAAACACATAGTAGCCAATGAAAGCTGTATTCATCTTAGTTTTCAGAACTGTGTAACATACTGCTTTTGCAGAGTTCCACGTAAGTCCTTTAAAAAAGTTGTTTTTCACCCAGGGAAGGCACATAGAAGTCAATGAAAGCTGTATTCAACTTAGTTTTGAGTACTGTGTAGCATGCTGCTTTCGCAGAGTTCCACGTGACTGCTTTCAAAAAAGTTGTTTTACAGCCCAGGGAAGACACATAGAAGTCAATGAAAGCTGTATTCAGCTTAGTTTTCAGAACTGTGTAACATAATGCTTTCGCAGAGTTCCAAGTTTTTGCTTTCAAAAAAAAATTTTTTCAGCCCAGGAACGACACATAGAAGTCAATGAAATATGTTTTCATCTTAGTTTTCAGAATGGTTTAACATACTGCTTTCGAACAGTTCCTCATGACTGCTTTCAAGAAAGTTGTTTTTCAGCCCAGGGAAGTCACATAGAAGTCAATGAAAGCTGTATTCAGCTTAGTTTTCAGAACTGTGTAACATAATGCTTTCGTAGATTTCCAAGTGTCTGCTTTCCAAAAAATTTTTTTTCAGCCCAGGGAAGACACAAAGAAGTCAATGAAAGCTGTATTCTACTTCGTTTTCAGAACTGTGTAAGATATTGCTTTCACAGAGTTCCACGTGACTGCTTTCAAAAGGTTGTTTTTCAGCACAGGGAAGACACATAGATGTCAAAGAAAGCTGTATTCAACTTAGTTTTGAGAACTGTGTAACATACTGCTTTCGTAGATTTCTATGTCACTGCTTTCAAAAAAGCTTTTTTCAGCCATGGAAGACCCATAGAAGTCAATGCAATTTGTATTCAACTTACTTTTCAGAACCGTGTAACATTTTGCTTTCGCAGAGTTCCACGTGACTGCTTTCAAAAAAGTTGTTTTTTATCCCAGGGAAGACACATAGTAGTCAATGAAAGCTGTGTTCATCTTAGTCTTCAGAACTGTGTAACATACGGCTTTCACAGATTTCCACATGACTGCTTTCAGAAAACTTGTTTTTAAGTCCAGGAAAACACATAGAAGTCAATGAAACCTGTAGTCACGTTAGTTTTCAGAACTGTGTAACACACTGCTTCCGCAGAGTTCGATGTGACTCCCTAGGTTAACGTTTTTTCTAAGCCCAGGGAAGGCACATAGAAGTCAATGAAAGCTGTATTCTACTTAGATATCAGAACTGCGTAACATATTGCCTTTGCATATTTCCATGTCACTGTTTTCTAAAAAGCTGCTTTTCAGCCCAGGAAAGACACAGGGAAGTCAATGAAAGCTGTATTCAACTTAGTTTTCAGAACAGTGTAACATACCGCTTTCGTAGAGTTCCAAGTGACTGCTTTCAAAAAAGTTCTTTTTCAGCCCAGGGAAGACACATAGAATTCAAAGAAAGCTGTATTCAGCTCAGTTTTCATAACTGCGTAACACTCTGCTCTCGCAGATTTCCACATGAGTGCTTTCAAAACAGTTGTTTTTCAGCCCAGGGAAGACACATAGAAGTCAATGAATGCTGTATTCAAATTAGGTTTCAGTACTGTGTAACATACTGTCTTCACCCAGTTCCACAAGACTGCTTTCAAAAAGGTTGCTCTTCATCCCACAGAAGACACATGGAATTCAAAGAGAGCTGTATTCAACTTAGTTTTCAGAACTGTGTAACATACTGCTTTCGCAGACTAGAATGCGATTGCTTTCATAAAAGTTGTTGTTCAGCCCAGCGAAGACAAATAGATGTCAATGAAAGCTGTATTCATCTTAGATTTCAGAACGCTGTAAAATAGTGTTTCACAGATTTCAAAGTGACTGCTTTTAAAAAAGTTGTTTTTCATGCCAGGCAAGACATATAGCAGTCAATGAAAGCTGTATTTTACTTAGTTGTCAGAACTGTGTAACATACTGTTTTCACAGAGTTCCAAGTGACTTCTTTCAAAATTTGTTTTTCAGCCCAAGAATGACAAATAGAAGTCAATGAAAGCTGTTTTCATCTTAGCTTTCAGAACAGTTTAACATACTGCTTTCAAGCAGTTCCTTATGACTGCTTTCAAGAAAGTTGTATTTCAGCCCAGGGAAGTCACATAGAAGTAAATGAAAGCTGTACTCAACTTAGTTTCCAGAACTGTTTAACGAAATGCTTTCGCAGATTTCCACGTGCCTGCTTTCAAAAAAGTTGTTTTTCAGCCCAGAGAAGACATAGAGAAGTCAATGAAATCTGTATTCAACTTAGTTTTCAGAACTGAGCATCATTCTCCTTTCACAGACTTGAATGTGACTGCTTTCAAAAAAGTTGTTTTTCAGCCCAGCGAAGAAACTTAGAAGTCAATGTAAGCTGTATTCAACATAGTTTTCAGAACTGTGTAACATACTGATTTCACACAGTTCCACGTTAGTGTTTTCAAAAAAGTTGTTTTTCAGCCCTGGGAAGACACATAGAAGTCAATGAAAGCTCTTTCCAACTTAGTATTCAGAGCTGTGTAACATACTGCTTTCACAGAGTTCCATGGTTCTGCTTTCAAAAAAGTTGTTTTTCAGCCCAGGGAAGACACATAGAAGTCAATGAAAGCTGTATTCAACTCAGATTTCAGAACTGTGTAACGTACTGCTTTCGCTGAGTTCCACGTGACTGCTTTCAAAAAAGTTGTATTTCATCCCAGGGAAGACCCATAGAAGTCACTGAAAGCTGTGTTCAACTTAGTTTTCAGAACAGTGTAACATACTGCTTTTGCAGAGTTCCATGTGACTGCTTTCAAAAGTTGTCTTTCAGCCCAACAAAGACACTTAGAAGTCAAAGGAAGCTGAATTCATCTTAGTTTTCAGAACTCTGTAACATACTGCTTTCTCAGAGGTTCACGGGACTGCTTTCCAAAAAGTTGTTTTTCAGCCAAGGGAAACACATAGAAGTCAATGAATGCTATATACAACTTAGTATTCAGAACTGTGTGACATACTGTCTTCACCCATTTCCACATGACTGCTTTCAAAAAAGTTGCAAAAGCAGTATGTTAAACACTTGTGAAAACTAAGTTGAATACAGCTTCCACTTACTTCTATGTGACTTCCCTGGACTGAAGAAGATCTTTTTTGAAAGCAGTCACATGGAACTCTGTGAAAGCAGTATGTTACATAGTTCTGAAAACTAAGTTGAATACAGCTTTCATTGACTTCTATGTGTCCTCCGTGGGCTGAAAAACCACATTATTAAAGCCGTCACGTGGAACTCTGTGAAAGCAGTATGTTACATGGTTCTAAAAACAAAGTTGAATACAGCTTTCTTTGACTTCTATGTGTCTTCCCAGGGCTGAAAAACAACTTTTTTGAAAGCAGTCACGTGGAACTCTGCGAAAGCAGTATGTTACACAGTTCTGAAAACTAAGTTGTATACAGGTTTCATTGACTTCTATGTGTCTTCACTGGGCTGAAAAACAACTTTTTTGACAGCAGTCATGTGGAAATCTGTGAAAGCAGTATGTTACACAGTTCTGAAAACAAAGTTGATTACAGCTTTCGTTGACTTCTATGTGTCCTCACTGGGCTGAAATTTAACTTTATTGAAAGCAGCCATGTGGAACTCTATGAGAGCAATATGTTACAGAGTTCTGAAAACAAAGTTGAATACAGCTTTCATTGAAATCTATGTGTCCTCCCTGGGCTGAAATTTAACTTTTTTGAAAGCAGTCTCATGGAACTATACGAAAGCAGTATGTTACCCAGTTCTGAAAACTAAGTTGAATACAGCTTTCATTGACTTCTATCTGTCTTCCATGGGCTGAAAAACAACTATTTTGAAAGCAGTCACGTGGATATCTGTGAAAGAATTATGCTAATCAGTTCTGAAAACTAACTTGAATACAGCTTTCATTGATTTCTATGTTTCTTTCTTGGTCTGAAAAACAACTTTTTTGACAGCAGTCACGTGGAAATCTGTGAAAGTAGTATGTTACACAGTTCTGAAAACTATGTTCATTAGAGCTTTCATTGAGTTCTACATGTCTTCCCTGAGCTGAAAAACAACTTCTTTGAAAGTAGTCATGTGGAACTGTGCAAAAGCAGTATGTTACACAGTTCTCAAAACTAAGTTGAATACAGCTTTCATTGACTTCTATGCATCTTGCATGGGCTGAAAAACAACTCTTTTGAAAGCAGTCCTGTGGAACTCTGCGGAAAGAGTATGTTACTCAGTTCTGAAAACTAAATTGAACACAAATTTCATTGACTTATGTGTGTCTTCCCTGGGATGGAAAACAACTTTTTTAAAGCAGTCACATGGAACTCTGCGAAAGCAGTATGTGACACAGTTCTGAAACCTAAGTTGAATACAGCTGTCATTGACTTCTATGTGTCTTCCCTGGGCTGAAAAACACCTTTTTTAAAGCAGTCATGTGGAACTCTGCGAAAGAATTATGTTACACAGTTCTGAAAACTAAGTTGAATACAGATTTCATTGACTTCTTTGTGTCTTCCCTGGGCTGAAAAACATCTTTTTTGAAAGCAGCCACATGGAACTCCGCGAAAGCAATGTTACATAGTTCTGCAAAGAAAGTTGAATACAACTTTCAATTACTTCTATGTGTCTTCCCTGCTCTGAAAATTAACTTTTTTGAAAACAGTCATGTGGAACTTTGTGAAAGCACTATGTTACACAGTTCTGAAAACTAAGTTGAATACAGCTTTTTTTGACTTCTATGTGTCTTCCCTGAGCTGAAAAACAACTTTTTTAAAAGCACTCACGGGGAACTCTGTGAAAGCAGTATGTTACACAGTTCTGAAAACTAAGTTGAATGCAGACTCCATTGACTTCTTTGTGTCTTCCCTGGGCTGAGAAACAACTTTTTTGAAAGCAGCAACATGGAACTCTGCGAAAGCAGTGTTACATAGTTCTGCAAAGAAAGTTGAATACAACTTTCAATGACTTCTACGTGTCTTCCCTGGGCTGAAAAACAACTTTTTTGAAAGCAGTCACGTGGAACTCTGTGAAAGCACTATGTTGCACAGTTCTGAAAACTAAGTTGAATACAGCTTTTTTTGACTTCTATGTGTCTTCCCTGGGGTGAAAAAAAAACTTTTTTGAAAGCACTCACGTGGAACTCTGTGAAAGCAGTATGTTACACAGTTTTGAAATTTATGTTCATTAGAGGTTTCATTGACTTCTACTTGTCTTCCCTGAGATGAAAATCAACTTCTTTGAAAGCACTCACGTGGAACTGTGCAAAAGTAGTATGTTCCACAGTACTCAAAACTAAGTTGAATGCAGGTTTCATTGACATCTATGTGTCTTTCATGGGCTGAAAAAACTTTTTTGAAAGCCGTCCCCTGGAATTCTCTGAAAGCAGTATGTTACACAGTTCTGCACACTAAGTTGAATACAGCTGTCATTGACTTTTATGTGTCTTCCCTGGGCTGAAAAACAATTTTTTTGAATGCTGTAACGTGGAACTCAGGGAAAGCAGTATGTTACACAGTTCTGAAAACTAAGTGGTATACAGCTTTCTTTGACATCTATGTGTCTTCCTTGGGCTGAAAAACAACTTTTTTGAAAGCAGCCACGTGGAAATCTGCAAAAGCATTATGTTACACAGTTCTGCAAACAAAGTTGAATATAGCTTTCAGTGACTTCTATGTGTCTTTCTTGGGCTGAAAAATAATTTTTTTGAAAGCAGTCACGTGGAACTCTGTGAAATCAGTATGTTACCGAGTTCTCAAAACTAAGTTGAATGCAGCTTTCATTGACGTCTATGAGTCTTCCCTGGGCTGACAAACAACTTTTTTGAAAGGAGTCACGTGGAACACTGCGAAAGCTGTATGTTACACACTTCTGAAAACAAAGTTGTATACAGCTTTCATTGACTTCTATGTGTCTTCCCTGGGTTGAAAAATAACTTTTTTGACAGCATTCATGTGATACTCTGTGAAAGTAGTATGTAACAGAGTTCTGAAAATTGTGTTCATTAGAGCTTTCATTGACTTCTACATGTCTTCCCTGAGCTGAAAAACAGCTTCTTTGAAAGCAGTCACGTGGAACTGTGTGAAAGCAGTATGTTACACAGTTCTCAAAACTAAGTAGAACACAACTTTCATTGACATCTGTGTGTCTTCCCTGGGCTTAAAAACAACTTTTTTGAAAGCAGTCATGTGGAATTCTCCAAAAGCGGTGTGTTACAGAGTTCTGAAAACTAAGTTGAATACAGCTTTCATTGAATTTAATGTGTCTTCCCTTGTCTGAAAAACAATTTTTTTGAATGCAGTGTCAAGGAAATCGGGGAAAGCAGTATGCTACACAGTTCTGAAAACTAAGTTGTATACAGCTTTCTTTGACATCTATGTGTCTTCCCTGGGCTGAAAAACATCTCTTTTGAAAGCAGTAATGTGGAATTCTGCAAAAGCAGTATGTTACACAGTTCTCAAAACTAAGCGGAATACAGGTTTCATTGACTTCTATGTGTCTTCCCTGGTCTGAAAAACAACTTGTTTGAAATTAGTCATGTGGAATTATGCCAAAGCAGTATGTTACACAGTTTGGAAAAGTAAGATGAATACAGATTTCAACGACTTCTATGTGTCTTCCCTGGGCTGAAAAACAACCTTTTTGACAACAGTAATGTGGAACTCTGCGAAAGCAGTATGTTACACAGTTCTGAAAACTACGTACATTAGTGCTTTCATTGACTTCTACATGTCTTACCTGAGCTGAAAAACAACTTCTTTTAAAGCAGACACGTGGAACTGTGTGAAAGGAGTATATTACACAGTTCTGAAACCTAAGTTGAATACATCTTTCATTGACTTCTATGTGTCTTCCCTGGGCTGAAAAACACCTTTTTTAAGGCAGTCATGTGGAACTCTGTGAAAGCAGTATGTTACACAGTTCTGAAACCTAAGGTGAATACAGCTGTCATTGACTTCTATGTGTCTTCCCTGGGCTGAAAAACACCTTTTTTAAGGCAGTCACGTGGAACTCTGCGAAAGAACTATGTTACACAGTTCTGAAAACTAAGTTGAATACAGATTGCATTGACTTCTTTGTGTCTTCCTTGGGCTGAGAAACAACATTTTTGCAAGCAGCCACATGGAACTTTGCGAAAGCAGTGTTACATAGTTCTGGAAAGAAAGTTGAATACAGGTTTCATTGACTTCTATGTGTCTTCCCTGGACTGAAAAAAAACTTTTTTGAAAGCAGTCACGTGCAACTCTGTGAAAGCAGTATGTTCCACAGTTCTGAAAACTAAGTTGAATACAGCTTTCATTGACTTCTATGTGTCTCCCCTTGGGTGAAAAACAACTTTTTTGAAAGCACACACGTGGAACTCTGTGAAAGCAGTATGTTACACAGTTCTGAAAACTAAGTTGAATACAGCTTTCATTGACCTCTATGTGTCTTCCCTGGGATGAAAAACAATTTTTTTTGTATGCAGTAATGTGGAATTCGGGGAAAGCAGTATGTTACACAGTTCTGAAAACTAAGTTGTATACAGCTTTCTTTGATATCTATGTGTCTTACCTGGGGTGAAAAACAACTTTTTTGAAAGCAGCCATGTGGAACTCTGCAAAAGCGCTATGTTACACAGTTCTGCAAACAAAATTGAATACAGCTTTCATTGACTTCTGTGTGTCTTCCTTGGGCTGAAAAATAATATTTTTGAAAGCAGTCACATGGAATTCTCCGAAAACAGTATGTCACACCGTTCTCAAAACTAAGTTGAATACAGCTTTCATTGGCTTCCCTCTGTCTTCCCTGGGCTGAAAAATAACTTTTTTGAAAGCTGTCACGTTGAATTCTGTGAAAGCAGTATGTTACACAGTTCTGAAAACTAAGTTGAATACAGCTTTCATTGACATCTATGTGCCTTCCTGGGCTAAAAGACACCTTTTTTGAAAGCAGTCACGTGGAACCCTGGGAAAGCAGTACGTTATACAGTTCTGAAAACAAAGTTGTATACAGCTTTCATTGACTTCTATGTGTCTATCCTGGGCCGAAAAAGATCTTTTTTGACAGCAGTTATGTGGTACTCTGTGAAAGCAGTATGTTGCAGAGTTCTGAAAACTATGTTCATTAGAGTTTTCATTGACTTCTACATGTCTTCCCTGAGTTGAAAAACAACTTCTTTGAAAGCAGTCACGTGGAACTGTGCGAAAGCAGTATGTTACACAGTTCTCAAAACCAAGTATAACTCAACTTTCATTGACTTCTATGTGTCTTCCCTGTGATGAAAAACAACTTTTTTGAAATCAGTCACGTGGAAATCTGCAAAAGCATTATGTTACACAGTTCTGAAACCTAAGTTGAATACTGCTGTCATTGACTTCTATGTGTCTTCCCTGGGCTGAAAAAAAACTTTTTTGAAAGGAGTCACGTGGAAATCTGCAAAAGCAGTATGTTACACAGCTCTGGAAACTTAGTTGAATACAGCTATCATTGACTTCTATGTGTCTTCCCTGGGCTGAAAAACATCTTTTTTGAAAGCAGTCACAGGGAACTCTGCAAAAGAAGAATGTTGCACTGTTCTCAAAAGTAATTTGAATACAGCTTTCATTGACTTCCATGTGTCTTCCCTGGGGTGAAAAACTACTTTTCTGAAAGCAGCCACGTGAAACTCGGCGAAAGCAGTATGTTACACAGTTCTGCAAACAAAGTTCTATACAGCTTTCATTGACTTCTATGTGTCTTCCCTGGGCTGAAAAACAAGTTTTTTGAAAGCAGTCACGTGGAAATCTACGAAAGCAGTATGGTACACAGTGCTGGAAACAAAGTTGAATACAGCTTTCATTGACTTCTATGTGTCTTCTCTGGGTTGAAAAACAACTTTTTTGAAAGCAGTCATGTGGAACTCTGTGAAACCAGTATGTTACACAGTTCTGAAAACTATGTACATTTAAACTTTCATTGACTTCTTCATGTCTTCCCTGAGCTGAAAAACAACTTCTTTGAAAGCAGACATGTGGAACTGTGTGAAAGCAGTATGTTACACAGTTCTCAAAACTAAATTCAATATAGCTTTCATTGACTTCTATGCATCTTCCATGGGCTGAAAAACAAGTTTTTTAAAAGCAGTACCGTGGAACTCTGCAAAAGCAGTATATTTCTCAGTTCTGAAAACTAAGTTGAATACAACTTTCGTTGACTTCTGTGTGTATTCCCTGGTATGGAAAACAACTCTTTGAAAGCAGTCACGTGGAACTCTGTGAAAGCAGTATGTTACACAGTTCTGAAAACTAAGGTGAATACAGCTTTCTTTGACTTCTGCTTGTGTTCCCTGAGCAGAAAAACAACTTTTTTGAAAAGAGTCATGTGGAACCCTTCGAAAGCAGTATGTTACACAGCTCTGAAAACAAAGTTGAATACAGCTATCGTTGACTTCTATGTGTCCTCACTGGGCTGAAATTTAACTTTTGCAAAAGCAGCCACGTGGAATTCTATGAGAGCAATATGTTACAGAGTTCTGAAAACAAAGTTGAATACAGTTTCATTGAAATCTATGTGTCCTCCGTGGGCTGAAATTTAAGTTTTTTGAAAGCAGTCATGTGGAAGTATACGAAAGCAGCATGTTATCCAGCTCTGAAAACTAAGTTGAGAACAGCTTCCATTGACTTCTATGTGTCTTCCATGGGACGAAAAACAACTTTTTTGGAAGCAGTCACGTGGACATCTGCGAAAGAATTATGTTACTCAGTTCTGAAAACTAACTTGAATACAACTTTCATTGACTTCTATGTGTCCTCCCTGCTCTGAAAAACAGCTTTTTTTGAAAGCAGCCACGTAGAATTGTGTGAAAGCATCATGTTACACAGTTCTGAAAACTAAGTTGAATACAGCTTTCATTGATTTCTATGTTTCTTTCTTGGTCTGTAAAACAACATTTTTCAAAGCAGTCACGTGGTACGGTGTGAAAGCAGAATGTTACACAGTTCTGATCACTAAGTTGAATACAGCTTTAATTGAGTTTTGTTTGTCTTCCCTGGGCTTAAAAACAACTTTTTGAAAACAGTCACCTGGAACTGTGTGAAAGCGGTATGTTACACAGTTCTCAAAACAAAGTTGAATACAGCTTTCATTGACTTCTATGTGTCTTCCCTGGGGTGAAACACAACTGTTTTGAAAGCAGCCACGTGAAATTATGCAAAAGGAGTATCTTACACAGTTCTCAAATCTAAGTAAAATACAGCTTTCATTGACTTCTATGTGTCTTCCCTGGGCTTGAAAACAATGTTTTGTGAGTAGTCACGTGGAACTCTGTGAAAGCAGTATGTTACACAGTTCTGAAAACTAAGTTGTATACTACATTCATTTACTTCTAGGTTTCTTCCCTGGGCTGAAAAACAATGTTTTGAAAGTAGTCAAGTGGAACTCTGTGAAAGCAGTATGTTACACAGTTCTGCAAACTAAGTTGAATACAGCTTTCATTGACTTCTAGGTGTCTTCCCTCGGCTTGAAAACAACTTTGTTGAAAGCAGTCATGTGGAAATCTGCGAAAGCTGTATGTAACACAGTTCTCAAAACTAAGTTGAATACAGCTTTCATTGACTTCTATGTGTCTTCCCAGGGCTGAAAAACAACTTTTTTGAAAGCAGTCATGTGGAACTCTGTGAAAACAGTATGTTACACTGTTCTGAAAACCAAGTTTAATACAGCTTTTGTTGACTTCTGTGTGTCTTCCCAGGGCTGAAAAACAACTTTATTGAAAGCATTCACGTGGAACTCTGCGGAAGCATTATGTTACACAGTTCTGTATACAAAGTTGATTACGGATTTCACTGACTTCTATGTGTCCTCACTGGGCTGAGATTTTGCTTTTTTGACAGCAGTCACGTGGAACTCTATGAAAGCAGTAAGTTACATAGGTGTGAAAACAAATTTGAATACAGCTTTCATTGACTTCTATGTGTCCTCACTGGGCTGAAATTTAACTTTTTCGAAAGCAGTCATGTGGAATTCTCTGAAAGCACTATGTTATACAGTTATGAAAAATAACTAGAATACAGGTTTCATTGACTTCTATGTATCTTCCCTCGGCTGAAAAACAACTTTTTTGAGAGGAGTCATGTGGAATTCTGCAAAAGCAGTATGTTGCATGGTTCTGAAAACTAACATGAATACAGCTTTCATTGACTTCTATGTGTCTTCCCTGAGCTGAAAAAAGCTTTTTTGACAGCAGTCACATGGAAATCTGCAAAAGAAGTATGTTACACAATTCTGAAAACTGAGTTGGATAAAGCTTTCATTGACTTCCATGTGTCTTCCTTGGGCTGAAAAATGTCTTTTTTGAAAGCAGTCATGTGGAACACTTTGAAAGCCGTATGTTACACAGTCATGAAATCTAAGTTGAATACAGCTTTCACTGACATCTATGTGACCTCCCTGGGGTGAAGACATCTTTTTTGAAAGCAGCTACGTGGAACTCTGTGAAAGAAGTATGTTACCCAGTTCTGAATGCTAAGTTGAATACAACTTTCATTGCCTTCTATATGTCTTCCCTGGGCTGAAAAACAACTTTTTTGAAAGCAGTCACGTGGAAATCTGCGAAAGCACTATGTCACTCAGTTCGGAAAACTGAGTTGAATACAGGTTCCTTTGACTTCTATGTGTCCTCCTTGGGCTGAAAAACAGCTTTTTTGAAAGCAGTCACATGGAATTCTTCGAAAGCAGGATGTTACACAGTTCTGAAAAAGAAGTTGACTACAGCTTTCATTGACTTCTACGTGTCTTCCCTGGGCTGAAAAACAGCTTTTTTGAAAGCAGTCACGGGGAACTCTTCAAAAGTAGTATGTTACAGAGTTCTGAAAACTAAGTTGAATACACCTTTCAATGACTTCTATGCGTCTTCCCTGGGCTAAAGAACAACTTTTTTGAAACCAGTCACAAGGAACTCTGTGAAAACAGTATGTTGCACAGTTCGGGAATCTATGTTCATTAGAGCTTTCATTGACTTCAACATGTCTTCCCTGGGCTGAAAAACAACTCTTTTGAAAGCTGTGCCATGGAACTCTGCGGAAACAGTATGTTACTCAGTTCTGAAAACTGAATAGAATACAGCTTTCATTGACTTCTATGTGTCTTCCCTGGGATTGATAACATCTTTTTCAAAGCAGTCATGTGGAACTCTACGAAAGAAGTATGTTACACAGTTCTCAAACCTAAGTTGAATACAGCTGTCGCTGACTTCTATGTGTCTTCCCTGTGCTGAAAATCACCTTTTTTAAAGCAGTCACATGGAACTCTGCGAAAGAAGTATGTTACACAGTTGTGAAACCTAAGTTGAATACAGCTTTCATTGACTTTTATGTGTCTTCCCTGGGCTGAAAAACAACTTTTTTGAAAGCAGTCACGTGGTCCTCTACGAAAGAAGTATGTTACACAGTTCTGAAAACTATGTTGAATACAGCTTTCATTGACTTCTATGTGTCTACCCTGGCCTGAAAATCAACTTTTTGGAAGCTGTCATGTAGAATTCTGCGAAAGCAGCATGTTACACAGTTCTGAAAACTAAGTTGAATACAGCTTTCATTGTTTTCTATGTGTCTTCCTTGGTCTGTAAAACAACTTTTTTGAAAGCAAACATGTGGATCTTTGCAAAACCAGTATGTTACACAATTCTCAAAACTAACTAAATACAGCTTTCATTGTCTTCTATGTGTCTACCTTCAGCTGAAATACTACTTTTTGAAAGCAGTCACTTGGAACTGTGTGAAAGCAGTATGTTACACATTTCTGGACACTAAGTTGAATACAGCTTTCATTGACTCCTCTTTGTCTTTCCTGTGCTGAAAAACAACTTTGTTGAAAACAGGTAGGTGTAATTTTGTGAAAGCAGTATGTTACACAGTTCTAAAAACTAAGTTGAGTACAGCTTTCATTGACTTCTATATGTATTCCCTGGGATGAAAAACAACTTTTTTGAAAGCAGTCACGTGAAAATGTGGGAAACCACTATGTTACACGCATCTGAATACTAAGTTGAATACAGCTTTCATGGACTTCTATGTGTCTTCCCTGGGCTGGAAAACAACTTTTTTGAAAGCAGTCATATGGAAGTGTGCAAAAGCAGTATGTTACACATTTCTGAATACTAAGTTGTTTACAGCTTTCATTGACTTCAATGTGTCTTCCCAGGGCCGAAAAACAACTTTTTTGAAAGCAGTCATGGGTAACACTGCTAGAGAAGTAAGTTACACAGTTCTGAAATCTAAGTTGAATACAGATTTCATTAGACTTCTATGTGTCTTCCCTGGGCCGAAAAACCACTTTTTTGAAAGGAGTCACGTGGAACTCTGCAAAAGTAAACTGTTACACAGTTCTGAAAAGTAAGTTGAATACACCTTTCATTGAATTCTATGCGTCTTCCCTGGCCTGAAAAACCAGTCTTTTGAAAGCAGTCACGTGGAACTCTGCAAAAGCAAAGTGTTACACTGTTCTCAACACTAAGTTGAATACAGCTTTCATTGACTTCTATGTGTCTTCCCTGGCCTGAAAAAACACTCTTTTGAAAGCAGTAACATGGGAGTCTGTGAGAGCAGTATGTTACACAGTTTTGAAAACTACATTGTATATAACTTTCATTGACTTCTATGTGCCTACCCTGGGCTGAAAAACAACTTTTTTGAAAGCAGTGACAATGAAATCTGCGAAAGCAGTATGTTACATAGTTCTGAAAACTAAGTGGAATACAGCTTTCATTGACTTCTATGTGTCTTCACTCGGCTGAAAAACAACTTTTTTAAAAGCATTTACGTGGAACTCTGCAAATGCAGTATGTTACACAGTTCTGAAAACTGTATTGAATACAGCTTTCTTTGCCTTGTATCTGTCTTCCCTGGGCTGAAAAACAACTTTTTTAAAAGCAGGCATGTGGAACTCTGTGAAAGCAGTATGTTACACAGTTCTGAAAACTGATTCAAATAGAGATTTCATTGACTTCGATGTGTCTTCCCTGTGCTGAGAAACCACTTTTTTGAAAGCTGTCACGTGGAACTCTGCGAAAGCAGTATGTTACACAGTTGTCAAAACTAAGTTGAATACAGATTTCATTGACTTCTATGTGTCTTCCTTGGGCTGAAAAACAACTTTTTGGAAAGCAATCACGTGGAAATCTGCGAAAGCAGTATGTTACACAGTTCTGAAAACTGAGATGAATACAGCTTTCATTGCCTTGTATGTGTCTTCCCTGGGCTGAAATACCAGTTTTTGAAAGCAGTCACGTGGAACTCTGCAAAAGCAGTATGTTACACAGTTCTGAAAACTAAGTTGAATACAGCTTTCATTGACATCTATGTGTCTTCCATGTGCTGAAAAACCACCATTTTGAAAGCAGTCACGTGGAACTCTGTGAAAGCAGTATGTTAAACTGTTCTCAAAACTAAGTTGAATACAGATTTCATTGACTTCTATGTGTCTTCCCTGGGCTGAAAATCAACTTTTTGGAAAGCAGGCACGTGTAACTCTGCAAGAGCATTAAGTTACACAGTTCTGAAAACTAAGTTGTATACAGATTTAGTTGACTTCTATGTGTCTTCCCTGAGCTGAAAAACAACGTTTTTGAAAGCAGCCTTGAGGAATTCTGCAAAAGCAGTATGTTACACAGTCCTCAAAACTCAGTTGAATGTAGCTTTCATTGAGTTCTATGTGTCTTCCCTGGGCTGAAAAACAACTGTTTTAAAGCAGACACGTGGAACTCTGTGTGAGCACTATGTCACACAGTTCTGAAAACTCAGTTGACCATAACTTACATTGACTTCTATGTGTCATCCGTTGGCTGAAAAACAACTTTTTTCAAAGAAGGCACGTGGAATTCTGTGAAAGTTGTATGTTACACAATTGTGAAAAGTATGTTGAATACAGCTTTCATTGACTTCTATGTGTCTTCGCTGTGCTGAAAAACAAGTTTTTTGAAAGCAGTCACATTGAACTGTGGGAAAGCAGTATGTTACACTGTTCTGAATACTAAGTTGAATACAGATTTCATTGACTTCTATGTGTCTTCCCTGGACTGAAAAACAGCTTTTTTGAAAGCAGTCACTGGAACACTGCAAAAGCAGTATGTTACACAGTTCTGAAAAGTAAGTTGTATACAGCTTCCATTGACTTCCATGTGTCCTACCTGGGCTGTAAAACAACTTTTTTGAAAGCAGTCAAGTGGAAGTGTGTGAAAGCAGTATGTTACACAGTTCTGAAAAGTAAGTTGTATACAGCATTCATTGACTTCTATGTGTCTTCCCAGGGCTAAAAAACAACTTTTTTAAAAACAGTCATGTGGAACTCTGTGAAAGCCGTATATTAAACCCTTCTGAACACTTAGTTGAATACAGCTTTCATTGACGTCTATGTGTCTTCTCTCGGCTGAAGAAAAACTTTTTGAAAGCAGTCATGGGTAACTCTGCAAGAGCAGTAAGCTACACAGTTCTGAAAACTGATTTGAATACAAATTTCATTACTTCTAAGAGTCTTCCCTGGGATGAAAAACAACTTTTCTGAAAGAAGTCACGTGGAACTCTGTGAAAGTAGTATGTTACACAGTTCTGAAAACTGAGTTGAATACAGCTTTCATTGACTTCTATCTGTTTCCCTTTGCTGAAAAACAAATTTTTTGAAAGCAGTGACGTGGAACTCTGCGAATGCAGTATGTTACACAGCTCTGAAAACTGAGTTGCATAAAGCTTTCATTGACTTCTGTGTGTCTTCCCTGGGCTGAGAAACAACTTTTTTGAAAGCAGTCTTGAGGAACTCTGCGAAAGCAGTATGTTACACAGTTCTGAATACTCAGCTGAATATAGCTTTCATTGATTTCTATGTGTCTTCCCTGGGCTGAAAAACAACTGTTTTGAAAGCAGCGATGTGGAAATTTGCGAGAGCAGTATGTTACACAGTTTTGAAAACTAAGATGAATATAACTTTCATTGACTTCTATGTGCCTACCCTGGGCTAAAAAACAACTTTTTTGAAAGCAGTCACGTGGAACTCTGCAAAAGCATTATGTTGCACAGTTCTGCAAACTAAGTTCAATACAGCTTTCCTTGACTTCTAAGTGTCTTCCCTGGGCTGAAAAATAACTTTTTTGAAAGCAGCCACGTGGAATTCTTTGAAAGCATTTTGTTACACACTTCTGAAAAGTAAGTGGAATACAGCTTTCATTGACTTCTATGTGTCATTCCTCGGCTGAAAAACACCTTTTTTCACAGCAGTCATGTGGAACTCTGTGAGAGAATTATGTTAAACCCTTCTGAAAACTAAGTTGAATACAGTTTTCATTGACTTCTATGTGTTTTCCCTGGGCTGAAAAACAACTTTTTTGACAGTAGTCACATGGAACTGTGTGAAAGCAATAAATTACACAGTTCCAAAATCAAAGAAGTGTACAGCATTTACTCACTTGTATGTGTCTTCCCTGGGCTGAAAATCAACTTTTTTGAAAGCAGCCATGTGGAATTCTGTGAAAGCATTATTTTACACAGTTCTGAAAACTAAGTTGAATATAGCTTTCATTGACTACTATGTGTCTACCCTGGTCTGAAATACAACTTTTTTGAAAGCAATCATGTAGAACTCTGCCAAAGCAGCATGTTACACAGTTCTGAAAACTAAGTTGAATACAGCTTTCATTGATTTCTATGTGTCTTCCTTGGTCTCCAAAACAACTTTTTTGAAAGCAGACACGTGGAACTCTGCGAAAGCAGTATGTTACACAGTTTTGATCAAAAACTTGAATGCAGATTTCATTGAATTCTATGTGTCTTCTTTCTGGTGAAAAACACTTTTTGAAAGCAGTCACTTGGAACTCTGTGAAAGCCTTATGTTACACAGTTCTGGACACTAAGTTGAATACAACTTTCACTGACTTATCTGTGTCTTTCCTGCGCTGAAAAAAATTTTGTTGAAAGCAGGTAGGTGGAATTTTGTGAAACCAGTATGTTACACAGTTCTCAAAACTAAGTTGAGCACAGCATTCATTGACTTCTATATGTATTCCCTGGGATGAAAAAAATCTTTTTTGAAAGTAGTCACGTGGTAATTGGTGAAAGCAGTGTGTTACACAGTTCTGAAAACTAAATTGCATAGATTTTTCATGGACTTCTACATGTTTTCATGGTCTGAAAAACAAGTTTTTTGAAAACAGTCACGTCGAGCTCTGTGAAAGCATTATGTTACACAGTACTGAAAACTAACTTGAATGTACCTTTCTTTGACTTCTCCGTGTCTTCCCTGGGCTCAAAAACAACTTTTTTGAAAGCAGTCACGTGGAACTGTGGGAAACCACTATGTTACACACATATGAATACTAAGTTGGATACAGCTTTCATTGACTCCTATGTGTCTTTGCTGTGCTGGAAGACAACTTTTTTGAAAGCAGTCACGGGGAACTCTGTGAAAGCAGTATGTTACACATTTCTGAAAACTAATTGAATACAGATTTCGTTAGACTTCTATGTGTCTTCCCTGGGCTGAAAAACCACTTTTTTGAAAGCAGTCACGTGGAACTCTGCAAAAGCACAGTGTTACACAGTTGTCAAAACTAAGTTGAAAACAGCTTTCATTGACTTCTATGTGTCTTCCCTGGGCTGAAAAAACACTTTTTGAAAGCAGTCATGTGGAACTCTGCAAAAGCAGAGTGTTGCACAGTTCTCAAAACTAAGTTGAATACAGCTTTCATTGACTTCTATTTGTCTACCTGTGCTGAAAAACAACTTTTTTAATAGCAGTCACATGGATCTCTGCGAAAGCATTATGTTACACAGTTCTGAAAACTAAGTACAATACAGCTTTCATTGACTTCTATCTGTCTTCCCTGGGCTGAAAAAAACCTTTTTTGAAAGCAATCACGTGGAAATCTACGAAAGCTGTATATTACACTGTTTGGAAATCTAAGGAGAATACAGCTTTCCTTGACTTCTATACGTCTTCCCTGGGCTGAAAGACATCTTTTTTGAAAACAGTCAGGTAGAACTCTGTGAAAGCAGTATGTTACGCAGTTCTGAAATCTAAGTGGAATACAGCTTTCATTGACTTCTATGTGCCTTCCATGGGCTGAAAAACAACTTTTTTGAAAGCACTCAAGTGGAAATCTGTAAAAGCAGTATGTTACACAATTCTGAAAACTAAGTTGAATATGGCTTTCATTGGGTTCTATGTGTCTTCCCTGGGCTGAAAAACAAGTTTTTTAAAAGCATTTCCATGGATTAGTCTACGAAAGCAGTATGTTACACAGTTCTGAAAACTAAGTTGAATACACCATTCGTTGACTTCTATGTGTCTTCTGGGGCTCAAAAACAACTTTTTAAAGCAGTCACATAGAGCTCTGTGAAAGCAGTATCTTGCAGAGTCCTGAAAACAAAGTTGAATACACATTTCCTTGACTTCTCTGTGTCTACCCTGGGCTGGAAAACAACTTTTTTGAAAGCAGTCACGAGGAACTCTGCGAAAGCAGTATGTTACACAGTTGTGAAAACTAAGTTGAATAGAGATTTCATTGGCTTCTGCGTGTCTTCACTGGGTGGAAAAACAACTTTTTTGAAAGTAGTCACGGGGAACTCTGCGAAAGCAGTATGATACAAAGTTCTCAAATCTAAGTTGAATACAGCTTTTATTGAGTTCTATATGTCATCCATGGGCTGAAAAGCAACTTTTTTGAAGCAGTCACGTGGAACTCTGTGAAAGCAGTATGATACAAATTTCTCAAAACTAAGTTGAATTCAGCTTTCATTGAGCTCTATGTGTCTTCCATGGGCTGAAAAGCAACTTTTTTGAAAGCAGTCACGTGGAAGTCTGTGAAAGCACTATGTTACACAGTTCTGAAAACAAATTTGAATACAGCTTTCATTGACCTCTAGGTGTCTTCCCTGGTCTGAAGGACAACTTTTTTGAAGGCAGTCACATGGAACTCTGCGAAAGCAGTATGTTACAGAGTCCTGAAAACTAAGTTGAATACAGCTTTCATTGACTACTACGTGTCTTCCCTGGGGTGAAAAACAACCTTTTTGCCAGCAGTCACATGGGACTCTGCGAAAGTAGTATGTTACACAGTTCTGAATACTAAGTTGAATATATCTTTCATTCACTTCTAGGTGTCTTCCCTGGTCTGTAAGACAACTTGTTTGAGAGCAGTCACGTGGAACTCTGCGAAAGCAGTATGTTACAGAGTTCTGAAAACCAAGTTGAATACAGCTTTCATTGACTACTATTTGTCTTCCCTGGGCTGAAAAGCACCCTTTTTGCAAGCAGTGACGTGGAATTCTTCAAAAGCATTATGTTACACAGATCTGAAAACTAAGTGGAATAGAGCTTTCATTGATTTCAATGTGCCTATGCTGGGTTGAAGAACACCTTTTTTGAAAGCAGTCACGTGAAACTCTGTGAAAGCTGTATGTTACACAGTTCTCAAAACTAACTTGAATGCAGCTTTAATTGACTTCTATATGTCTTTCCTGGTCTGAGAAAGAACTTTTTTGAAAGCAGTCACGTGGAACTCTGCAAAAGCAGTATGTTACACAGTTCTCAAAACTAAGTTGAATTCAGCTTTCATTGACTTCTATATGTCTTCCCTGGCATGAAAATCAACTTTTTTGAAAGCAGGGATGTGTAACTCTGCAAGGGCAGTTTGTTACACAGTTCTGAAAACTAACATGAATACAGATTTAATTGACTTCTATGTGTCTTCCCTGTGCTGAAAAACAACTTTTTTGGGAGCAGTCACGTGGAACTCTGCGAAAGCAGTATGTTACCCAGTTCTGAAAACAGAGTTGAATACAGCTATCATTGACTTCTATGTGTCTTCCCTGGCCTGAAAAACAACTGTTTCGAAAAGTGTGACGTGGAACTCTGTGAAAGCAGAATGTTACACAGCTCTGAAAAGTGCGTTGAATAAAGCTTTCAATGACATCTGTGTGTGTTCCCTGGGCTGAAAAACAACTTTTATGAAAGCTGCCTTGAGGAATTCTGCAAAAGCGGTATGTTACACAGTCCTGAAAACTCAGTTGAATATAGCTTTCATTGAGTTCTATGTGTCTTCCCTAGGCTGAAAAACAACTGTTTTGAAAGCAGTCACGTGGAACTCTGCATGAGCAGTATGTCACACAGTTCTGAAAACTAAGTTGAATACAGCCTTCATTGACTGCTATTAGTCTTTCCTTGGCTGAAAAACAATGTTTTTCAAGGCAGTCATGTGGAACTGTGCGAAAGCAGTATGTTACGCTGTTCTGAAAACTAAGTTGAATAGAGCTTTCTTTGACTTCTATGTGTCTTCCCTGTGCTGAAAAGCAATTTTTTTGAAAGTTGTCTCGTGGAAGTGTGCGAAAGCATTATGTTACGCAGTTCTGAAGAGTTAGTTGAACACAGCTTTCAGTAACTTCTATGTGATTCTCTGGGCTGAAAAACAACTTTTTTGAAAGCAGTCATGAGGAACAGTGAGAAAGCAGTATGTTTAGCAGTTTTCAAAACTAAGTTGTGTAGAGCTTTCATTGACTTCTATGTGTCTTACTTGGGCTGAGAACCACCTTTTTGGTAGCCATCACGTGGAACACTGCGAAAGCACTATGTTACAGAGTTCTGAAAACTAAGTCAAATACAGCTTTCATTGACTTCTTTTTGTCTTCCCTGGTCTGAAAGTCAACTTTCTTGAAAGCAGACACATGGAGCTCTAAGAAAGCAGTATGTTACACTGTTCTGAAAACTAAGTTACAAACGGGATTCATTGAATACTATGTGTCTTCCCTGGTCTCAAAGACAACCTTTTTGAAAGCAGTCATGTGGAATTGTGCAAAAGCATTATGTTACACAGTTCTGAAAATTAAGTTGAATACAGCTTTCATTGACTTCTATGTGCCTTCCTTGGCCTGAAAAACAACTGTTTTGAAAGCCATCACATGGAACTCTCTGAAAGCAGTATGTTACACAGTTCGGAAAACTAAGTTGAATACAGCTTTCACTGACTTCTACATGTCTTCCCTCGGCTGAAAAACAATTTTTTTGAAATCTGTCACATGGAATTGAGCGAAAGCTGTATGTTACACAGTTCTCAAAATTAATTTCAATACAGCTTTCATTGACTTCTATGTGTCTTCCCTGGGCTGTAAAGCAACTTTTTAGAATGCAGTCTGTTATACAATTCTGAAAACTAAGTTGAATACAGCTTTCATTGACGTCTATGTGTCTTCCCTGGGCTGAAAAACAACTTTTTTGAAAGCAGTCATGTGGATATCTGCAAAAGCACTATATTACACAGTTCTGAAAACTAAGTTGAATACAGCTTTCATTGACTTCTATCTGCCTTCCCTGTGCTGAAAAACAACTTTTATGAAAACTGTCATGTGGAAATCTGAAAAAGCAGGATGTTACACAGTTCTCAACACTAAGTTGAACACAGCTTTCATTGACTTATATGTGTCTTCCCTGGGCTGAAAAACAACTTTTTGAAAGCAGTCAGGAGGAACTCTGCGAAAGCAGTTTGTTACACAGTTCTGAAAACTAAGTTGAATACAGCTTTCTTTGACATCTATGTGCCTTTCCTGGGCTGAAAATTAACTTTTTTGGAAGCAGTGATGTGGAACTCTGTAAAAGCAGTTTGTTACATACTTCTGAAAACTAAGTTGAAGACAGCTTTCATTGACTTTTAAGAGTTTTCCCTATGCTGAGAAAAAACTTTTTTGAAAGCAGTCAGGAGGAACTCTGTGAAAGCAGTTTGTTACACAGTTCTGAAAACTAAGTTGAATACAGATTTCGTTGACTTCTTTGTGTCTTACTTGGGTTGACAGCCACCTTTTTGGAAGCAGTCACATGGAACTCTGCGCAAGCACTATGTTACACCGTTCAGAAAACTAAGTCGAATACAGCTTTCATTGACTTCTTTTTGTCTTACCTGGTCTGAAATACAACTTTCTTGAAAGCAGACACATGGAGTTCTAAGAAAGCAGTACGTTACACAGTTCTGAAAACTAAGTTGCAAACGGGATTCATTGAACACTATGTGTCTTCCCTGGTCTCAAAGTCAACCTTTTTGAAAGCAGTCACGTGGAATTGTGCGAAAGCAATATGTTACACAGTTCTGAAAACTAAGTTGTATACAGCTTTCATTGACTTCTATGTGCCTTCCTGAGCCTTAAAAATAACTGTTTGAAAGCCGTCACATGGAACTCTCTGAAAGCAGTATGTTACACAGTTCAGAAAACTAATTTGAATACAGCTTTCATTGACTTCTACGTGTCTTCCCTCAGCTAAAAAACAATTTTTTTGAAAACTGTCACATGGAATTGAGCGAAAGCAGTATGTTACACAGTTCTAAAAATTAATTTCAATACGGCTTTCATTGACTTCTATGTGTCTTCCCTGGGCTGAAAAGCAACTTTTTAGAATGCAGTCTGTTATACAATTCTGAAAACTAAGTTGAATACAGCTTTCATTGACTTCTATGTGTCTTCCCTGGACTGAAAAGCAACTTTTTAGAATGTAGTCTGTTATACAATTCTGAAAACTAAGTTCTATACAGCTTTCATTGACTTCTATGTGTCTTACTTGGGCTGAGAAGCACATTTTTGGAAGCAGTCACGTGGAACTCTGCAAAAGCAGTATGTTACACAGTTCTGAAAACTAAGCTGGATACAGCTTTCATTGACTTCTACGTGCCTTTCCTGGCCTGAAAAACAACGTTTTTGATACAGTCACGTGAAACTCTCCGAAAGCAGTATGTTACACAGTTCTGAAAACTAAGTTGTAAACAGCTTTCAGTGACTTCTATGTGTCTTCCCTGGGCAGAAAACAACTTTTTTGAAAGCCGTCACGTGGGACTCTGCAGAAGCACTATGTTACACAGTACTGAATACTAAGTTGAATACAGCTTTCATTGACTTGTATGTGTATTCCCTGAGCTGAAAAGCAGATTTTTGAAAGCACTCTGTTACACAATTCTGAAAACTATGTTGAATACAGCTTTCATTGTCATCTATGTGTCTTCCTTGGGCTGAAAAACAACTTTTCTAAAAGCAGTCATGTGCATTTCTGCGAAAGCACTATGTTACACAGTTCTGAAAACTAAACTGAATACAGCTTTCGTTGAATTCTATGTGTCTTCTCTGGGCTGAACAGCAGCTTTTTTGAATGCAGTCTATTACACAATTCTGGAAACTAATTTGAATACAGATTTCATTGACTACTATGTGTCTCGCCTGGGCTGAAAAGCAGCCTTTTTGTAAGCAGACACGTACTCTGCGAAAGCAGTATGTTACACAATACCGAAAACTAAGTTAAATTCAGCTTTCATTGACATCTATGTGTCTTCCCTGGGCTGAAAAACAGTTCTTTTGAAAGCAATTACATGGAACTCTGCGAAACAAGTATGTTACACAATTCTGAAAAATAAGATAATACACATTTCATTGACTTCCATGTGTCTTCCATGGGCTGAAAACAAGTTTTTTGAAAGCAGTCACGTGTAACACTGCGAAAGAGGTATCTTACACAGCTCTGAAAACTAAGTTGAATACAGTTTTCATTCACTTCCACATGTCTTCCCTGGGCTGAAAAATAATTTTTTTGAAAGCAATCACGTGGAACTTTGTGAAAGCATTATGTTACACAGTTCTCAATATCAAGCTGAATATAGCTTTCATTGACTTCTGTGAGTCTTCCCTGGGTTGAAAGACAAGTTTTTGAACGTAGTCTGTTACACAGTTCTGAAAACTAAGTTGAACACAGATTTCATTGACTTCTATGTGTCTTCCCTGGCCTGAAAAAAAACTTTTCTGAAAGCAGTCATGTGGAACTCTATGAAAGAGACATGTTTCACATTTCTATAAAACTAAGTTGAATGCAGCTTTCTTTGACATCCATGTGTCTTCAATGGAATGGAAACAAGTTTTTTGAAAGCAGTCACGTGGAACTCTGCAAAAGCAGTTTGTTGCATAGTTCTGAAAACTAAGTTGAAGACAGCTTTCATTGACTTCTACGTGTTTTCCCTGGGCTGAAAAAAAAACTTTTTCGAAAGCAGTCAGGAGGAACTCTGGGAAAGCAATATGTTACACAGTTCTGAAAACTAAGTTGAATACAGCTTTCATTGACTTCTATGTGCCTTCCTGGGCCTTAAAAATAACTGTTTGAGAGCTGTCACATGGAACTCTCTGAAAGCAGTATGTTACACAGTTCGGAAAACTAAGTTTAATACAGCTTTCATTGACTTCTACGTTTCATCCCTTGGCTAAAAAACAATTTTTTTGAAAACTGTCACATGGAATTGAGTGAAAGCTGTATGTTACACAGTTCTCAAAATTAATTTCAATACAGCTTTCATTGACTTCTATGTGTCTTCCCTGGGCTGAAAAACAACTTTTTTGATAGCAGTGACGTGGATATCTGTGAAAGCACTGTGTTACACAGTTCTGAAAACTAACTTCAATACAGCTTTCATTGACTTCTATCTGCCTTCCCTGGGCTGAAAAAGAACTTTTTTGAAAGCAGTCACGTGGGACTCTGCGAAAGCAGTATGTTACACAGTTCTGAAAACAAAGTTGGATACAGTTTTCATTGACATCTATGTGCCTCTCCTGCACTGAAAAAAAACTTTTTTGAAAGCAGTCAAGAGGAACTCTCCGAAAGCAGTTTGTTACACAGTTCTGAAAACTAAGTTGAATACAGCTTTCATTGACTTCTATGTGTCTTACTTGGGCTGAGAAGCACCTTTTTGGAAGCAGTCACGTGGAACTCTGCGAAAGCAGTATGTTACACAGTTCTGAAAACTAAGCTGAATACAGCATTCATTGACTTCTATGAGACTTTCCTTACCTGAAAAACAATGTTTTTGATAGCAGTCATGTAAAACTCTCTGAAAGCTGTATGTTACACAGTTCTGAATACTAATTTGTATACAGCTTTCATTGACTTCTTTGTGTATTCCCTGGGCTGAAAAGCAGCTTTTTGAAAGCACTCTGTTACACAATTCTGAAAAGTAAGTTGAATACAGCTTTCATTGTCCTCTATGTGTCTTCCCTGGGCTGAAATACAACTTTTCTGAAAGCAGTCACATGCATTTCTGTGAAAGCACTATGTTACACAGTTCTGAAAACTAAGCTGAATACAGCTTTCATTGACTTCTATGTGTCTTCCCTGGGCTGAACAGCAGCTTTTTTGAAAGCAGTCTGCTAACAATTCTGGAAACTAAGTTGAATACAGATTTCTTTGACTTCTATTTGTCTTCACTGGGCTGAAAAGCAGCCTTTTTGAAAGCAGCCACGTTGAACTCTGCGAAAGCAGTATGTTACACAGTACCGAAAACTAAGTTAAATTCAGCTTTCATTGACATCTATGTGTCTTCCCTGAGCTGAAAAACAGCTTTTTTGAAAGCAGTCACATGGAACTCTGTGAAAAATGTATGTTACACAATTCTGAAAAATAAGTTAAATACACATTTCATTGACATCCATGTGTCTTCCGTGGGCTGAAAACAAGTTTTTTGAAAGCAGTCACGTGGAACACTGAGAAAGGAGTATCTGACACAGCTCTGAAATCTAAGTGGAATACAGTTTTCATTCACTTTTACGTGTCTTCCCTGGGCTGAAAAATAATTTTTTTGAAAGAAGTCACGTGGAACTTTGTGAAAGCAGTACGTTACACAGTTCTCAATATTAAGTTGTATACAGCTTTCATTGACTTCTGTGAGTCTTCCCTGGGCTGAAAGACAAGTTTTTGAAAGTACTCTGTTACACATTTCTGAAAACTAAGTTGAATACAGATTTCATTGACTTCTATGTGTCTTCCCTGGCCTGAAAAACAACTTTTTTGAAAGCAGTC
>KN191709.1:39400-51175 GCA_000164785.2 Choloepus hoffmanni
TCAGCACTGGGAAGGAAAATGGAAGTCAATGAAAGCTGTATTCAACTTAGTTTTCAGAACTGTGTAACATACTGCTTTCGCAGAGTTCCACGTGACTGCTTTCGAAAAAGATGTTTTTAACCCCACGGAAGACACATAGAAGTCAATGAAAGCTTTATTCAACTTAGTTTTGAGAACTGTGTAACATACTGCTTTCACAGAGTTCCATGTGACTGCTTTCATAAAAGTCCTTTTCAGCCCAGGGAAGACACATAGAAGTCAATGAAAGCTGTATTCATCTTACTTTTCAGAACTCTGTAACATACTGCTTTTGCAGAGTTCCACGTGACTGGTTTCAAAAAAGTTGTGTTCACCCAATGAAGACACCTAGAAGTCAATGAAAGCGGTATTCAACTTAGTATTCAGAACAGTGTAACATACTGCTTTCGCAGATATTCCATGTGACTGCTTTCCAAAGTTTGCTTTTCAGCCCATGGAAGACACATAGAAGTCAATGAAAGCTGTTTTCAACTTCTTTTTCAGAACTGTGTAACATGCTGCTTTCCCAGAGTTCCACGTGACTGCTTTCAAAAAAGTTTCCTTTCAGCCCAGGGAAGACACATAGAAGTCAATGAAATCTGTATTGAACTTAGCATTCAGAACTGTGTAACATACACCTTGTATAGATTTCCACATGACTGATTTCAAAAAAATTCTTTTTCACCCCAGGGGAGACAAATAGAAGTCAATTAAATCTGTATTGAGCTAAGCATTCAGAAGTGTGTAACATACTGTTTTCACAGAGTTCCACATGACTGCTTTCAAAAAAGTTCTCTTTCCGCCCAGGGAAGACACACAAATGTCAATGAAAGCTGTATTGAACTAAGCATTGAGAACTGTGCAACATACTTCTTTTGCAGAGTTCCACGTGACTGCTTTCAAAAAGTTGTTATCTGCACTGGGAAGAAAATTGGAAGTCAATGAAAGCTGTATTCAACTTAGTTTTCAGAACTGTGTAACATACTGCTTTCGCAGAGTCCCACGTGACTGCTTTCAAAAAAGTTGTTTTTCAGCCCAGGGAAGACACATGGAAGTCAATGAAAGCTGTGTTAGACTTAGTTTTCAGAACTGTGTAACATACTGCTTTCGCAGAGTCCCACGTAACTGCTCTCAAAAAAGTTGTTTTTCAGCCCAGGGAAGACACATAGAAGTCAATGAATGCTTTATTCAACTTTGTTTTCAGAACTGTGTAACATATTGATTTCGCAGAGTTCCATATGACTACTTTCAAAAAAGTTGATTTCAGACTAGGGAAGACGCACAGAAGTCAATGAAAGCTGTGTTGCACTTTGTTTTCAGAACTGTGTAACATACTACTTTTGCAGAGTTGCACGTGACTGCTTTCAAAAAAGATGTTTTTCAGCTCAGGGAAGACACGTAGACGTCAAAGAAATCTGTATTCAACTTAGCTTTCAAAACTGTTTAAGATACTGCTTATGAAGGGTTCCTCATGATTGCTTTCAAAAAAGTTGTTTTTCATTCCAGGGAAGACACATGGAAGTCAATGAAATCTGCATTCAACTTAGTTTTCTGAGTTGTGTACCATACTGCTTTCGAAAAATTCCATGTGACTGCATTCATAAAAGTTATCAGCCCAGGGAAGACACACAGAAGTCAATGAGAGCTGTATTGAAATTAGATTTCAGAAATGTGTAACATACTGCATTCGCAGAGTTCCACATGACCGCTTTCAAAAAAGTTGTTTTTCATACCAGGGAAGACACATAGAAGTCAATGAATCCTGTATTCAACTTAGTCTTCAGAACTGTGAAACATACAGCTTTCTCAGAGTTCCACGTGACTACTTTCAAAAAACTTGTTTTTCAGCCAAGGGAAGACACAAAGAAGTCAATGATAGCTGTATTCAACTAGGCTTTCAGAACTGTGTAACATACTGCTTTCACAGAGATCCATGTGACTGCTCTCAAAAAAGTTGTTATCAGCACAGGGAAGATACATAGAACTCAATGAAAGCTGTATTCAACTTAGTATTGAGAACTGTGTAACGTACTGCTTTCGCAGAGTTCCACGTGACTGCTTTCAAAACAGATGTTTTACAGGACAGGGAAGACACATAGAAGTCAATGAAAGCTGTATTCATCTTAGAATTGAGAATTGTGTAACATACTGCTTTCGCAGTGTTCCACGTGACTGTTTTCAGAAAAGTTGTCTTTTAGTCCAGGGAGGACACGTAGAAGTCAATGAAAGCTGTGTTCATCTTAGTTTTCAGAACTGTGTAACATACTGCTTTCGCAGAGTTCCACGTGACTGCATTCTGAAAAGTTGTTTTTCAGCACAGGGAAGACACATGGATGTCAATGAAAGCTGTATTGAACTTAGTTTTCAGAACTGTGTAACATACAGCTTTCGCAGATTTCCACGTGACTGCTTAGAAAAAGGTTATTTTTTAGCCCTGGGGAATACACACAGAAGTCAATGAAAGCTGTATTCAGCTTAGTTTTGGGAACTGTGTAACATACTGCTTTTGCAGAGTTCCACGTGTCAGCTTTCAAAAAGTTGTTTTGCAGCCCAAAGAAGACACATAGAAGTCAATGAAAGCTGTATTGAACTTTGTTTTCAGAACTGTGTAACATACAGCTTTCGCAGATTTCCAAGTGTCTGCCTTCAAAAAAGTTGTTTTTCATCCCAGGGAAGACCGATAGAAGTCAATGAAAGCTGTACTGAACTTAGTTTTCAGAACTGTGTAACATACTGCTTTGGCAGAGTTCCACGTGACTGCTTTCAAAAAAGATGTTTTCTAGCCCAGGGAAGACACATAGAAGTCAATGAATGCTGTATTCAACTTAGTATTGAGAACTGTGTAACATACTGCTTTCGCAGAGTTCCACGTGACTGCTTTCAAAAAAGTTGTTTTTCATCCCAGGGAAGACAGATAAAAGTCAATGAATGCTGTATTCAACTTAGTTTTCCGAACTGTGTAACATACAGCTTTCGCAGAGTTCCACCTGACTGCTTTCAAAAAAGTTGTTTTTCAGCCCAGGGAAGACACATAGAAGTCAATGAAAGCTGTATTCAACTTAGTTTTCAGAACTGTGTAACATCCTGCTTTCACAGAGTTCCATGTGACTGCTTTCCTAAAAGTTGATTTCAGCCCAGAGAAGACACCTAGAAGTCAATGAAAGCTGTATTCAACTTGGTTTTCAGAACTGTGTAACATACTGCTTTCGCAGAGTTCCACATGACTGCTTTCAAAACAGTTGTTCTTCAGCCCAGGGAAGACACAAAGCGGTCAATGAAAACTGCATTCAACTCAGTTTTCAGAACTGTGTAACATACTGCATTCGCAGAGTTCCAAGAGACTGCTTTCAAAAAATTTGTTTTTCAGCCAAGGGAAGACAAATAGAAATCAATAGGAAGCTGTATTGAACTTAGTTTTCAGAACTGTCTAACATACTGCTTTTGCAGTGTTCCATGTGACAGCTTTCAAAGAAGTTGCTTTTCAGCCCAGGGAAGACAGATGGAAGCCAAAGAAAGCTGTATTCAACTTAGTTTCCAGAACTGTGTAACATAATGCTTTCGCAGAATTCCACGTGACTGCTTTCAAAAGTGTTGTTTTTCAGCCCAGGGAAGACACACAGAAGTCAATGAAAGCTGTATTCATCTTAGTTTTCAGAACTGTGTAACATAATGCTTTCGCAGAGTTCCACGTGACTGCTTTCAAAATGTTGTTTTCCAGCCAAGGGAAGACACACAGAAGTCAATGAAAGCTGTACTCAACTTACTTTTCAGAACTGTGTAACATACTGCCTTCGCAGAGTTCCACATGATTGCTTTAAAAACTGTTGTTTTTCAGCCTAGGGAAGACACACAAAAGTCAATGAAAGGTGTATTCATTTTAGTTTTCAGAACTGTGTAACATACTGCTTTCACAGAGTTCCATGTGACTGCTTTCAAAAAGGCGTTTTTCAGCCCAGGGAATACACATAGAAGTCAACGACAGCTGTATTCAACTTAGTTTTCAGAACAGTGTAACATGTTGGTTTTGCAGAATTCCACATGACTGCTTTCATGAAGTTGTTTTTCAGTCCAGGGAAGACACTTGAAAGTCAGTGAAAGCTGTATTCAGCTTAGTTTTCAGAACTGTGTAAAATACTGCTTTCGCAGATTTCCATGTGACTGCTTTGAAGAAGTTGTTTTTCAGCCCAGGGAAGACACGTATAAGTCAATGAAAGCTTTATTCAACTTAGTTTTCATAACTTTGCAACATTCTGCTTTCGCAGAGTTCCACGTGATTCCTTTAAAAAGTTATTTTCCATCCCAGGGAAGTCAGTTAAATGTCAATGAAATCTGCATTCAACTTAGTTTTCTAGAACAGTGAAACATATCAGTTTCACAGATTTCCACGTAACTGCTTCCAAAAAAAGTTGCTTTTCAGCCCAGGGAAGGCAAATAGAAGACAATGAAAGCTGTATTCAACTTTGTTTGCAGAACTGTGTAACATACTGCTTTTGCAGAGTTCTACGTGACTGCTTTCAAAAAAGTTGTTTTTCAGTCCAGGGAAGAAACATAAAAGTCAAAGAAATTTGTATTCAACTTAGTGTTCAGAACTGCGGGATACTGATTACGTGCTTCTACCTGGCGGGCCTGGGCCGGGGGACCGGATCCACCCCTGGGGAGGGTAGTGGGTACGGGTGACAGCGCCCTCCACAGCCCCCCGGGCCTGAGAAGGTGAGGCCGGAGGCAGGCCCCAATTCCTCACCCAAAACCAACCTTTGGAGGAAGCTTGCCGGGTAAGACTGCCTCCCTCGTCTACCACTCAACCCCCCCCCGTTGCAATGCATCTTCCCCTACTACTAGTGCGCAAGCTCCGAATGCCTTGCGCCACCCACCAGCTGACAAACAACCTCCGCGCACTCTCAGAACCAATCCAAGCCTTTAACCTCTACAGCTACCCCGCCCTCTAAACCGCCCGATATAAGCTTGTACTCTCCCCCAATAAAGCTCTCTCTCTCTTAATTTTCTTCACCCAAAAAGAAACGTGTTCCGCCTGTTCCTTTCTCGCCGCCCTCCATACTTTGCACGCCTCCCGCCGGGGACCTGGCCAAGTCCCCCGCCTCGCCTTCGCCTCCGGGAAAGAGCCCCCGCCGCCGGTACCCTCCGAGCGATCCTGAGAGCCTAGGATTTAGCAACTGGCCGCCACCCTCCCCCAGACGAGTCAACTGCGACCTCACAGAACCGTGTAACATACTGCTGTCGCAGAGTTCCACGTGTACTGCGTTCAAAAATGTCACGAAAGCAATATGTTCAACACGTGTGAAAACTAAGTTGAATACAGCATTCTTTGACTTCTATGTGTCTTCCCTGGGCTGAGATACAGCTTTTTTGAAAGCAGTCACGTGGAACTCTGCGGAAGCAGTATGTTACACAGCTCTGAAAACTAAGTTGAATACAGCTTTCATTGTCTTCTATTTGCCTTCCCTGGACTGAAAAGCAACTTTTTTGAAAGCAGTCACATTGAAATCTGTGAAAGCAGTATGTTACACAGTGCTGTAAACTAAGTTGAATACAGCTTTCCTTGACTTCTATGTGTCTTCCGTGGGCTGAGAAACAACTTTTTTAAAAGGAGTCACGTGAAAATCTGCGAAAGCATTATGTTACACGGTCCTGAAAAGTTAGTTGAATACAGCTTTCATTGACATCTATGTGTCTTCCCTGGGCTGAAAAACAACTTTTTTGAAAGCAGTCACATGGATTTCTTCAAAAGCACTATGCTACACAGTTCTGAAAGCTAAGTTGAACAAAGCATTCATTGACTTCAATGTGTCTTCCCTGGGCCGATAAACAACCTTTTTGAAAGCAGGCATGTGGAACCCTGTGAAAGCAGAATGTTACACAGTTCTGAAAACTAAGTTGAATACAGCTTTCATTGACTTCTATGTGTCTTCCCTTAGCAGAAAAACAAGGTTTTTAAAAGCAGTCACGTGGAACTCTGCAAAAGCAGTATGTTACACAGTTTTGAAAAATAAGTTCAATACAGCATTCATTTTCAATGTGTCTTCACTGTGGTGAAAAACAACTTTTTTGAAAGCAGTCACGTGGAACTCTGCGAAAGCAGTACGTTACGCAGTTCTCAAAACTAAGTTGAATACAGCTTTCATTGACTTGTATGTGTCTTCCCTGGGCTGTAAGAAAACTTTTTTGAAAGCAGTCACGGGGAGCTCTGCGAAACCAGTACGTTACACAGTTCTGAATACTAAGTTGAATACACCTTTCATTGACTTCCATGTGTCTTCCCTGTGGAGAAAAACAACTTTTTTGAAAGCAGTCATGTGGAACTCTGTGAGACTAGTGCTTAACACAGCTCTGAAAACTAAGTCGAA
Source organism: Choloepus hoffmanni (assembly GCA_000164785.2). Lineage (NCBI taxonomy): Eukaryota > Metazoa > Chordata > Mammalia > Pilosa > Megalonychidae > Choloepus > Choloepus hoffmanni. The sequence continues at coordinate 45,781 of KN191709.1, forward strand.
TACAGCTTTAATTGACGTCTCTGTGTCTTCCCTTGGCTGAAAAACAACTTTTTTGAAAGCAGTCATGTGGAACTCTGCAAAAGTAGTTTGTTACACAGTTCTGAAAATTAAGTTGAATACAGCTTTCTTTGCCTTCTATGTGTCTTCCCTGGGATGTAAAAAAACTTTTTTCAAAGCAGTCATGTGGAACTCCATGAAAGCAGTATGTTACACAGTTCTGAATACTAAGTTGAATACAGCTTTCGTTGACTTCTATGTGTCTTCCCTGGGCAAAAGAAAAATTTTTTTGAAAGCAGTCATGCGAACTCTGCGAAAGCAGTATGTTACACACTTCTCAAAACTAAGTTGAATACAGCATTCATTGACTTCTATGTGTCTTCCCTGGGATGAAAAACAACTTTTTTGAAAGCAGTCATGTGGAACTCTGCGAAAGCAGTGTGTTACACAGTTTGGAATACTAAGTTGAATACAGCTTTCATTGACTTATATGTGTCTTCTGTGGGCTGAAACACAACTTTTTTGATAGCAGTCACATGGAACACTGCGAAAGCAGTATGTTACACACTTCTGAAAACTAAGTTGAATACAGCTTTCATTGATTTCTATGTGTCTTCCCTGGGCTGAAAAACAACTCTTTTGAAAGCAGTCACTTGAATCTCTGCAAAAGCAGTATGTTAAACAGTTCTCAAAATTAAGTTGAATACCAATTTCATTGACATCTATGTGTCTACCCTGGAGAGAAAAACAACTGTTTTGAAAGCAGTCATGTGGAGCTCTGCGAAACCAGTATGTTACACAGTTCTGAAAACTAACTTGAATACAGCTTTCATTGACTTCTATGTGTCTTCCATGGGATGAAAAACAGCTTTATTGAAAGCAGTTTTGTGGAACTGTGTGAAAGCATAGTGTTACACAGTTCTCAAAACTAAGTTGAGTACAGCTTTCATTGACATCAATGTGTCTTCCCTGGGCTGAAAATCTACTTTTATGAAAGCAGTCACGTGGATCTCTGAGAAAGTAGTATGTTACACAGTTCTCAAAACTAAGTTGAATACATCTTTCATTGACTTCTATGAGTCTTCCCTGGGCTGATAAACAACTTTTGAAAGCAGTCACGTGGTACTCTGTGAAAGCATTATGTTACACTCTTCTGAAAACTAAGTAGAATACAGCTTTCATTGACTTCTATGTGTCTTCTCTAGTCTGAAAAATAACTTTTTTGAAAGCAGTCATGTGGAACACTGCGAAAGGAGTATTTTGCACAGTTCTCAAAACTAAGTTGGATACAGGTTTCATTGACTTCTATTTGTCTTCCCTGGGCTGAAAAACAACTTTTCGGAAAGCAGTCACATGGAACTCTGTGAAAGCAGTATGTTACACAGTTCTCAAAACTAAGTTGATTACAGCTTTCATTGGCATCTTTGTGTTTTCCCTGGGCTGTAAAGCAACTTTTTTGAAAGCAGTCACGAGGAACTCTGCGAAAGCAGTATGTTACACAGTTCTGAAAAGTAAGTTGAATTCACCTTTCATTGACTTCTATGTGTCTTCCCTGGGCTGAAAAATCACTTTTCTGAAAGCAGCCACATGGAAATCTGTGAAAGCAATATGTTACACAGTTCTTAAGTCTAAGTTGGATACAGCTTTCATTGACTTCTATGTGTGTTCTCTGGGCTGAAAATAAAATTTTGTAAGCGGTCACGTGGAACTCTGCAAAAACAGTATGTTACACATTTCTGAATAGTAAGTTGAATACAGCTTTCATAGATTTCTACGTGTCTTCCCTGGGCTGTGAAACAACTTTTTTGAAAGCAGTCATCTGGAACTCAGCAAAAGCAGTATGTTACCCAGTTCTGAAAACTAAGTTGAATACAGCTTTTGTTGACTTCTATGTGTCTTCCCTGGGCAAAAGAAAAATTGTTTTGAAAGCAGTCATGTGAACTCTCCGAAAGCAGTATGTTACACAGTTCTCAAAACTAAGTTGACTACAACTTTCATTGACTTCTATGTGTCTTCCCTGGAGAGAAAAACAACTTTTTTGAAAGCAGTCACATGGGTCTCTGTGAAAGCAGTGTGTTACACAGTTCTGAAAACTAAGTTGAATATAGCTTTCATTGACTTCCATATGTCTTCCGTGGGCTGAAAACAACTTTTTTGAAAGCAGTCACGTGGAACTCTACGAAAGCAGTATGTTACACAGTTCTCAAAACTAAGTTGAATACAGCTTTCATACACTTCTATGTGTCTTCCCTGGGCTGAAAAACAACTTTTTTGAAGCAGTCACGTGGAACTTTGTGAGAGTAGTGTGTTACACAGTTCTGAATACTAAGTTGAATGCAGCATTCATTGAATTCTATGTGTCTTCCCTGGTCTGAAAAACAACTTTTTTGAAAGCAGACACGTGGAACTCTGCAAAAGCAGTATGTTAAACAGTTCTCAAAACTAAGTTGAATATAGATTTCATTGACATCTATGTGTCTTCCGTGGGGAGAAAAACAACTTTTTCCAAAGCAGTTGTGGAACTCTGCGAAACCAGTATGTTATACAGTACTCAAAACTAAGTTGAATATAGCTTTCTTTGACTTCTATATGTCTTCCCTGGGATGAAAAACAGCTTTTTTGAAAGCAGTTATCTGGAATCCTGTGAAAGCCCTATGTTATACAGTTCTCAAAACTAAGTTTGGTACAGCTTTCATTGACTTCTATGTGTCTTCCCTGGGCCAAAAAACTACTTTTATGAAAGCAGTCACGTGGAACTCTGAGAGAGAAGTATATTACACAGTTCTTAAAACTAAGTTGTATACAGCTTTCATTGACTTCTATGTGTCTTCCCTGGGCTGTAACACAACTTTTTTGAAAGCAGTCATGTGCAACTCTGCGAAAGCAGCATGTTACACTGTTCTGAAAACTGAGTTAAATACAACTTACCTTGACTTCTACATGTCTTCCCTGGGCAAAAAAAAAAAAAAATTTTTGTAAGCAGTCACGTGGAACTCTGCGAAAGCAGTATGTTACAGGTTTCTCAAAACTAAGATGAATACGGATTTCATTGACTTGTATATGTCTTCCCTGGGGGGAAAAACAACTTTTTTGAAAGCAGTCACATGGATCTCTGCAAAAGCAGTGTGTTACACAGTTCTGAAAACTAAGTTGAATACAGCTTTCATTGACTTCCATGTGTCTTCCCTGGGCTGGAAACAACTTTTTTGAAAGCACTCACGTGGAACTCTGTGAAAGCAGTATGTTACACATTTCTCAAAACTAAGTAGAATACAGCTTTCACTGACTTCTATGTGTCTTCCCTGGGGAGAAAAACAAATTTTTTGAAAGCAGTCATGTGCAACTTTGCGAAAGTATTATGTTACACAGTTCTGAAAATAAAGTTGAACACAGCTTTCATTGACTTCCATGTGTCTTCCCTGGGCTGAAAACAACTTTTTTGAAAGCGCTCACGTGGAACTCCGCGAAAGGAGTATGTTACACATTTCTCAAAACTAAGTTGAATACACCTTTCACTGACTTCTGTGTTTCTTCCCTGGGGAGAAAAACAAATTTTTTGAAAGCAGTCATGTGGAACTTTGCGAAAGTATTATGTTACACAGTTCTGAAAATAAAGTTGAATACAGCTTTCATTGACTTCTAGGTGTCTCCCTGGGATGAAAGACAACTTTTTTGAAAGCAGTCACCTGGAACTCTGCGAAAGCAGTATGTTACACAGTTCTGAAAACTCAGTGGTGTACAGCTTTCGTTGACTACTCTGTGTCTTCCCTGGGCTGAAAAACAACTTTTTTGAAAGCAGTCACATGGAATTCTGTGAAAGCAATATGTTACACAATTCTCAAATCTAAGTCGAATACAGCTTTCTTTGACTTCTATGTGTCTTTCCGGCGCTGAAAAACAACTTTTTTGAAAGCAGTCACGTGGAACTCTGTGAAAGGAGTATGTTACACAGTTCGGAAAACTAAGGTGAATACAGCTTTCATTGACTGCTACGTGTCTTCCCTGGGTTGAAAAACAACTTTTTTCAGAGCAGTAACTTGGAACTCTGTGAAAGCAGTGTGTTAAACTGTTCTGAAATCTAAGGTGAATACAGCTTTCATTGACTTCTCTGTGTCTTCCCTGGGATGAAAAACAACTTTTTTCAAGGCAGTCAATTGAAACACTGCGAAAGCAGTGTGTTACATAGTTCTGAATACTAAGTTGAATACAGCTTTCGTTGACTTCTATGTGTCTTCCCTGGGCAAAAAATAAAATTTTTGAAAGCAGTCACGTGGAACTCTGCGAAAGCAGTATGTTACACAGTTCTCAAAACTAAGTTGATTGCAGCTTTCTTTGACTTCTATGTGTCTTCCGTGGGCTGGAAAACTACTTTTTTGAAAGCAGTCACATCGAATTCTGCGAAAGGAGCGTGTTACACAGTTCTCAAACCTAAGTTGAATGAAGCTTTCATTGAGTTCTATGTGTCTTCTCTGGGCTATAAATCAGCTTTTAAGAAAGCAGCCATGAGGAACTCTGCGAAAGCAGTATGTTACACATTTCTGAAAGCTAAGTTGAATACAGCTTTCATTGACTTCCATGTGTCTTCCCTGGGCTGGAAACAAGTTTTTTGAAAGCACTCACGTGGAACTCTGCGAAAGCAGTATGTTACACATTTCTCAAAACTAAGTTGAATACAGCTTTCACTGACTTCTGTGTGTCTTCCCTGGGGAGAAAAACAAATTTTTTGAAAGCAGTCATGTGCAACTTTGCGAAAGTACTATGTTATACAGTTCTGAAAATAAAGTTGAATACAGCTTTCATTGACTTCTCTGTGTCTTCCCTGGGCTGAAAACAACTTTTTTGAAAGCACTCACGTGGAACTCTGCGAAAGCAGTATGTTACACATTTCTGAAACTAAGTTGAATACACCTTTCACTGACTTCTGTGTGTCTTCCCTGGGGAGAAAACAAATTTTTTGAAAGCAGTCATGTGGAACTTTGCGAAAGTATTATGTTACACAGTTCTGAAAATAAAGTTGAATACAGCTTTCATTGACTTCTAGGTGTCTCCCTGGGATGAAAGACAACTTTTTTGTAAGCAGTCACGTGGAACTCTGCGAAAGCAGTATGTTACACAGTTCTGAAAACTAAGTTGTGTACAGCTTTCGTTGACTTCTCTGTGTCTTCCCTGGGCTGAAAAACAACTTTTTTGAAAGCAGTCACATGGAATTCTGTGAAAGCAATATGTTACACAATTCTCAAATCTAAGTCGAATACAGCTTTCTTTGACTTCTATGTGTCTTTCCGGCACTGAAAAACAACTTTTTTGAAAGCAGTCACGTGGAACTCTGTGAAAGGAGTATGTTACACAGTTCTGAAAACTAAGTTGAATACAGCTTTCATTGACTGCTATGTGTCTG
>KN191709.1:57697-105877 GCA_000164785.2 Choloepus hoffmanni
TAAGTTCTGTACAGCTTTCATTGACTTCTCTGTGTCTTCCCTGGGCTGAAAAACAACTTTTTTGAAAGCAGTCACGTGGAACTCTGTGAAAGGAGTATGTTACACAGTTCTGAAAACTAAGGTGAATACAGCTTTCATTGACTGCTATGTGTCTTCCCTTGGTTGAAAAACAACTTTTTTGAGAGCAGTAACGTGGAACTCTGTGAAAGCAGTGTGTTAAACTGTTCTGAAATCTAAGGTGAATACAGCTTTCATTGACTTCTATGTGTCTTCCCTGGGCTGAAAAACAACGTTTTTCAAGACAGTCATGTGGAACTCTGCGAAAGCAGTGTGTTACACAGTTCTGAATACTAAGTTTAATACAGCTTTCATTGACTTCTATGTGTCTTCCCTGGGCAAAAAAATAAATTTTTTGAAAGCAGTCACGTGGAACTCTGCGAAAGCAGTATGTTACACAGTTCTCAAAACTAAGTTGATTGCAGCTTTCTTTGACTTCTATGTGTCTTTCGTGGGCTGGAAAACTACTTTTTTGAAAGCAGTCACATCGAATTCTGTGAAAGGAACGTGTTACACAGTTCTCAAAACTAAGTTCAATACAGCTTTCATTGACTTCTATGGTTCTTCCCTGGGGAGAAAAACAACTTTTTTGAAAGCAGGCACGTGGAATTCTACGAAAGCATTATGTTACACAGTTCTGAAAACTAAGTTGAATACAGCTTTCAAAGGCTTCTATGTGTCATCCCTGGGCTGAAAAGCAACTTTTTTGGAAGCAGTGACGTGGAACTCTGTGAGAGCAGTGTGTTACACAGTTCTGAATACTAAGTTGAATACAGCTTTCAATGACTTGTATGTTGCTTCCCTGGTCTGAAAAACAACTTGTTTGAAAGCAGTCTCATGGAACTCTGCGAAAGCGGTATGTTAAACAGTTCTCAAAACTAAGTTGAATGCAGATTTCATTGACGTCTATGTGTCTTCCCTGGGGAGAAAAACAACTTTTATGGAAACAGTCACGTGGAATTCTGTTAAAGCAGAATGTTACACAGTTCTGAAAACTAAGTTGAATACAGCTTTCATTGATGTCTATGTGTCTACCCTGGGCTGATAAACAACTTTTTTGTAAGCAGTCACTTGAAGGTCTGGGAAAGAATTATGTTACAAAGTTCTGAAAACTAAGTTGAATACAGCTTTCATTGACTTCTTTGTGTCTTCCCTGGGCTGAAAAACAACTTTTTTGAAATCAGCCATGTCGAACTCTGCGAAAGCAGTATGTTACACAGTTCCGTAAACTGAGTTCAAAACAAGATTCATTGACTTCTATGTGTTTTCCCTGGGCAGAAAAACAACTTTTTTCAAAGCAGTCACGTGGAAATCTGCTAAAGCAGTATGTTACACACTTCTGAAAATTAAGTTGAATACAGCTGTCATGTGGAAATCTGCGAAAGCAGTATGTTACACCGTTCTGTAAACTAAGTTCAAAACAAGTTTCATTGACTTCTATGTGTTTTCCCTGGGCAGAAAAACAACTTTTTTCAAAGCAGTCACGTGGAAATCTGCTAAAGCAGTATGTTACACACTTCTGAAATCTAAGTTGAATACAGCTGTCTTGTGGAAATCTGTGAAAGCAGTATGTTACATAGTTCTCAAAATTAAGTTGAATACAGCTGTTCATTGACTTCTATGTGTCTTCCTCGGGCTGAAAAACAACTCTTTTGAAAACAGTCACGTGAATCTCTGTGAAGGCAGTATGTTACACAGTTCTGAAAACGAAGTTGAATACAGCTTTCATTGATTGCTTTGTGTTTATCCTGGGTTGAAAAACAACTTTTTTGAAAGCAGTAACGTGGAACTCTGCGAAAGCAGTGTGTTAAACTGTTCTGATATCTAAGTTGAATATAGCTTTCATTGTCTTCTATGTGTCTTCCCTGGGCTGAAAAACAACTTTTTTGAAAGCAGTCACATGGAACTCTGTGCAAGCAGTATGTTACTCAGTTCTCAAAGTTAAGTTGAATACACCTTTGATTGACTTCTATGTGTCTTCCCTCGGCTTGAAAACAACTTTTTTGAAAGCAGTAACGTGGAACTCTGAGAAAGCAGTGTGTTAAACTGTTCTGATATCTAAGTTGAATACAGTTTTCATTGTCTTCTATGTGTCTTCCCTGGGCTGAAAAACAACTTTTTTGAAAGCAGTCACATGGAACTCTGTGCAAGCAGTATGTTACTCAGTTCTCAAAGTTAAGTTGAATACACCTTTGATTGACTTCTATGTGTCTTCCCTCGGCTTGAAAACAACTTTTTTGAAAGCAGTCATGTGGAACTCTGAGAAAGCAGTATGTTACACAGTTCTAAAAACAAAGTTGAATACAGCTTTCATTGACTTCTATGTGTCTTCCCTGGGCTGAAAAACTACATTCTGAAAGCAGTCATGTGGAACTCTGTGAAAGCAGTATGTTACACAGTTCTGAAAACTAAGTTTAATACAGCTTTCATTGATATCTATGTTTCTTCCCTGGGCTGAATAACAATTTTTTTGAAAGCAGCCACGTGGAGCACTGCAAAAGCAGTATGTTACACAGTTCTCAAATCTAAGTAGAATACAGCTTTCATTGTCTTCATGTGTCTTCCCTGGGCTGAAAAACAACTTTTTTAAAAGGAGATATGTGGAACTCTGTGAAAGCTTTATGTTTCACTGTTCTGAAAACTAAGTTGAATACAGCTGTCATTGACTTCTATGTGTATTCTCTGGGCTGAAAAACCACTTTTTTGAAAGCAGTCACGTGGAAATCTGCGAAAGCAGTATGTTACACAGTTCTGAAAACTAAGATGAATACAAAGTTCTTTGAATTCTATGTGTCTTCCCTTGGCTGAAAAACAACTTTTTTGTAAGTAATCACGTGGAAATCTGCAAAAGCAGTATGTTACTCAGTTCTCAAATCAAAGTTGAATACAGTTTTCATTGACTTCTATGTGTCTTCCCTAGGCTGGAAAACAACTTTTTTGAAAGCACTCACGTGGAACTCAGTGAAAGCAGTATGTTACTCAGTTCTGAATTCTTAGTTGTATACAGCTTTCTTTGACATCTGTGTGTCTTCCCTGGGCTGAAACACAACTTTTTTGAAAGCAGACATGTGGAACTCTGTGAAAGCAGTATGTTAACCATTTCTGAAAACTAAGTTGAATACAGCTTTCATTGACTTCTATCTGTCTTTCCTGGGCTGAAAAACAACCTTTTTGAAAGCAGTCATGTGGAACTCTGTGAAAGCAGTATGTTACACATTTCTGAAAACTAAGTTGAATACAGCTTTCATTGACTGCTATGTGTTTTCCCTTTGCTGAAAAACAACTTTTTAAAGCAGTGACGTGGTACTCTGCAAAAGCAGTGTGTCACACTGTTCTGAAAGCTAAGTTGAATACAGCTTTCATTAACTTCTATGTGTCTTCCCTGGGCTGAAAAACAACTTTTTTGAAAGCAGTGACGTGGAACTCTGCGAAAGCTGTATGTTTCACAGTTCTAAAAACTAATTTGAATACAGGATTCATTGACTTCTGTGTGTCTTCCCTGGGCTGAAAAACATCTTTTTTGAAAGCAGTCACGTTGAACTCTGTGAAAGCAATATGTTTCACAGTTCTCAAAACTAAGTTGAATATCAGCTTTCATTGACTTCTATGTGTCTTCCTTGGGCTGAAAAACCACTTTTTTGAAAGCAGTCACGTGGAACTCTGCGAAAGCAGTATGTTACACAGTTCTGCAAACTAAGTTGAATTCAGCTTTCATTGACTTCTCGGTGTCTTCCCTGGGCTGAATAACAACTTCTTTGAATGCAGTCATGTGGAACTCTTCGAAAGCAGTATGCTACGCAGTTCTGAAAACTAAGTTGTACACAGCTTTCATTGACTTCTATGTGTCTTCCCTAGGCTGAAAAACAACTTTTCTGAAAGTAGTCATGTGGAATTCTGCGAAAGCAGTATTTTACACAGTTCTGAAAACTAAGTTGAATACAGCATTTATTGACTTCTATGTGTCTTCCCTGGGCTGAAAAACAACTTTTCTGGAAAGCAGTCATGTGGTACTCTGCGAAAGCAGTATATTACCCTGTTCTGAAAATTAAGTTGAATACAGCTTTCATTGACTTCTATGTATTCTGAGTGCTTTCAAAAAAGCTGTTTTTCAGCCCAGGGAAGACAGATAGAAGTCAATGAAAGCTGTATTCAACTTAGTTTTCACAACAGTATATCATACTGCTTTCGCAGATTTCCTCGTGACTGCAGTCAGAAAGTTGTTTTTCAGACCTGGGAAGACACAAAGAAGTGAATGAAAGGTGTATTCAACTCAGTTTTGAGAACTGTGTAACGTACTGCTTTCACAGATTTCCATGTAACTGCTTTGAAAAAATTTATTTTTCAGCCCAGGGAAGACACATAGAAGTCAACAAAAGCTGTATTAAACTCAGTGTTCTGAACTGTGTAAAACACTGCTCTCACAGAATTCAACGTCACTGCTTTCAAAAAAGTTTTTTTCAGCCCAGGGAAGACTCATAGAAGTCAATGAAATCTGTATTCAAGTTAGTTTTCAGAATGGTGTAACAGATTGCTTTCAGAAAAGGTGTTTTTCAACCCAGGGAAGACACACAGAAGTAAATGAAAGCTGTATTCAACTTAGATTTCAGAACTGTGAAACATGCAGCTTTCACAGAGTTCCATGAGACTGCTTTCAAAAAAGCTTTTTTCCAGCCCAGGGAAAATACGTAAATGTCAATGAATGCTGTGTGCAACTTAGTATTCAGAACTGTGTAACATACTGCTTTCAAGAATTTCTACATGACTGCTATCAAAAAAGTTGTTTTTCATCCTAGGGTAAACACCTAGAAGTCAAAGAAAGCTCTATTCAACTGAAGTTTTGGAAGAGTGTAACATACGGCTTTCCCAGAGATCCATGAACTGCTTACAAAAAAGTTGTTTTTCAGCACAGGGAATATGCTTAGAATCAATGATACCTGCATTAAACTTTGTTTTCAGAACTGTGTAACATACTGCTTTTGCAGAGTTCCACATGACTTCTTTCAAAAAAGTTTTTTTTCAGCCCAGGGAAAACACATAGAAGTCAATGAAATCTGTATTAAACTTTCTTTTCAGAACTATGTAAAAAACTGCTATTGCATCTTTCCACGTGACTGCTTTCAAAATGTGCTTTTTCAGCCCAGTCAAAACACATAGATGTCAATGAATGCTATAATCAACTTAGTTTTCATAACTGTGCAACATACTGCTTTCTCAGCATCCCACATGACTGCTTTCAGAAAACATACTTCAGCCCAGGGAAAACACCTAGAAGTCAATGAAAGCTGTACTCAACTTAGTTTTCAGAACTGTGTTACATACAGGTTTTGCAGAGTTCCACGTGACTGCTTTTATAAAAGTTGTACTTCAGCTCAGGGAAAACACCTAGAATTCAATGAAATCTCTATTCGACTCAGTTTTGAGAACTGTGTAAAATACTGCTTTCGCAGAGTTCCATGTGACTTCTATCAAAAAAGGTGTTTTTCTGACCAGTGAAAACAAGTAGAAGTCAACAAAAGCAGTATTCAACTTAATTTTCCGAACTGTGTAACATACTGCTTTCGCAGACTTCCACGAGTCTGCTTTCATAAAAGCTGTTTTTCAGCCCAGAGAAAACACATAGAAGTCAATGAAAGGTGTATTACGCTTAGTTTTCAGAAGTGGACAACATACTGCCTTCGAAGATTTCCATGAGACTGCTTTCAAAAAAAGTGTTTTTCAGCCCAGGGAAAACACTTAGAAGTCAATAAAAGCTGTATTCACCTTAGTTTCCAGAACTGTTCAACATGCTGCTTTGGCTGCGTTCCACCTTACTGATTTCAAAAAAGTTGTTTTTCAGCACAGGGAAAACACAAAAATGTCAATGAAAGCAGTATTCCCCTTAGTTTTCAGAAGTGTGTAACATACTGCTTTCACAGATTTCCATGTGACTTCTATCAAAAAAGTTGTTTTCCAGCCCAGGGAAATCACATAGTAGTCAACAAAATCTGGGTTCAACTTAGTATTCAGAACTGTGTAACATACTGCTTTCAAGAAGTTACACATGAATACTTTCAAAAAAGTTGTATTTCAGCCTAGGGAAAACACCTAGAAGTCAATGAAAGCTGTATTCAACTGAGTTTTCAGAAGTGTGTAACTAACTGCTTTCACAGAGTTCCATGGACTGCTTTCATCAAATTGCTTTAAGCCCAAGGAAAGTTGAATACAGCTTTCATTGAATTCTATGTGTATTCATTGGCCTGGAAAACAACTTTTTTAATGCAGTCATGTGGAAATCTGCGAAAGCAGTATGTTACACAGTTCTGAAAACTAAGTTGAATACAGATTTCATTTACATCCATGTGTTTACCCTGGGCTGAAAAAGAACTTTTTTGAAAGAAGTCATGTGAAACTCTGTGAAAGCAGTATGTTACACAGTTTTGAAAATTAAGTTCAATACATCTTTCATTGACATCTCTGTGTTTCCCCTTTGATGAAAAACAACTTTCTTGAAAGCAGTCACGTGGAACGCTGCGAAAGCATTATGTTGCACAGTTCTGAAATCTAAGTTGAATACATCATGCATTGAATTCTATGTGTTTTCCCTGGGCTGAAAAACAACTTATTTTAAGGCAGTCACGAGGAACTCTGTGAAAGCAGTATGTTGCACAGTTCCGAAAACTAAGTTGAATATAGCTTTCATTGACATCTATGTGTTTTCCCTGAGCTGAAAAGAACCTTTTTTGGAAAAAGTCACCTTGAACTCTGTGAAAGCTGTATCTTACACCGTTCTGGAAACTAACTTGAATACAACTTTCATTGACTTGTGTGTGTGTTTTCCCCTTGCAGAAAACCTACTTTTTTGAAAGCAGTCACGTGGAAAACTGTGAAAGCAGTATGTTGCACGGTTCTGAAAACTAAGTTGAATACAGCATTCATTGACTTCTATGTGTTTAACCTGGGCTGAAATACAACTTTTTAGAAGGCAGTCACATGGAAATCTGTGAAAGCATTGTGTTACACACTTCTGAAAACTTAGTTGAATACAGCTTTCATTGACTTCTATGTGTTTTCCTTCGGCTTAAAAACAACTTTTATGAAAGCAGTCAGGTGGAACTCTGTGAAAGCAGTATGTTACACAGTTCTGAAAACTATGTTGTACACAGCTTTCATTGACTTCTATGTGTCTTCCCTGGTCTGAAAAACAACTTTTTTGAAAGCAGTCCCATGGAACTCAGTGAAAGGAGTATGTTACACAGTTCTCAAAACTAAGTTGAATACAGGTTTCTTCGACCTTTATGTGTTTTTGCATGGTGGAAACAGTTTTTTGAAAGCAGCCACATAGACCTCAGCAAAAGCAGTATGTTACAGAGTTCTGAAATCTAAGTTGTTTACAGCTTTCATTGACTTCTTTGTGTTTTCCCTCGTCTGAAAAATAGTGTGTTTGAAAGCAGTCATGAGGAAATCTGTGAAAGCAGTATGTTACACTGTTCTGGAAAGTAAGTTGAATGCAGCTTTCATTGACTTCAATGTGTTTCCTCTGGGTTGACAAAAACTTTTTTGAAAGCAGTCACATGGATCTCTTTGAAAGCAGTATGTTACACAGTTCTAAAAATTAAGTTGAAAACAGCTTTCATTGACTTCTATTTATTTTCCCTAGGCTGAAATCTACTTTTTTGAAAGCAGTCACGTGGAACTTTGTGAAAGCAGTATGTTACACAGTTTGGAAAAGATAGTTGAATACAGTTTTCATGGGCTTGTATATGTTTTCCATGGACTAAAAAGCACCTTTTTGGAAAACAGTTCACGTGGAACTCTGCGAAAGCACTATGATGCACAGTTCTGAAAACTAAGTTGAATACAAATTTTATTGACTTCTATGTGTTTTCCCAGGGATTAAAAACAACTTTTTTGAAAGCAGTCACGTGGAGCTCTGTGAAAGCATTTTGTTACACAGTTCTTAATTCCAAGTTGAATACAGCTTTCATTGACTTCTATGTGTTTTCACTGTGGTGAAAAACAACTTTTTTGAAAGCAGTCATGCAGAACTGTATGATAGCAGTGTGTTACACTGTTTGGATTTCTAAGTTGAATACAGCTTTCTTTGACTTCTGTTTTTCATGGGCTGAAAAACAACTTTTTGAAAGAAGTCACATGGAACACTGCGAAAGCAATATGTTACAGAGTTCTGAAAACAAAGTTGAATACAGCTTTCATTGACTTCTATGTGTTTTCCCTGGGCTGAAAAACAACTGTTTTGAAAGCAGTCACGTGGAAATCTTCGAAAGTAGTATGTTACACAATTTTGAAAATGAAGTTTAATACAGCATTCATTGACTTCTATGTGTTTTCCCTGGACTGAGAAAGAACTTTTTTGAAAGCAGTCACATGGAAGTCTGCAACAGAAAAGTTGTTTTTCAGCCCAGGGAGAATACCTAGAAGTCAAAGAAAGCTGTATCCAGCTTAGATTTGAGAACTGTGTAACATAGTGCTTTCACAGAGTTCCATGTGACTGCTTTCAAAAAAGTTGTTTTGCAGCCCAGGGAAGACACATAGATGTCAATGAAAGCTGTATACAACTTATGTTTGAGAACTGTGTAACATACTGCTTTCGCAGGGTTCCACATGACTGCTTTCAAAAAAGTTGTTTCTAAGCCCAGGGAAGACACATAGAAGTCAATAAAAGCTGTATTCAACTTCGTTTGCAGAACTGTGTAACACACTGCTCTCACAGATTTCCGTGTGACTGCCTTCCAAAAAGGTGTTTTTCAGCCCAGGGAAGACACACAGATGTCAATGAAAGCTGTATCCAACTTAGTTTGCAGAGCTTTGTAACATACTGCTTTCGCAGAGTTCCACGTGACTGCTTTCAAAAAAGGTGTTTTTCAGCCCAGGGAAGATGCATAGAAGTCAATGAAAGCTGTAATCAACTTTTATGCAGAAGTGTGTAACATACTGTTTTCCCAGATTTCCACGTGTCTGCTTTCAAAAAAGTTGTTTTTCAGCCCAGGAAAGACACATAGGAGTCAATGAAAGTTGTATTCAACTTAGATTTCAGAACTGTTTAACATACTCTTTTCGCAGATTTCTACGTGACTGCTTTGAAAAAGTTTTTTTTTAGCCCAGGTAATACATAGCAGTCAAAGAAAGCTCTTCTCAACTTACTTTTCAGAAGTGTGAAATATACTGCTTTCGCAGAGTTCCACATGAGTGCTTTCATAAAAGTTGTTTTCCAGCCCAGGTAAGACACATATGAGTCAATGAAAGCTCTACTCAACTTAGTTTTCAGAACTGTGTAACATTATGCTTTCACAGATTTCTACGTAACTGCTTTCAAAACACTTGTTTTTCAGTCCAGGTAAGACAGATACTAGTCAATGAAAGCTCTACTGAACTTAGTTTTCAGAACTGTGTAACATACTGCTTTTGTATATTTCCACGTGACACCTTTCAAAAAGTTGTTTTTCAGCCCAGGAAAGATGCATAGTAGTCAATGAATGCTGTATTCACCTTAGATTTCAGAACTGTGTAACATACTGCTTTCGCAGATTTCCACGTGACTGCTTTCAAAAAAGCTGTTTTTCAGCAAAGGGAAGATGCAAAGAAGTCAATCATTGCTGTATTCAAGTTAGATTTCAGATCTGTGTAACATAATACTTTCACAGAGTTCCACATCACTGCTTTCAAAAACGTTGTTTTTCAGCCCAGAGAAGACACATAGAAGTCAATGAAAGCTGTATTCAACTCAGTTTTCAGAAATGTGTAACATACTGCTTTCGCAGAGTCCCACGTGACTGCTTTCAAAAAAGTTGTTTTCCAGCCCAGGGAAGACACATAGAAGTCAATGAAAACTGTATTGAACTTAGTTTTGACAACTGTGTAACATGCTGCTTTCACAGAGTTCCACGTGTCTGCTTTCAAAAAGTTGTTTTTCAGAACAGGGAAGACACAGAGAAGTCAAAGACAGCTGTATTCAACTTAGTTTTGACAACTGTGTAACATGCTGCTTTCACAGAGTTCCACGTGACTGCTTTCAAAAAGATGTTTTTCAGCCCAGGGAAGACACACAGAAGTCAATGAAAGCTGTATTCAACTTAATTTTGAGAACTGTGTAACATACTGCTTTCTCAGAATTCCACGTGACTGCTTTCAAAAAAGTTGTTTTTCAGCACAGGGAAGACACAAAGAATTCAATGAAAACTGTATTCAACTTAGTTTTGATATCTGTGTAACATACTGCTTTCGCAGATTTCCACGAGATTGCTTTGAAAAAACTTGTTTTTCAGCCCAGGGAAGACACATATTAGTCAATGAAAGCGCTATTCAACTTAGTTTTCAGAACTGTGTAACATAATAGTTTCGCAGATATAAACGTGACTGCTATCAAAAAAGCTGTTTTTCAGTCCAGGGAAGACACATAGAAGTCAATGAAATCTGTATTCAATTAAGTTGTCAGAACTGTGTAACACACTGCTTTCACAGAGTTCCACATGACTGCTTTCAACAAAGTTGTTTTTCAGCCCAGGGAAGATACACAGAAGTCAATGAAAGATGTATTCAACTTAGTATTCAGAACTGTGTAACATACTGCTTTCACAGAGTTCCACGTGACTGCTTTAAAAAAGTTGTTTTCCAGCCCAGGGAAGACACATAGAAGTTAATGAAAGCTGTATTGAACTTAATTTTGAGAAGTGAGCAACATACTACTTTCACAGAGTTCCACATGACTGCTTTCAAAAAAGTTGTTTTCAGCCCAGGGAATACACATAGATGTCAATGAAAGCTGTATTCAACTTCGTTTACAGAACTGTTCAACATACTGCTTTCGCAGATTTCCCTGTGACTTCTTTCAAAAAAGTTGTTTTTCAGCCCAGGGAAGATACATAGGAATCAATGAAAGCTGTGTTCAACATAGCTCTCAGAACTGTGTAACATTCTGCTTTTGCAGATTTCCACGTGCCCCCTTTCAAAAAGTTGGTTTTCAGCCCAGGGAAGACACACAGAAGTCAATGAAAGCTGTTTTCAACTTCTTTGCAGAACTGTGCAACATACTGCTTTTGCAGATTTCCCTTTGACTTCTTTCAAAAAAGTTGTTTTTCAGCCCAGGGAAGACACATAGTAGTCAATGAAAGCTGTGTTCAACATAGCTCTCAGAACTGTGTAACATTCTGCTTTTGCAGATTTCCACGTGCCCCCTTTCAAAAAGCTGTTTTTCAGCCCGGGGAAGACAAACAGAAGTGAATGAAAGCTATATTTAACTTCTTTGCAGAACTGTGTAACATACTATTTTTGCAAAGTTCCACATGACTGCTTTCAAAAAAGTTGTTTTTCAGCCCCGGGAAGACACATATAATTCAATGAAAGCTGTATTCAGCTTAGTTTTCAGAACTTGTAACATACTGCTTTCGCAGGCATCCACATGACTGCTTTCAAAAAAGATGTTTTTCAGCCCAGGGAAGACACATACAAGTCAATGAAACCTGTATTATACTTAGTTTTCAGAAATGTGTAGCATAAGGCTTTCAAAGAGTTCCACGTGACTGCTTTCAAAAGTTGTTTTTCAGCCCAGGGAAGAAACATAAAAGTCAAAGAAAGCTGTATAGAACTTAGTTTTCAGAACTGTGTACCATACTGCTTTCGCAGAGTCCCACGTGACTGCATTCAAAAAAGTTGATTTTCAGCCCAGGGAAGACACATGGAAGTCAATGAAGGCTGTATTGAACTTAGTTTTCAGAACTGTGTAACATACTGCTTTCGCAGATTCCCTCGTGACTGCTTTCAAAAACGTTGTTTTTCCGCCCAGTGAAGACACATAGAAGTCAATGAAAGCTGCATTCAACTTAGTTTTCAATACTGTGTAGCATACTGCCTTCAGAAAATTCCACATGACTGCTTTCAAAAAAGTTGTTTCTCAGCCCAAGGAAGACACATAGATGTCAACGAAAGGTGTATTCACCTCAGGTTTCAGAAGTGTGTAACATACTGCTTTCACAGTGTTCCACATGACTGCTTTCACAAAACTGGTTTTTCAGCCCAGGGAAGACACATAGAAGTCAATGAAAGCTGCATTCAACTTAATTTTCAGAACTTTGTAACATACTGCCTTTGCAGAGTTCCACAGGACTGCTTTCAAAAAAGTTGTTTTTCAGCCAAGGAAAGACACTTAGAAGTCAATGAGAACTGTATTCAACTTAGTTTTCAGAACTGTGGAACATACATCTTTCACAGATTTCCACGTTATTGCTTTCAAAAAGGTTGTTTTTCAGCCCAGGGAAGACACATAGAAGTCAATGAAAGCTGTATTCAACTTAGTTTTCAGAACTGTGTAACATACTGCTTTCGCAGAGTCCTACGTGACTGCTTTCTAAAGAGTTGTTTTTCAGCCCAGGGAAGACACATGGAAGTCAATGAAAGCTGTATTCAACTTAGTTTTGAGAACTGTGTAACATACTGCTTTCGCAGAATCCTACGTGACTGCTTTCAAAAAAGTTGTTTTTCAGCCCAGGGAAGACACATGGAAGTCAATGAAAGCTGTATTCAACTTAGTTTTCAGAACTCTGTAACATACTACTTTCTCAGAGTCCCACGTGACTGCTTTCAAAAAAGTTGTTTTTCAGCCCAGGGAAGACACATGGAAGTCAATGAAAGCTGTATTCAACTTAGTTTTCAGAACTGTGTAACATACTGCTTTCTCAGAGTCCCACATGATTGCTTTCAAAAAAGTTGTTTTTCAGCCGATGGAAGACACGTAGAAGTCAATAAAAGCTGTATCCAACTTAGTTTTCAGAACTGTGTAACATATTCCTTTCACAGAGTTCCAAGTGACTGCTTTCAAAAAAGTTGTTTTCCAGCCCAGGGAGGACACAAAGAAGTCAATGAAAGCTGTATTCAACTTCATTTTCAGAACAGTGTAACAAAATGCTTTCGCAGCATTCCACGTGAGTGTTTTCAAAAAAACTGTTTTTCATCCCAGGGAAGACACACAGAAGTCATTGAAAGCTGTATTGAACTTACTTTCAGAACTCTGTAACATACTGCTTTCGCAGAGTTCCACGTGACTGCTGTTAAAAAGTTGTTTTTCAGACCAGGGAAGATGCATACAAATCAATGAAAGATGTTTTCAGCTGAGGTTTCAGAAGTGCGTAACACACTGCTCTCACAGCGTTCAACATGACTGATTTCAAAAAAGGTGTTTTTCAGCCCAGGGAAGACAGATAGAAGTCAATGAAAGCTGTATTCATCTTAGTTTTCAGAACAGTGTAACATAATGCTTTCGCAGCTATCCACGTGACTGCTTTCAAAATGGCTGTTTTTCAGCTCAGGGAAAACAAATAGAAGTCTTGAATCCTCCATTCAACTTAGTTTTTGGAACTGTATAAAATACTGCTTTTGCTGAGTTCCACATGACTGCTTTCAAAAAAGTTGTTTTTCAGCCCAGGGAAGACAGATAGAAGTCAGTGAAAGCTGTATTCAACTTAGATTTCTGAATTGTGTAACATACTTCTTTCACAGAGTTCCTTGTGACTGCTTTCAAAAAAGTAGTTTTTCAGTCCAGGGAAAACACATAGAAGTCAATGAAAGCTGTATTCAACTTACTTTCAGAACTCTGTAACATACTGCTTTTGCAGCGTTCCACGTGGCTGCTTTCAAAAAAGTTTTTTCAGTCAAGGGAAAACACATAGAAGTCAAAAACAGCTGTAATCAGCTTTGCTTTTAGAACTGTGTAACATACTGTTGTCACAGAGTTCCACGTGACTACTTTCTGAAAAGTTGTTTTTCAGCCCGTGGAAACACATAGAATTCAATGAAAGCTGTTGTCAACTTAGTTTTTTATACTGTGCAACATGCAACCTTCACAGAATTCCATGTGACTGCATTCAAAAAAGTCGTTTTTCTGCCCAGGGAAAACACAAAGAAGTCAAGGAAATCTGGATTCACCTTATTTTTCAGTACTGTGTAGCATACTGCTTTCGCAGGGTTTTAGATTACTGCTTTCAGAAAAGTTCTGTTTGAGCCCAGGGAAAACACATATATGTCAAAGAAAGCTGTATTCAAATTAGTTTTCAGAACTGTGTAACATACTGCTTTCACAGCATTCCATGAGACTGCTTTTAGAAAGGTTGTTTTTCAGTCCTGGTAAAACACATAGAAGTCAATGAAAGCTGTATTCATCTTAATTTTCAGAACTCTGCATCATGCTGCTTTTGCAGCATTCCACATGACTGCTTTCAAATGGTTGCTTTTCAGCCCAGGGAAAACAAAGAGAAGTCAATGAAAGCTGTATTCAACTTAGTTTTCAGAACGGTGTAACATCCTGCTTTCACAGCGCTCCAAGTGACAGCTTTCAAAAAAGTTGCATTTCAGCCAGGGAAAAGAAATGGCAATCAGTGGAAGCTGGAACCAGTTTAGATTTCTAAACTGTGTAACATACTACTTTCATAGCGGTGCACATGGCTGCATTCAGAAAAGTTCCTTTTCAACCCAGAGAAAACACATAGATGTCAGTGAAAGCTGTATTCACCTTAGTTTTCAGAACTGTGTAACATACTGCTTTTGCAGCGTTCCAGGTGATTGCTTCCACAAAGGCTGTTTTTCAGTCCTGGGAAATCACAAAGAAGTCAATGAAAGCTGTATTCATCTTAGTTTTCAGAACTGTGTAAAATACTGCTTTTGCAGGGTGCCACATGACTGCTTTAAAAAAAGTTGTTCAGACCAGGGAAAACACACAGAAGTCAATGAAAGCTGTATTCAACTTACTTTTGAGAACTGTGTAACATACTGCATTTGCAGCGTTCCACTTGACTGCTTTCCGATAAGGTGTTTTTCAGCCCAGGGAAAACACATAGAAGTCAATGAAAGCTGAATTCTACTTAGATTTCAGAACTGCGCAACCTACTGCTTTCTCAGTGTTCCATGTGACTGCTTTCAGAAAAGTTGTTTTTCAGCCCAGGGAAAACACATAGTAGGCAGTGAAAGCTGAATTCTACTTAGATTTCAGAACTGTGCAACCTACTGCTTTCTCAGTGTTCCATGTTAATGCTTTCAAAACAGTTGTTTTTCAGCCCAGGGAAAGCACAAATATGTCAAAGAAGGCTGTATTCAACTTAGTATTCAGAACTGTGTAACATAGGGCTTTCGCAGCATTCCATGTGACGGCTCTCAAAAAAGGTGTTTTTCAGCCCAGGGAAAACAAATGGAAGTCAATGAAAGCTGTAGTCGACTTAGTTTTCAGAACTGTGTAACATAATGCTTTCGCAGCGATCCACGTGACTGCTTTCAAAAAGGTGCTCTTCAACCGAGGAAAAACACATCAAAGTCAATGAAAGCTGTATTCAACTTAGTTTTTGGAACTCTGCAACATACTGCTTTTGCAGAGTTCCAGGTGACTGCTTTCAAAAAAGTTGTTTTTCAGCCCAGGGAAAACACATAGATGTCAATGAAAACTTTATACAACTTCATTTTCAGAACTGTGCAACATACTGCTTCTGCAGATTTCCACGTGACTGCTTTCAAAAAGTTGTTTTTCAGCCCAGAGAAAACACTTAGATGTCAATGAAAGCTGTTTTCAACTTAGTTTTCAGAACTGTGTAACATACTGCTTTCACAGATTTCCACGCAACTACTTTTAAAAAAGTTGTTTCTCAAACTAGGGAAAACACATAGAAGTCAATGAAAGCTGTACTCAACTTCGGTTCCAGAACTGTGTAACATACTCGTTTTGCTGTGTTTCACATGACTTCTTTCAAAAAAGTTGTTTCTCAGCCCAGGAAATATGCATAGAAGTCAGTGAAAGCTGTATTCAACTTAGTTTTCAGAACTGTGAAAGATACTGCTTTCGCAGAGATCCATGTGACTGGTTTCAAAAAAGTTGTTTTTCAGCCCTGAAAAAATGCATAGAAGTCAATGAAACCTGAATTCCACTTAGTTTTCAGAACGGTGTAAGATTCTGCTTTTGCAGGGTTTCACGTGACTGCTTTCAAAAAAGTTGTTTTTCAGCCTAGGGAAAACACATCGAAGTCAATGAAAGCTGTAATCAAGTTAGTTTCAGAACTGTGTAACATACTGCTTTTGCAGTGGTCCACGTGACTTCTTTCAAAAAAGTTGATTTTCAGCCCAGGGAAAACACAAATATGTCAAAGAAAGCTGTATTCAACTTAGTTTTCAGAACTGTGTAACATAGTGCTTTCGCAGCGTTCCATGTGATGGCTTTCAAAAAAGTTGTTTTTCAGCCCGGGGAAAACAAATGGAAGTCAATGAAAGCTGTAGTCGACTGAGTTTTCACAACTGTGTGACATACTGCTTTCACAGATTTCCATGCAACTGCTTTCAAAAAAGTTGTTTCTCAAACTTGGGAAAACACATAGAAGTTAATGAAAGCTGTATTCAACTTACGTTCCAGAACTTTGTGACATAGTGGTTTCACAGTGTTTCATGTTACTGCTTTCAAAAAAGTTGTTTTTCAGCCCAGGGAAAACAAAAAGAAGTCAATGAAATCTGTATTCAACTTCGTATTCAGAACTGTGTAACGTACTACTTTCACAGCATTGCACGTGACTGCTTTCCAAAAAGTTGTTTTTTAGCCCAGGGAAAACACATAGAGGTCAATGAAATGTGTATTCAACTTAGTTTTCAGAACTGTGAAACAAACTGCTTTCGCAGAATTCCACATGACTGCTTTCAAAAAAGTTGTTTTTCAGCCCATGGTAAACACATAGAAGTAAATGAAATCTCTATTGAACTAAGTTTTAAGATCTCTGTAACATACTACTCTCACAGAATTCCACATGATTACTTTCAGAAAGATGTTTTTCACCCCAGGGAAAACACATAGAAGTTCATGAAAGCTGTATTCAACTTAACTTTCAGAATTGTGTATCATACAGCTGTTGGAGCATTAAATGTGACTGATTTAAAATCGTTGTTTTTTAGACCAGGAAAAACCCATAGAAGTCAAAGAAAACTGTATTCAATTTAATTTTCAGTAGTCTGTAAGATACTGCTTCTACAGGGTTTCATGTGACTGCTTTCAAAAAAGTTGTTTTTCAGCCTTGGGAAAACACATAGAAGTCAGTGAAACCTTTAATCAAGTTAGTTTCAGAACTGCATAACATACTGTTTTCACAGCGTTCCACATGACTACTTTCAAAAAAGTTGTTTTTCAGCCCAGGGAAAACACGCAGATGTCAATGAAAGCTGTATTGAACTTAGTTTTCAGAACTGTGAAAGATACTGCTTTTGCAGAGTCCCACGTGACTGCTTTCAAAAAAGTTGTTTTTCAGACCAGGGAAAACACGTAGAAGTCAATGAAAGCTGTATTCAACTTAATTTTCAGAACTGTGTAGCATACTGCTTTCGTAGAGTTCCACGTGACTGCTTTCAAAATAGATGTTTTTCAGCACAGGGAAAACACAGTGAAGTCAATGAAATCTGTATTCATCTCAGTTTTCAGAACTCTGTAACATACTGCTTTTGCAATGTTCCATGTGACTGCTTTCAAAAAGTTTGCATTTCAGCCACCGGAAAACACCTACAAGTCAATGAAATGTGTATTCAACTTAGTTTTAAGAACCATGGTACATACTACTTTTGCAGCGTACCACGTGAACTCTTTCAAATAAGTTGTTTTTCAGCCCAGAGAAAACCCATAGAAGGCAATGAAAGCTGTATTCAACATTGTTTTCAGAACTGTGTAACATACTGCTTTCACAGGCTTCAACATGAATGCTTACAAAAAAGTTGTTTTTCAGCACAGGGAAGACAAATAGAAGTCAATGAATGTTGTATTCAACTTAGTTTTCAGAACTGTGGAACGTAATGCTTTCACAGATTTCCACGTGACTGCTTTCAAAAAGTTGTTTATCAGCCCAGGGAAAACACTTAGAAGTCAATGAAAGCTATATTCAACTTAGTTTTCAGTACTGTGTAACATACTGCTTTCGCAGTGTTCCACGTGACTGCTTTCAAAAAAGTTGTATTTAAACCCAGGGAAAAGATGTAGAAGTCAATGAATGCTATATTCATCTTAGTTTTCAGAACTGTGTAGCATACTGCTTTCATAGAGTTTCACATGACTGCTTTCAAAAACGTTGTATTTCAGCCCAGGTAAAACACACAGAACTCAATGAAAGCTGTACTCATCTTGGTTTTCAGAATTGTGTAACATACTGCTTTAGCAGGGTTCCAAGTGACCACTTGCAACAAAGTTGCTTTTCAGCCTAGGGTAAACACACAGAAGTCAAAGAAAGCTGTATTCAACTTAGTTTTCACAACTGTGCAACATACTGCTTTTGCAGGGTTCCACGTGACTGCTTTAAAAAAGTTGTATTTCGGCCCAGGGAAAACACATGGAAGTCAATGAAAGTGGTATTCAAGTTAGTTTTCAGAACTGTGTAACATACAGCTTTCACACAGTTCCACGTGACTGCTTTCAAAAAAGTTGCATTTCAGCACAGGGAAAACACACTGAAGTCAATCAAAGCTGTATTCAACTTAGTTTTCAGAACTGTGTAACATACTGCTTTCGCAGAGTCCCACGTGACTGCTTTCAAAAAAGCTATATTTCAGCCCAGGTAAATCACATAGAAGTCAATGAAACCTGTATTCAACTTAGCTTTCAGAACTATGTAACATACTGCTTTCGCCGCGTTCCATGTGAGTGCTTTCAACAAAGTTGTTTTTCAGCCCAGATAAAGCACATAGAAGTCAAGGAAAGGTGTATTAAACTTAGTTTTCAGAACTGTGTAACATACTGCTTTCACACCATTCCATATGACTGCTTTCAAACAATTGTTTCTCAGCCCAGGGAAAGCACATAGAAGTCAATGAAATCTGTATTCATCTTAGTTTTCAGAACTGTGTAACATACTGCTTTCATGGAGTTCCATGTGACTGCTTTCAAAAAAGGTGTTTTTCTGGAAAGAGAAAACACATAGAAGTTGATGAAAGCCGTATTCTACTTAGATTCAGAACTGTGTAACATACTGCTTTTGCAGAGTTCCACATGACTGCTTTCAAAAAATTTGTTTTATAGCCCTGGGAAAACATGTAGATTTCAATCAAAGCTGTAATCAACCTAGTTTTCAGAACTGTGTAGCATAGTGCTTTCAAAGCGTTCCATGTGACTGCTTTCAAAAAAGTTGTTTTTTTGCCCAAGTAAAACACATAGAAGTCAATGAAAGCTGTATTCAACTTAGTTTTCAGGACTTTGTATCATACTTCTTTCACAGAGTTCCACGTGACTGCTTTCAAAAAAGTTTTTTTCAGCCCAGGGAAAACAAATAGAAATCAATGAAATCTCTATTCAACTTAGTTTTCAGCATTGTGCAACATACTGCTTTCGCAGAGTTCCACGTGACTGCTTTCAAAAAATTCTTTTTCTACCCAGGGAAAACACATACAAGTCAAAGTAAGCTGTATTCAACTCAGTTTTCTGAACTGTGTAACATACGACTTTCACAGATTTTCACATGACTGCTTTCAAAAAAGTTGTTTCTCAGTCCAGGGAAACCACATAGAAGTCAATGAAAGCTGTATTCAACTTGCTTTTCAGAACTGTGTAACATACTGCTTTCACAGAGTTCCATGTGAATGCTTTCAAAAAAGTAGATTTTCAGCCCAGGGAAAACACACAGAACTCAATGAAAGTAGTATTCATATTAGTTTTCTGAACTGTCTAACATACTTCTTTCGCAGCGTTCCACATCACTGCTTTCAAAAAAGTTGTATCTCAGCCCAGGGAAAACACATAGAAGTCAATGAAAGGTGTATTCAACTTAGTTTTCAGAACTGTGTACAATACTGTTTTCATCGAGTTCCACATGACTGCTTTCAAAAAAGTTGTTTTTCAGCCCAGGGAAAACACATAGAAGTCAATGACAGCTGCATTGAACTTAGATTTCAGAACTGTGTAACATACTGTTTCCACAGAGTTCCACGTGACTGCTTCAAAAAGCTGTTTTCATGCCCAGGGAAAACAGATAAAAGTCAATGAAAGCTGTGTTCAACTCAGTTTTCAGAGCTGTGTAACA
The DNA here is from genome assembly GCA_000164785.2 of Choloepus hoffmanni. NCBI lineage: Eukaryota > Metazoa > Chordata > Mammalia > Pilosa > Megalonychidae > Choloepus > Choloepus hoffmanni. Next base: position 77,758 of record KN191709.1, read on the forward strand.
TACTGCTTTCGCAGCTTTCCAAGTGACTGCTTTCAAAAAAGCTGTTTTTCAGCCCAGGGAAAACACATAGAAGTCAATGAAAGCTGCATTCAACTTAGTATTCAGAACTGTGTAACATACAGCTTTCGCAGCATTCCACGTGACTTCTTTAAAAATTATTGTTTTTCACCCAGGGAAAAGACATAAAAGTCAATGAACGCTCTATTCACCTTAGTTTTCAGATGTGTGTAACATACTGCTTTCACAGATTTCCACATGACTTCTTTCAAAAAAGTTGTTTTTCAGCCCAGGGAATACACATAGAAGTCAAAGAAAGCTTTATTGAACTTAGTATTCAGAACTGAGTAACATACTGCTTTCGCAGATTACCACCTGACTGCTTTGAAAAAAGTTGTTTTTCAGCCCAGGGAAAACAAAGAGAAGTCAGTGAAAGCTGTATTCAACTTACTTTTCAGAACTGTGTAACATACTGCTTTCGCACAGTTCCATGTGACTACTTTCAGAAAAGTTGTTTTTCGTCTCAGGGAAAACACATAGAAGTCAAAGAAAGCTGTATTTAACTTAGTTTTGGAAGTGAGAAACATACTGCTTTCACAGAATTCCACGTGACTGCTTTTACAAAAGTTGTTTTTCAGCCCACGTAAAACACATAGAAGTTAAAGAAAGCTTTATTCAAATTAGTTTTCAGAACTGTGTAACATACTGCTTTCGCACAGTTCCATGTGACTGCTTTCAAAAAAGTTGTTTTTCTGCCCAGGGAAAACACAGAGAAGTCAATGAAAGCTGTATTCAACTTTCTTTCCAGAACTGTCTAACATATTGCTTTCACAGAGTTCCATGTGACTGCTTTCAAAAAAGTTGTTTTTCAGCCCAGGGAAAACACATTGAAGTCCACGAAAGCTGTATTCAACTGAGTTTTCAGAACTGTGTAACATACTGCTTTCGCAGAGTCCCACGTGACTGCTTTCAAAAAAGTTGTTTTTCAACAGGGACCATCCTGCCACAAAACTGCGGTAGGTGTATGATTAGTGGGCAGAAGTATCAAGGTCAGCAGAGATGACGGGTTAAAGCACAGAATCTGTGAGGCAGAAATCACATTCTCCACTAGGGAGAGAGCTGACCGTCCTTCAAGTGTTAATTGACGTGCCGAGGTTGGATCAGGATCGCCCTGGAGTATATCAAACAAGGGCTTTAAATCTCCCATAATAAGCTTTAAATATGGGTGAATCCAATTAATATCTCCAAGTAATTTTTGAAAATCATTTAGAGTTTCTAGATGGTCTGTACATAATTGCAAGGCTTGAGGAGTTACTGAGGACGTTTTGATAATTCTCCCGAAATAAGAAATAGGGGGTCAATTTGGAATTTATCTTCTGCTACATGCAACCCCAGATGTTGAAGTTCTGTCAATAACAACTGTAACATGCCCTGCACCTCGGCTCTGTTTGGGGCAGACAATAAAATATCATCCATATAATGCAAGACATACCCTTGGGGAAAGACCACCCGAACAGGCTGTATGGCCAAATCCACAAACTGTTGGCACAGGGTGGGACTGTTTGCCATGCCCTGGGGAAGAACCTTCCACTGAAATCGCCTATAAGGTGAAGAGAAATTCACAGAGGGCCGACTGAAGGCAAAATGTTTTCTATCTTTGGTGTGTAGAGTGATGGAGAAAAAACAGTCCTGCAAGTCTATAACAATAAGAGGTTGATTTTTAGGGACAGCCACAGGAGAGGGGAGGCCAGGCTGCAGGGGTCCCATGATTTCCATGGTAGCATTTATTGCTCTTAGGTCTTGCAAATAATCTCCATTTCCCCAATTTCTTTTTAATAACAAAAATAGGAGTATTCCAAGGACTATTGCTAGGTTCAACATGGCCTAGCCTTAATTGTTCTAAAACTAATTCTGTGGCGGCTTCCAATTTTTCCTTTGGCAAGGGCCACTGGTTGACCCAAACCAGTTTTTGATGTTTCCATAGGATAGGGTCAGCCGCTAGAACAGTGGCCCTGCCTAAAAAGGATGATATCCTAACCCATAGCGTCTAGAATTGCCTGAAACTTTCAGAGGTTTGATGATACCCTGCTGATCTTTTCCCAGTACTTTCTCAGGATCAAAAGCCATGTGGCCCATCTGGTTTACGACCAAGTCATTGGGGGAACAGAGATAAAGGCCCATCTGCAAGAGGATGTCTCTTCCCCATAAAGTAAAAGTCAAGGAGGGAATAACATAGGGCTGAAATGTTCCCTCTGAGTCCTCAGATCTCCAGTGTAATATTTGGGAGCTCATTACCACATGGGCTGGTTCCCCTATACCTGTTAAGGTTCCCTCTGGCAACATAAGGGGCCATCCCTCTGGCCAGTCTTTTCCTGAGATGCAAGTGACATCAGCCCCAGTGTCCAGAAGACCCTCTATTGCAATCCCTTCTATATGAAGGGTTTTTAAAGGTCTTGATTTTTTTATTTCCTCTAAGAGATATATTTGGTCTGAGGAACCGAAACTACTCGTACCCTGTGGTTGATAAGAAAGAATTTTACCTCCTGTAAAAAGAGGAAGTAGCACCAGCTGTGCAATTCTCTGCCCTTCCTCTATTCTTATAACCTTTTGGGGGGGGCAAGACCAGAATTTTTAATTCCCCTTCATAATCAGAGTCTATTACTCCTGGCATTATAGTTATTCCCTTCAGGGCTGATGAACTTCGCCCTATGATTAGCACCATCATTCCTTTTGGTAGAGGCCCAAACACTCCAGTGGGTAATGCAATAGTAGACATGTCAGGGGTTAATACTGTTGAGGCGGTGGTACAGAGGTCCAATCCAGCACTGCCTCGGGTTGCCCGGTAGAGCTCTGAGATGGAACAAATGGCTGGAGGAAAGGATTCATTGTGGCTCCCATTACAGGGGCTAGGGCTGGGCCCCGAAAGGAGTTTCCCGATTGCCCAGACCTATTAACAGGATTATCTCCCCCATCAGAGGAACGTACAGGGAGCAAATGCCCATCCCTATGAAATTTTGATTTACAGTCTTTTTGCCAATGATATCCTTTTTCACAACGTGGACAGGGTGTTCAAGGCTGCTGAGTTTGGTTTGAATCAGGATTAAAAGTATTGGCTGCAAGGGGCCTTATATTGTGATTTGAACCTCGTAGAGGGCAAAAACGACTAAAATGACCCTCTTGCCCACAAGTAAAGCATACTGGTCTTGAAGGCTGAGGCACGTCCCTTTGGGGAGGGCAACCCTGTTCGCTCATGAATTGTGACACAGTCTGCCCATTGAGTGCAGCGGCCATAGCAACACCCTGAAGGAAGGAAGTGCCCACATCTGCACATTGTTTCAAATAATTTTCTAGCTTGCCTGTGTGCTTAATTGGGCGCAGTATGTTCTGGCAAGTGGGGTTTGCATTTTCAAAGGCCAGTTGTTTAAACACAAGTTCAGCAGCTCCCTGAGATGGGATAACTTTCTCTACAGCCAAGAGTAATCTCGACACAAAATCTTGATAAGGCTCATCTGGCCCTTGCTTAATCCCTGATAATGGGGAAGCTGATCCCGATAGCTGTGGTAAGCCCTGCCAGGCACCTACAGCACACTCAGTGGTTGCTCTCAGGGCAGTAGTAGGTAAGCTTAATTGAGATTCAGAGTCAGAAAAGGCTCCAGTATCCATTAACATATCCCATGTAGGCTCCTCTGGGTTCCTACTCCTTTTGCCTCCTTTAGCCTTGTCCTTTTTAAAGTCAGCCACACGTTCTGATCATGAAAGTCAGATCACGACAACAAGAAATCTCCCCCGGACAAACAGGCTTTGGCTATCTGTATCCAATCATATGGGAGCATAATTGAGGCAGCAAATTGAACAAGTAAGGTTAAGGTATAGTGAGCTGTCAGGCCATATAACTGGCATGCATGTTTTAATTCCTTTAATAACTTCAGATCTAAGGGGCTATACTCAGGGCCATCATCATCGTCGTCCCGTATAACAGGACAACAGAGAGTAATTACACTCTCTTCCCCCTTTTCCTTGGCTAGTGCCACTGCCTTCTGCAAGGGACTCTGTTTACATTTTGGTTTTATCATTGTAGATCTAGGCAGTGTGACATAAGCAGAAGGAGAAGGTTTTTCATAATAAGCAGGTGGGGGAAAGGAGAGAGGAAAGTGAGGCTTGGGTTCTGGAGGAAACTGCGTTCCGACTGAAGCCATGATGTCAGCCTTGTGAGAAAGTGCAGTGCGTGGGAAATTGGAGAGAGAGAAATCTTCTAATTTTGAAGTGGAAGTAGCCAAATGAGGTGTAGGGGGAGTACAAAGGTCAATGGGCTTAGAGACTGAAAGTGCACAGTCAACTCCATCTGGTGCTAAATTCTCCAGGGACCCATGATCGTGAGAAGGTGCAGTCTCCAGGGAGGGACGGGGGGCACCAATACTACCATAAAGCAAGTCTTTATCATTATCCAAAGAATCATCAGGAGAAGAAGGAGCAGGAGGAGAAAAAGGGAGAAGAGGATCAGAGCTTGAAGCATGATTAGCATTACAAGGGGGGCGGTCGCTCTCTGGCTCGGGGTCCAATGCATCATGTATGATAATCCAAAGTGCAAAAGCATCAACAGGGACATTAGCAGGGCCATGAAGGCTATAATATTTTTTCATCTGTGTGCCAACCAAAGCCCACGTCTGAAGACTAATGGTTCCTTCCTCTGGGAACCATGGGGAACAATCCTGAACAAAATGCAAAAATCTACTTAACTGAGTGCGTGTAACTGTGCAGCCCATATGTTGGAGAAGCTGCAACAGAATTTCTACAAAGAGTCCTCTATCTTTAGACCCAGTGTGGCCCATACTTCTCAAAAAGTTCTGTGGGATTACTCACCCAACTCTATCTCCATCGTCTGCACGGAGGGGTCCCGGGCACCCAAGGTGAGATCCTAGCTGGCCCGTCACGCTCTTCTCTTCTTCACTTCAGGTCCCTGTTTGGGCGCCACTTGCCGAGGACCAGCCTCAGCAAACGTGACAGGGTCTTAAAGTGGGGGTCGGCGTCGGCGCAGCAAGGAAGGAGACAGACACGCAAAGTGTCTGGGATGAAGCTCAGGGCTCCGACAATTTTAATGAAAAGTGATTTTCTTTTATAGCTCAAAGTTACATAAGCTCTCCACCTGGATCATGTGGGTGAGAGCTGGCAAGCACGGCATATAAATCACAAAACCATTGTTACTCAATTCCAGGGGACATTGGGGTCTGAACAGGGCGGGGGGACCAAGAAGTGTGTGTTTTCATCCCTATGTTAAGACAACTCTGTTCCGGTGCAGATGTTCCAAGTTCCTCATAATATTCTTCCTTGTTCTCAGTAATGATCTCTGTTTTGGCTATTTTTAATTATTTAGAAGGGCTTGTTTTTGTACCTAAAGTAAATTAGCTGTGGGCTCATACGAGGAACTACTCTCGTACCATAAGCCCGTGGGGTGGGTGCCCAAAGAATTTCTTGTATGCTCTGGCTGCCCGAGGCCAGCCATTAGGCACTAGTGGAGCATGTTGACCCTGATTCAGTTCTAACCTCGGCAAACAACGGGGCCTGTCAAGGAACTGGGTGATGAATTACATGGTTTACATTGCTTCTGCTTTGGCCTTCTAATCGCTTTCTCAGTGAAATATTTTTGGATGTCAAAGGGGGAACTTGTGTAAAGGAGGATGTCTGGAAAGGGGCAAGGGTGCTTCAGGCAGCTAAACGGGGTGGCTGCTTTCTCATAGGTGGAGGAGGGGGTTCATCGAAAGGTAAAATCATTGGAAGGTGCCCAACACTTTGTCATATCTTTGATTATTATCCAGAGTATATCCCAAATAATAACATTAGCAAAGAAAAAGAGAAAGCAGAAGCACAAAGATTAAAAGAATCAGCATTGCAATAGTCCATTGGTGGTAGGCTTTGCCAGGATCTGTCGAGGGGCCACGCCCGCCGCCGTGTAGCACATCCACAGTAATGTTTTCTGTTGAACCTGAGGCCTTGCCATCAGGTTTACAATGTGGCGATTTGGCTCCCGACAACATTGAAGTCAACGAAAGCTGTATTCAACTGAGTTTTCAGAACTGTGTAACATACATCTTTAGCAGCGTTCCACATGACTGCTTTCAAAAAAGTTGTTTTTCAGCACAGGGAAAACACATAGACGTCAATGAAAGCTGTATTCAGCTTACTTTTCAGAACTGTGTAACATACTGCTTTCGAAGAGATCCATGTGATTGGTTTCAAAAAAGTTGTTTTTCAGACCAGGGAAAACGTATAGAAGTCAATGAAAGTTGTATTCAACTTAGTTTTCACAACTGTGATACATATTGCTTCTGCAGAGTTCCACGTGACTTCTTTCAAAAAGTTGATTTTCAGCCTAGGTAAAACACGTAAAAATCAATGAAACCTCTATACAAGTTAATTTTCAGAACTGCGTAACATAGTACTTTCACAGCATTCCATGTGACTGTTTTCAAAATGTTGTTTTTCAGACCAGGGAAAACACGTAGTAGTCAATAAAAGTTGTATTCAACTTAGTTTTCAGAACTGTGTAACATACTGCTTTCACAGAGTTCCACATGGCAGCTTTCAAAAAAGTAGTTTTTCAGCCCGGGGAAAACACAAAGATGACAATGAAAGCTGTATTCAGCTTAGTTTTCAGAACTGCGTGAAATAGTGGTTTCGCAGAGTTCCAGGTGAGTACTTTCAAAAAAGTTGTTTTTCCACCCAAGGGAAACACATGGAAGTCAATGAAAGCTGTATTCATCTTGGTTTTTAGAACTGTGTAACATACTGCTTTTGCAGTATTCCACGTGGCTGCTTTTGAAAACTTTTTTTCAGCCCAGAAAAAACACATAGAACTCAATGAAAGATGTATTCACTTTGTTATCAGAACTGTGTAGCATACTGCTTTCGCAGAGTTCCATGTGACTACTTTCAAAAAAGTTGCTTTTCAGCCCAGGGAAAACACATAGAAGTTAATGAATGCTGTATTCAACTTAATTTTCAGAGCTGTGTAACATACTGCTTTCGCAGAGTCCCACGTGACTGCTATCAAAAAAGTTGATTTACAGCCCAGGGGAAACACATAGATGTCAATGAAACCTGTATTCTACTTATTTTTCAGAACTGTGTAACATACTGCTTTGGCAGCGTTTCACGTGACTGCTTTCAAAAAAGTTGATTTTCTGCCCAGGGAAAACAAATAGATGTCAATGAAGCGTGTATTCAACTTAGATTTCAGAACTGTGTAACATACTTCTTTCGCAGCGTTCCACGGGACTGCTTTCAAAAATGGTGGTTTTCCCCCCAGGGAAACCACATGGAAGTCAATGAAAGATGTGTACAACTTGGTATTCAGAACTGTGTAACATACTGCTTTTGCAGAGTACCACGTGACTGCTTTCAAAAAAGTTGTTTTTCAGCAGAGGGAAACCACATAGAAGTCATTGAAAGCTGTTTTAAACTTAGTATTCAGAACTGTGTAATATACTTCTTTTGTAAGATTCCACGTGAGTGCTTTCAAAAAAGTTGTTTTTCAGCCCAGGGAAAACACATAGAAGTCAATGAAAACTGTATTCAACTAATTTTTCAGAACTGTGTAACATACTGCTTTCGTAGAGTTCCATGTGACAGCTATGAAAAAGGTGTTTTTCAGCCCAGGGAAAACGTATAGAATTCAATGAAAGCTATATTCAACTTAGTTTTCAGAACTGTGAAACATACTGGGTTTGCAGATTTCCTCGTGACTGCTTTCAAAAAAGTTGTTTTTCAGCCCAGGGAAAACACATAGAAGTCAATGAAAGCTGTATTCAACTTACTTTTCACAACTGTGAAACAAACTGCTTCCGCAGCTTTCCACGTGACTGCTTTCAAAAAAGATGTTTCTCAGCCCAGGGAAAACACATAGAAGTCAATGAAAGCTGTATTCAACTTCGTTTTCAGGGCACTGTAACATACTGGAACTCGGAGAAAGCACTATGTTACACAGTTCTGGAAAGTAAGTTGAGTACAATTTTCATTGACTTCTATGTGTTTTCCCTGGGGTGAAAAAAAGTTTTTTGAAAGCAGTCACTTGGAACTCTGTGAAAGCACTATGTTACACAGTTATGGAAACTAAGTTGAATACAGCATTCATTTACTTTTGTGTTTTCCCTGGGCTGAAAAACAACTTTTTTGAAAGCAGTCACGTGGAAATAATCGAAAGCAGTGTGTTACACAGTTCTGAATACAAAGTTGAATACACATTTCGTTGACTTCTATCTGTTTTCCCTTGGGTTAAAAAGTACTTTTTTGAAAGCAATCACATGGAATACTACAAAGGCAGTATGTTACACAGTTCTGAAAGATAAGTTGGATACAGCTTTCATTGACTTCAATCTGTTTTCCCTGGGTTGAAAACCTACTTTTTTGAAAGCAGTCAGGTGGTGCCTTGTGAATGCAATTTGTTACACAGTTCTGAAAACAAAGTTGATTACAGCTTTCTTTGACTTCTACTTGTTTTTCCTGGGCTGAAAATCAACTTTTTTGAAAGCATTCACGTGGTAATCTGTGATAGCAGTATGTTACGCTGCTCTGAAACCTAAGTTGAATACAGATTTCATTGACTTATATATGTTTTCCCTGGTCTGAAAAACAACTTTTTTGAAAGCAGTCACGTGGAACTCTGCGAAAGCAGTATGTTACACAGTTCTGAAAACTAAGTTGAATACAGCCTTCATTGACCTCTATGTGTTTTCCCTGAGCTGAAAAACAACTTTTTGAAAGCAGTCACGAGGATCTCTGCATAAGCAGTATCTTACACTGTTCCGAAAACGAAGTTGAATGCAGCTTTCATTGATTTCTATGTTTTCCCTGGTCTGAAAAACAACTTATTTGGAAGCAGTCACGTGTAAATCTGCAAAGTCAGTATGTTACATAGTTCTGAAAAGTAAGTTGAAGACAGCTTTCATTGACTTCTATGGGTTTTCCCTGGGCTGAAAAATAACTTTATTGAAAGCACTCATTTGGAACGCTGCGAAAGCAGTATGTTACACAGTTCTGAAAACTAAGGTGAATACTGCTTTCATTGACTTCTATGTGTTTTCCCTGGCATGAAAAACAGCTTTTTTGAAAGCAGTCATGTGGAATTCTGTGAAAGCAATATGTTACACTGTTGTGAAAACTATATTGAATACAGCCTTCATTTACCTCTTTGTGTTTTCCCTGGGCCAAAAATCAAGTTTTCTGAAAGCAGTCACGTGTATCTCTGTGGAAGCAGTATGTTTAACTATGCTGAAAACTACATTGAATGCAGCTTTCATTGACTTCTATGTGTTTTCCTGGGCTGACAACCACCTTTTTTGAAAGCAGTCACGTGGAACTCTGTGAAAGCATTATATTACACAGTTCTGAAAACTAAGTTGAATACAGCTTTCATTGCATTCTAGGTGTTTTCCCTGGGGTGAAAAACACCTTTTTTGAAAGTAGTCACGTGGAACTCTGTGAAAGCCGTATATTACACTGTTCTGAAAACTATGTTGAATACAGCTTTCATAGACTTCTATGTGTCCTCCCTGGGATGAAAAACAACTTTTTTGAAAGCAGTCATGTGGAACTCTGCGAAAGCCTTATGTTAAACAGTTCTGAAAGCTAAGTTGAATAAAGCTTCCGTTGACTCCAATGTTTTTTCCCTGGGCTGAAAAACAACTGTTTTGAAGGCAGTCACGAGGAACTCTCTCAAAGCAGTTCTGAAAACTTAGTAGAAAACCGCTTTCATTGACTTCTATCTGTTTTCCCTGGGGTGAAAAACTGCTTTTTTGAAAGCATTCATGTGGAACTCTGTGAAAGCAATATGCTACACAGTTCTGAAAACTAAGTTGAATATAGCTTTCATTGACTTCTATGTGTTTCCCTGGGCTGAAGAACAACTTTTTTGAAAGCACTCATGTGGAAACCTGAGAAAGCAGTATGTTACACAGTTCTGAAAACTAACTTGAATACAACTCTCATTGACTTCTATCTGTTTTCCCTGGGATGAAAAACAACTTTTTTAAAGCAATCACCTGGAAAGCTGTGTAAGCAGTGTGTTACATATTTCTGAAAACTAAGTACAATGCAGCTTTCATTGACTTCTATGTGTTTTCCCTGGGTGAAAAACAACTTTTTTGAAAGTAGTCATGTGGATCTCTGCGAAAGCAGTATGTTACGCAGTTCTGAAGACTAAGTTGAATACAGCTTTCTTTGACTTCTATGTGGTTTCCCTGGGCTGAATAAAAACTTTTTTTAAAACAGCCACGTGGAAACCTGTGAAAGCAGTATGTTACGCAGTTCTGAAATCTAAGTTGAATACAGCATTCATTGACTTGTATGTGTTTTCCCTGGGCTAAAAACGACTTTTTTGAAAGCAGTCACGTGAAAATGTGCGAAAGTTGTATGTTACACAGTTCTGAAAACTAAGTTGAATACAGGTTTCATTGACCTCAAAGTGTTTTCCCTGGGTGAAAAGCAACTTTTTTAAGAAGTCACATGGAACTCTGCGAATGCAGTATGTTACACAGTTCTGAAAACTAAGAAGAATACGGCTTTCATTGACTTCTATGTGTTTTCCCTGGGCTGAAAAACTACTTTTTTGAAAGCAGTCACGTGGAAATCTGCAAAAGCAGTATGTTACACAGTTTTGAAAACTAAGTTGAATACCACTTTCTTTCACTTCTATGTGCTTTCCCTGGGTTGAAATCACCATTTTTAAGCAGTCACGTGGACCCTGCAAAACCAGTATGTTACACAGATCTGAAAACTAAGTTTAATACAGATTTCATTGACTTCTATGTCTTTTCCCTGGGCTGAAAAACAACTTTTTTGATAGCAGACATGTGGAACTCTGTGAAAGCACTATATTACACAGTTCTGAAAACTAAGTTGAGTACAGGTTTCTTAGACTTCTATGTGTCTTCCCTGGGCTGAAAAATAACTTTTTTGAAAACAGTCATAAGGAACTCTGTCAAAGCAGTTCTGAAAATTAAGTTGAAAACAGCTTTCATTGATTTCTATCTGTTTTCCCTGGGCTGAAAAAATACTTTTTTGAAGCAGTCACATCGAACTCTGTGCAAGCAGTATTTTACACAGTTCTGAAAACTAAGTTGAATACAGCTTTCTTTGACTTCCATGGGTTTTCCCTGGACTGAAAAACACCTTTCTTTAAGAAGTCACGTGGATCTCTGTGAAAGCACTATGTTACAAAGTTCTGAAAATTATGTTGAATACAGCTTTCACTGACTTCTATGTGTTTTCCCTGGGCTGAAAAACACCTTTTTTGAAAGCAGTCACGTGAAGGTCTGCAAAAGCAGTATGTTACACTGTTCTCAATACTAAGTTGAATACAGATTTCATTGACTTCTAAGTGACTTCCCTGGGATAAAAAACAACTTTTTTGAAAGCAGTCACGTGGAACTCCGCGAAAGCAGTATGGTACACAGTTCTGTAAACTAAGCTGAATACAGCTTTCATTGACTTCTATGTGTCTTCCCTGGGCTGAAAAACAACTTTTCTGAGAGCATTCACGTGGAATTCTGCTAAAGCAGTATGTTACACAGTTGTGAAAACTTAGATGAATACACCTTTCATTGACTACTATGTGTTTTCCCTGGGCTTAAAAACAACTTTTTTGAAAGCATTCACGTGGGACCCTGCGAAAGCAGCATGTTAGACAGTACTGAAAATTAAGTTGAATGCAGCGTTCATTGACTTTTATATGTTTTCCCTGGGCTGGAAAACAACTTTTTTGAAAGCAGTCACGTGGAACTGTGTGTAAGCAGTATGTTACACAGTTCTGAAAACTAAGATGAATACAGCGTTCATTGACTTCTACGTTTTTTCCATGTGCTGAAAAACAACATTTTTGAAAGCGCTTATGTGGAACACTGCGAAAGCAGTATGTTACAAAGTTCCGAAAACTAAATGGAATACAGCTTTCATTGACTTCTATATCTTTTCCCTGGGATGAAAAACAACTGTTCTGAAAGCAGTCGCATGAACTCTGCGAAAGCAGTATGTTACACAGTTCTGAAAACTAGGTTGAATAAAGCTTTCATTGACTTCTATGTGTTTTCCATGGGCTGAAAAAAACGTTTTTTGAAAACACTCACGTGTAACTCTGTGAAAGCAGTACATTGCACATTTCTGAAAACTACGTTGAATACAGCTTTCATTGACTTCTATGTGTTTTCCCTCGGCTGAAAGACAGCTTATTTGAAAGGAGTCACATGTACCCCTGGGAAAGCAGTATGTTACACAGTTCTGAAAACTAAGTTGAATACAGCTTTCTTTGACTTCTATGTGTTTTTCCTGGGCTGAAAAACACCTTTATTTAAAAAGTCATGTGCATCTCTGCAAAAGCACTATGTTACAAAGTTCTGAAAACTAATTTGAATACAGTTTCACTGACTTCTATGTGTTTTCCCTGGGCTGAAAAACACCTTTTTTGAAAGCAGTCACATGAAAGTCTGCGAAAGCAGTATGTTACACAGTTCTGAATACTCAGTTGAATACAGATTTCATTGACTTCTAGGTGTTTTCACTGGGATGAAAAACAACTTTTTAGAAAGCAGCCACGTGGAAATTTGCGAAAGCTGTATGTTACACATTTCTGAAAACTAAGTTGAATACAGCTTTCATTGACTTCTATGTGTTTTCCCTGGGCTGAAAAACAACTTTTTTGAAAGCAGTCATGTAGAACTCTGCAAAAGCAGTATGTTATACAGTTCTGAAAACTAACTTGAATACAGCTTTCTTTGACTTCTATGTGTCTTCCCTGGGCTGAAAAACAACTTTCTTGAAAGCAGTCATGTGGAACACTGTGAAAGCAGTATGTTACACAGTTCTGAAAGCTTAGTTTAATACAGATTTCATTGAATTCTAGGTGTTTTCCCTGGGGTGAAAATCACCTTTTTTGAAAGCAGTCACGTGGAACTCTGTGAAAGCTGTATATTACACAGTTTTGAAAACTAAGTTGAATACAGCTTTCATAGACTTCTATGTGTCTTCCCTGTGCTGAAAAACAACTTTTTAGAAAGCAGTCACGTGGAACACTGCGAAAGCCTTATGTTAAACAGTTGTGAAAGCTAAGTTGAATAAAGCTTCCATTGACTCCAATGTTTTTTCCCTGGGCTGAAAAACAACTTTTTTGAAAGTGCTCACGTGGAACTCTATGACAGCTGTATGTTACAAAGTTCCAAAAACTAAGTGGAATACAGCTTTCATTGACTTCTATGTCTTTTCCCTGGGCTGAAAAACAGCTTTTTTGAAAGCAGACACATGGAAATCTGTGAAAGCACTATATTACATTGTTCTGAAAACTAAGTTGAATACAGCTTTCATAGACTTCCATGTGTCTTCCCTGTGCTGAAAAAAACCTTTTTTGAAAGCAGTCACGAGGAACTCTCTCAAAGCAGTTCTGAAAACTTAGTTGAAAACTGCTTTCATTGACTTTTATGTTTTTTCCCTGGGCTGAAAAACAGCTTTTTTGAAAGCATTCACCTGGAACTCTGCGAAAGCAGTATGTTACACGTTTCTGAAAACTAAGTTGAGCACAGCTTTCACTGAATTGTATGTGTTTTCCCTGGCATGAAAAACAGCTTTTTGGGAAAAAATCAGGTGGAATTCTGTGAAAACCATATGTTACACAGTTCTGAAAACTAAGTTGAATACAGCTTACATTGACTTGTTTGTGTTTTCCCTTTGCTGAAAAACAACTTTTTTGAAAGCAGTAACGTAGAACTCTGCGAAAGCAGTATGTTTCACAGTTCTGAATACTAACTTCAGTAGAGCTTTCATTGACTTCTATGTGTTTTCCCTGGGCTGCAAAACAACTTTTTTGAAAGGAGTTATGTGGAACTCTGCGAAAGCATTATGTTACACAATTCTGAAAACTAAGTTGACTACAGCTTTCATTGACTTCTTTGTGTTTTCCCTGGGCTGGAAAACTACTTCTTTGAGAGTAGTCACGTGGAACTCCATGAAATCAGTATATTACACAGTTCCGAAAATTAAGTTGAAAACAGCTTTCATTGAGTTCTTTCTGTTTTCCCTGGGCTGAAAAACAACTTTTTTGAAAGCAGTCACGTGGAACTCTGTGAAAGCAATAAGTTACACAGTCCTGAATACCAAGTTGTACACACCTTTCATTGACTTCTATGTGTTTTCCCTGGTCTGAAAAACACCTTTTTTGAAAGCAGTCACATGGAATTCTGCTAAAGTAGCATGTTACACAGTTCTGAAAACTAGGTTACAGTTTTCATTGACTTCTATGTGTTTTTCCTGGGCTGAAAAACACCTTTTTTGAAGGCAGTCTTGTGGAATTCTGCGAATGTAGTATGTTACACAGTTCTGAAAACTAAGTTGAATATAGCTTTCTTTGACTTCTATGTGTTTTCCCTAGGCTGAAAACACCTTTTGTGAAAGCAGTCATGTCGAACGCTGTGAAAGCAGTATGTCACAGTCTTCTGAAAACTAAGCTGAATACAGCTTTCATTGACTTCTATTTGTTTTTCTTTGGCTGAAAAACAACTTTTATGAAAGCAGTCACATGGAACTCTGCGAAAGCAGTATGTTACACAGTTCTGAAAACCAAGTTGAATAAAACTTTCATTGACTTCTATGTGTTTTCCGTAGGCTGAAAAACAACTTTTTGTAAAGCAGTCACGTGAAATGCTCCAAAAGCATTATGTTACACAGTTCTGAATGCTAAGTTGAATACAGCTTTCATTGACTTCTATGTGTTTTCTCTGGGCTGAAATACAACTTTTTTGAAATCAGTCTCATGGAACACTGCGAAAGTTGTATGTTACACAGTTCTGAAAACTAAGTTTTACACAGCATTCATTGACATCTAGGTGTTTCCCCTGGGATGAAAAACAACTTTTTTGAAAGTAGGCACGTGGAACTCTGTGAAAACAGTATGTTACACTGTTGTGAAAACAAAGTTGAATACAGCTTTCATTGACTTCAATGTGTTTTCCCTGGGCTGAAAAACAACTTTTTTAAAGGTGTCACATGGAGCGCTGTGAAAACAGTATGTTATACAGTTCTGAAATCTAAGTTGAATACAGCTTTCTTTAACTTCTGAGGTCCTTCTCTTTTTGAGCTCTTTTATAGGACTCCAGTGTTTCAATCAAGACCTGCCCTTAATGGGCAGGGCCTATAACTCCGTGGAAATAATCCAGTCAATGTTTTCATTCACAGTAGTTTGTTTTTGTGCCCATCTCCATGGAAACTATCAAAGGATTCCAACTTAATCAACACTAATACATCTGTCCCCACAAGATTGCATCAAACAACATGGAATTTGTGGGGACACAATGCATTCAAAATAGCACACACCATTATATACCAGGAAGCTACTGTGAAGAAATCAAAGCAAAGTATCCTTTGACTTTCACCCTGACAATGCCATAACTTTTATATTGAGGACTGCTGGTGCAACCTTTGGTGACACCTGGGGACCAATTGCCAATGAGTATTGCTCAGCATATTTTCAAGGATAAAAATTCAAAGATTAATGTATCCACATTAGGTTCATACCAGAGAGTTCCTTCTCCCTTAGAAGTCTCACAATTTTGAGCATGATTGTTTGATACTCCTTTGTGTTGCTCTAATTTTTTAACTGTATAATAGAGAAGGTATTTATAGTAAAATATTTAATTACTCTGTGACTAAAAGGCAAGATCAGTAACCACCAGGGATGGGAAAGCACATTTTTCACAATGAAATATTTTTTTTTATTTAAAAGTGTGGCACTATCATAGGAGTAAAACTAGTTTATTACACAAAAATTAGAGTACAACAAAATTCAAAGAATAAAATGAAAATCATTCATAACTGTTGTTAACCTTTACACGTACTTTCTTCCAATTATTTTCCTTTATACATATGTTTATTTATATGTCTCCTTACATACTTGCATAATTTTACCATACAGTTTTTTCAGTAACTTAATCTAATTTTATCACTAAATGATTATAATGCTACTTGTGCTGGTTTGAATGTATTATGTCCCCCAGAAAAAGCCATATTCTTTGATGCAATCTTGTGGGGCAGACATAATAGTGGGGATTAAGTTGGAATGTTTGGATTAGGTTGTTTGCATGGAGATGTGCCCCACCCAACTGTAGATGATAACTGGTGAGATATTTCCATGGGGGCATGGCCCCACTCATTCAAGGTGGGCCTTGATCAGTGGAGCCATATAAATGAACTGACTGAGAGAAAAGGAACTCAGTGCAGCTGTGAGTGACATTTTGAAGAGGAGCAAGCTTGCTAGAGAGGAATGTCCTGGGAGAAAGCCATTTTGAAACCAGAACTTTGGAGCAGATGCCAGCCACGTGCCTTCCCAGCTGACAGAGGTTTTCCAGATGTCATTGGCCATCCTCCAGTGAAGGTACTCGATTGCTGATGTGTTACCTTGGACAGTTTATGGCCTTAAGACTGTAATTGTGTAGCCAGATAAACCCCCTTTTTATAAAAGGAATCCATCTCTGGTGTTTTGCATTCTGCAGCATTAGCAAACTAGAACACTACTTTATCTAAAGTATATGGGTCTTTTGTAACACCCAAAATTTCATGTATTATGCATCAGATGGTGTCCCATAACTAATTTCCCTCTCAGGAGTGTGAACCAGCTAATAAATGGATGTCTAGTTCTTCTAGATTACTTTACATTTCAGATACTTTACCTTTCCATTCTTAGTCATCTTGAAATGTGTTGCTATTAACTTCTTTATTAATTCATATGGTTCACATTTTCTTGCTTTTTAATATGTTTAGTAATTTTTTTATTATATAGTCTAATTTGTGAGTTATATATTGTAGGCTGTTTGATTATGTTGCCTTCATTTATGGGTTCAGTTTTTCTCTGGCAGACAATAGATAACAGAGACTGCCTTTTCAACCTCTCAGAGTTATTTTATTTTATTATAAGGAAGATATATTTGGTTTTCTCTTTAATCTTAGGGTATTGCTCATACTCCAAAGCATGGCCCTTACTTGTAATAGAATTGTTCCTGCTTTCTGACAGAATCCAATCAAATAGCAAAACTGCTTCTTTGCACTGTCTCCCTAGCTACCCAGCCAAAGTTTAAATACCACAGGTGTTTTGTGTGGTCTTTGGCTAATGAGAATTGGCAAGTGCTAGGTTAAAAGATCTAATGGAGAGGATAAAACAGATAGGTATACATGTGAAATTTCATCATAGGGAAGGAATCTATAGGTAGTGTCCAATGAAATTCTAGAAATAGAAAGTTTTAAAAGCACACACATATGCACAATATAAGAAACAAAAAAATTTATGAACAGGATGATTGGTAGAATCAATACAGTTGAGAAAAGAATTAGTGAACTTGAAAAGCCAACAGGAATTATCAAACTTAAAAAAAATTAAGGAAAAATGTCTAGGGAATAATGGCCAAGGCTGTGAGACAATATCAAACACTTAATACACGTATAGTTAAAGAACCACAATAAGAATAGATAGAGAGTGCACCTTAAAAAATAAAGGAAGTACTGGCCAAACTTTTCTAAAAATAAGGAAAGACATTGAACCACAGGTCCATATATGCCAGGGTACTCCAAGAATGAAAACTACCATTAGCAAATCAATGAACAAGCAAAACACATAGACCCATTTGTCTCACTGTTGAAAAAACAAAGACAAGTAGAAAATTATGAAGGTAGAGGAAAATATATACCACATACTGAAGGAAAACTATGAGAAGTATATCAGTATTGTCATCAAAAATGTTACAAGCCAGAGCATAATGGAGAGACATGCTTAAAGAACTGAAAGTTAATAACTGACATTGCAGAATCCAATACTCACTGAAATTGTTTTAAAAATAAAAACAAAATAATGATTTTTTTCAGGGAACCTAACTCACCACACTCACAAAGAGAGGAATAATTTATAGTCAGCAGACTTGTGTTCCTAAATTTTCAAAGCAGAAGGAAGAAGGTAACCTGTGTCTACTGAAAGGATAATGATAAAAATGTAATATTCACAGGGAACATATAAAGTATTAGATTTTTAAAAATTCAATTGCTCTAAGAATAAATAAATAATGGAAAAAGGTTGATGCATGGTGGGGCTTGAGATATATATATATATAAAGTTCAAAAGCATAGTTAATAAAAAATCTACAAAGATGGAAAGTGTTAAATTTTTAAATGTTGCTCTGAAACTGTAAACAAGCTATGTACTTAAAATTTAGTCTCACAGAGAACAAAATGTAGAATGAGTACCCAGTCACATACAAGCACTACATAAGGTATACCACGGTTTGTGTTCTTTCATCCTCTTACACTCAAAGGTACCATGCACCATGTAGTTTAAAGAATGTAGTCCTAAAATATGTAGTAAATAATGGAGATAAGGAAGTAATGAAGTTCTCTAGACTCCTGCTAATGATACATATCATCCACAATGATTAACTTCTCTGTTTCTAAATTGTATAAAATCCACAAGAAAACTCAGCATGGAGAGGCAGAATTGGAACCAACAATATCCTCTGTTCTCCCCTGGCATAAATAAAGCCTCTTTTTCCTTCACAGCCATGTTTGATCTGTCTGTACATTAAGAATTTCTGAGCAATGAACCAGATTTGGGTGGTCTCATTTTCAAAGCCTGTAAATATAAGAAAAGACAAACCACTTCCAAGATGAGATATAGCTCAAAAAGCATACAATTAAAAAATAAATGCTTATACAGGAATTACCTCTAATTGCAAATAAAAAAAACACAGAAACAACAATAAATAAAGCTTGTATAAACAATTATTTCAAACCAAAATATGCCATATAAAAGCAATTTTGTTTGGTATGATGCATTATAAGGCAGAAATTTTAAAAATAAATTGAGAAATTATGAATATAAAGCAGATTTAAAAGATTTGAATAAATTAAATAGATTTTAATTAGCAGAATATAGTTAAATATTTTATTCATGAACTAGGGCTGCACTTTATTTTAAATATTCAAAAAACATTTAGAAAAAATAAGCATATAATTTTACAGAGAAAATCTATATGATTTTCAAAAGAAAGGCAAACTATATAATCCTATGTCTTAAATACAAGCAATATATCTACTTACAACTACAAAAATATAAATAAAGCAAAAAATCAAATCCTTGTAAAATGAAAAATTACTTTTTAAAATAGCCTTTGAATAGCAGACAAATAAAATTGCATTTTCAGATTATATAGAAGATATTGTGTTTAAAAATGAAATTTTAGCACTCTACCTTTCTAAAATTTGAGGTGCCTGAAAATATTGATACCAATCAAATGCAGTGGGTTCTCTCTCTTATGTACTCAAATGACCAATTCCTTAGAAACAAGGGCTTCAAAGCAAGAGTTTATTGCTAAGCACAAAGAAGAAGATCAGATGGCTTATTGGTCTAAAAATCTTTCTCCTAGAACCTCAGTAACTCTGATAGTTTTATAGTATCAAAAGATGGACAGGTTTAAGATAATAACCACAAAGCCTCTAAATATTGTAATTAGATGTGATCTATGTATTGAGTGTGAGAAGAGTGATTATATGCTTAGCAAGATAGTTTAGGAATGGGGATGGTTTCATCTGGGCTGACTCAAGTTCTTTCATTAATAAACATTATGGGTTGTCTTTTGTGATCATAAGACTAAAGTAGAAATATAGATTTGGGGTTACAAATAAGGGCCAGTAACAAGGATTTTACAAACACAAGATAAAGGCTATATATGTTATACAATCATTATCAATGATAAAGGCAACTGGTTACATTTCAGTAATTTCGGGTATTTTCCTCTGGCCATTCGAGTATACTAGTGTGGGAACCCCAGGCACAGGGCATTCACCAAGGGCCTTGACACACAGCAGCTTGCATGACCTAGATCAATTACGGTTTGATGAATTCTCCTTGTAATGTCAGATACTAACAGTTATCTATACCCAAAACTACCTCCTTCCTGAGATTTCCTGAAATATTGTTATCTCTATTATCCTCCCCTCCTCCCTGTTGATTAAAATCAACCCCTCCCTACATTACATGACCCTGCTCCCTGCTTTATGCTCTCATACCCATTGGAATGCTGAGCCCTTATAAGCAACTTATTCAGCTCCTCCCCACCAAGGGTGGACTATTTCCACATTGTGCTCTGAACTGGCTGCCATTCAGAGAAGCTCCTGAATCCATTCAGAGAAACTCCTGATTTCAGGGCAATGTGGCTTGACTTCCCTACCCTGTAGGTAAGCCCTATAATAAAAGTTCATGTCTCAGAATGTGTCTGGTGCTTTCTTTAGTCCTTTGGCCACAAAAGCCCTCTTGGGCTGTGACAACTGGAAAGTAAAAAAAGAAATACTTTTATAGTAATTCAGTAATCATAATTATTTGTTAAATCCTAACCTCTTTGTTACAATATTAATTGCTTGAAAACTCTTAGTTTTTCAAATTTTCTCTATTAAAATTTTTAAAACAAATGAGATGTCAACCAAATAATTATCATCTAAGCTGCAAGGCAATAAAGATATTTATTTCAGGTCTTAGAATTTCAGTTCAGAGAGCACGGATTCAGGTAGCAGCACAAATCATGTCCCACCATCCTATTTCCAGTAAGAAGTTTTTAAAGGAAAAGAAGATTATGCAAGTTGTTTGTGGTTGGTGGGTATTCACTACACTCCAATTGCCTTTCAGATTAGATAGTTAACTGAGTTATTTATCCTGGGGTTTGTTTCTGGTGTCCAAATGTCCTAAGGGTTTTTAGGAGTATTGTTGCTTGAGGCTCTGTATATTGCAGCAGTTTATGTTATTTGCATAAGAATAGCCTCCAAAGTGACCATCACACTCCATTTGAAATCTCTTAGCTTTAGAAACTGTTTTATTTCTTTTTACAGCCCCAAGTGTAAATGAAAATTTGAGAATAAACAAATTATTGTGATTTCTGAATCATTATATGTGTTCTTTTTTCTATATTGTTGAATAGGCACAAGTTAATACATGAAATTACTGAATCTCATCTAGTCTCACCCTCATTTATACTTATTATTATAGTGGTTGTTGTGTTCTGGTCTCAGCCCTGTTTACAGTTGCAATGGTTATTCTAGCCTAGTCTCAGCCTTGTGCATATTAACTATTGTAATGGCAACTCCAACCCCTTCCTGAATACCTTAGAATCAGGGAGACAGATTTTTGGTCTGATAGGCTATCTGCTCTCCAAATTCATGCAGATCATTAAACAGTTTCTCTTTTTGAAACCCAGGTGTCATGGATTGGCTGTTAATGTGCATCAGGCAGAAAATTCACTTCTTTCATCTGGTATCAATTTGTAACTGAAGAAGGGACAAGTGTTCCTTAGGAGTCTGACTTCCGATAGTTCTATAGCCCAGGCAGGACAGGTTAGCCTAGTAATCAAGCCTTTTGTGGCAAATGGACTCTTTTTAGTCTAGAGGCTCAGCAATTGGGATTTTATCTATTCTTCCAGCACTCCAGACCCTCAGGACCTTAAAAACCATCAAAGAGAGAAACAGTTTTCAGTATGAAGTCCAGATATTTGAATGGGTGAATGGGTCATCAAAGTAAAAGTTGATCAGAAGATAGGACATTGGGTTCCCTGGACATGGGTTTGAGGCCCTAGATTCTGCTTCCAGAACAATCCTCCTTGTTCTGACCTCTCCGTCTTTCTCTTTTCTGTGCACCATTCTGTATGGTGTTTCAGGCCCTGGCCTGTGTTTGTCTGTATGGGTTTCAAGACCATGCCCTGAGTTTGTTGAATGTACTTCTGGAAAATAAGTTATCCAAAAAGTAATTGTTATTCACTCACTGTGTGAGTGGTTCACCATGGTAAAAGTGGATCAGGAAGTTAATATGGTGGTTCCAGTCCTGTGGATGTGGGTTTTAAGACACTGAGTCCCACTTCCAGTATGACCTCTCTTTGCTCTGACCTCTACACATTTCTGTTTACTGGGGATCATTCTGTGTAGGGTTTGAGACCCTGACCTAAGTATGCTTGTTGAGTATTATTCCAACCAAGTTTAGCCCCCAAACCAAAGAATATGCCAGGCATGAAGTTAGATATGAGTTTAACAGGACTTCCTGACAGAGTTCTTTTTGGTGATGGCCAGCTGAGGAAAATTGAATTTAGTGCCCAGCAAAGAGCTGGGGGCACTGAGGGTGGTTCAAAAGCATTAGGACAAGGGTATTATATAGGAGAGAAAAGAGTTTGGGCAGATTTTGAGACATGAGGGTGTTGAGATTTCTTATTAACATGATCAGGGGAGGAGAGTTTTAGTGTTTTGTTTATGATTCCATTTGTACATTCTTTCTCTCCCTGGGAAGGTCTATCCCAGTCAAGTTGGCAGCTATGTGAAATATCTCACTCTTACTACAGGAGGGAGGGACACTGGGCCCTGGGTCCCCACAAGTAAACTCTTTGGAAAGAAGTAATCCAATAATTTATAATAATTTAATGAAATTAAGTGTTTGATACCAGTTTAAGTGTTAATTGGTGGGTTACTTAGACATAGTAAGTTGTTAATTATTAAAAGTCCTGTTTAATTGTTAATTAGGGTGTTGTTTTAGTTATTACTTGGTGTGTTACTTAAATATATAAGTAAGTGTTAAGAGTATGTTTGAATTGTTAATTGGCTTGGTATTGCATTTGTATTGTTCAAGGGCTCATAGTTTGCTACTGATTACTGAAATTCTTTAGAAAGGGAAATTCTAATTCTTGTAGCATTCCTCCTAAGTGTAGCCCTTTCAGGTATATTTTGAAAAGTTGTAAAACTTTTAATTAGGAGCATATGGAAAAAAACAAACAAAAAAACTGGTTCATTTCTGTTCCAACCAAGTTTAGCCCCCAAACCAAAGAACATGCCAGGCATGAAGTTAGACATGAGTTTAATAGGACTTCCTATCTGATTTGGAATCAGGAGAAAATGGCCTGAGAATGA
The DNA here is from genome assembly GCA_000164785.2 of Choloepus hoffmanni. Taxonomy (NCBI): domain Eukaryota; kingdom Metazoa; phylum Chordata; class Mammalia; order Pilosa; family Megalonychidae; genus Choloepus; species Choloepus hoffmanni. Next base: position 100,702 of record KN191709.1, read on the forward strand.
CTCTATAGAAATGAAAACTGTTTTAATGTTAGAGTTGTTCTTCAAGAGAGAGCAGAAATTGGATGAGATATTGTATGGTTCAATCCTGTATTTGTCTCTCTCAACAATCAATGCTGATGAGAACATGTAAATTTTTACCTGTAAAGATTAGTGGAGAAAAGAAACATATCTTCCCTGATTCAAATTTGGAGGATCAAATAGAACCCTTATTAATTCCTTCATGTGCTCCACCTCCACTCTGTAACCAAGGGGCCAATAAATCAGGAAAGGAGGAACCTCCATTACTTCCTCTTCCTCCTCTGTGTCCCTCTTTATCAGAGGTAAAAGACCTGAGATAGAAATTGTCTCCCTCCCATACCCACTATGGTACACATTTTGGACAGGCCTGCTCTTCAAAACCAGCTGTAGCACCAACCAGTAGTCCTCAAGCAAGTGCCTATAGAAGTAGACAAACAGGGAGGCCCAAGAGGATTTATACTATCCAAGCATACCAGAAAGGAATGAAAAAGTGAGCTTTAAATTACTGAGTTTCATATTTCTCTTTCTGGATTTTGTGTGTCTAACTTCCTATTTGTCTCTCTGTGTAATGTATATTTTCCTACTTCCAGATGGTAATACCAAATTGGTAAACAAAAATTTTTAAAGGAGCATTACTTGAATTGCCTAAAGATAAATGAGTACTCCTGGGGTCCCCACCTCCACTACCCCCCCAAAAAAACCCTCTAGGCCTCTTTAGATTTGTAATTACCCTAACAAACCTGGGCATTGCAAAGAAACTACACCCCTGGAAATTCCTGAAGGTAGTAGAGGGCAGCCTTGGGGAAAGGCAAAGAATTTTTCCAATGGTCCCTTCACAGCTTTAGGTGAAATAGGTGCATATTTGGAAGAGCATGGGAACTCTCATCAACACTAGGCCACCTTAATGGTCTTAAATCCCACCACCTCCTTTTAAAACTTTTAAAACAGAGCCTTATTCTTTCTTTGTCAGCTATCCCTGCCCCCAGGGCCTAAACAGCTTATGCAGCTATGGGGAAAATGTTGGATGCAGAGAGATTGGGAAGGTGGACTTTGTTTAAAACTCTTTCCACTGGGTCTGGAGATTAGAAAGTATAAGCACAGAAGAAATATTGTGGAATAGGACAAGTACTGAGATAATTCCTTAATTTAAAATAAATTTTTCCAAAAATATCTTTGTGTCCCAGAAAATATATGTTCTTCTAATCCATTCTTATTGGTGCAGGCCTACTGTGGGTGGGACTTTTTGATTAGATTTTCCAATTGAGATGTGACCCACCCAATTCAAGGTGGGTCTTAATCCCTTATTGTGGTCCTTTATGAGGGTAAAAGGCAAAATAAGATGAGAGAGCAGAGAGAGAAACACCCACAGAAGCTAAAGAAGCCACCGAAGCCAGAACCTGAAAGGAGGAACCTCCACTACTGGAAAGAAGGACCAGCAGATTCCTGCCATTTGCCTGCCCATGTGACAGAGTTGTCTCAGATGCCAGCAGCATTTCTTCAGTGTCCAGGTATCATCCTGTTGATACCTTGAGTTGGACATTTCATGGCCTTAGAATTGTAACTGCCAGTTAATAAATTCTCATTGTAAAATCCAACCAATTTCTGGGTATACTGCATGCCAGCAGCTTTAGCAAACTGAAACACCACATTAAATAAATAATTATCAAAATATAAATAGATTCACGATAGGGGTAATTTGATAAGATCAAATTGCCAAATTTCAGCAAGTAGGAGAAAATGTTCTTGAAGGCTACAAAAAGTATCCTGGCTTTATGCTTGGGATAAATTAAACATTTGATATATATTTTCCAGAGTTTGATGATTTTGAGGTTTTTCATAATTTTAAGATCTTATGAAAACAGATTTTTTAACCTCCAATAGAAAAAGTGACATTATAACAGTTAGCTCTTTAAGATAGTGATAAAAGTGTTTATGTTTCATGAAATTATATTATTTGACAAGCTATATTAAAAATGTTTTATAGGATGTTTAAGGACAATATCAAAGATCTTTTCTTAACTTAATGTATGTGGGTATATAACATGTAAAGGAAATGCTTTGTTGAAGAAAGGGGTGTAGATTTTTGTTTTTTTTTTTTTATCTTCATTTTATTGAGATATATTCACATACCACGCAGTCATACAAAACAAATTGTACATTCGATTGTTCATGGTGCCATTACATAGTTGTACATTCATCACCAAAAACAATCCCTGACACCTTCATTAGCACACACACAAAAATAACAAGAATAATAATTAGAGTGAAAAAGAGCAATTGAAGTAAAAAAGAACACTGGGTACATTTGTCTGTTTGTTTGTTTCCTTCCCCTATTTTTCTACTCATCCATCCATAAACTAGACAAACTGGAGTGTGGTCCTTATGGCTTTCCCAATCTCATTGTCACCCCTCATAAGCTACATTTTTATACAACTGTCTTCAAGATTCATGGCTTCTGGGTTGTAGTTTGATAGTTACAGGTATCCACCACCAGGTACCCCAATTCTTTAGAACCTAAAACGGGTTGTCTAAAGTATGCGTAAGAGTGCCCACCAGAGTGACCTCTCAGCTCCTTTTGGAATCTCTCTGCTACTGAAGCTTATTTCATTTCCTTTCACATCCCCCTTTTGGTCAAGAAGATGTTCTCTGTCCCACAATGCCAGGTCTGCATTCCTCCCTGGGAGTCATATTCCACGTTGCCAGGGAGATTCACTCCTCTGGGTGTCTGATCCCACGTAGGGGGGAGGGCAGTGATTTCACCTTTTAAGTTGGCTTAGCTAGAGAGACAGGGCCACATCTGAGCAACAACGACGCATTTGGGAGGAGGCTCTTAGGCACAACCATAGGGAGGTCTAGCCTCTCCTTTGCAGCAACCGTCTTCCCAAGGGTAAAACCTGTGGTAGAGGGCTCAACCCATCAAACCACCAGTACCCTATGTCTGTGGTCATGTTAGCAACCATGGAGGTGGGGTAGGCGAATACCCCTGCATTCTCCACAGGCTCCTCAAGGGGGCACTATATCTTTTTTTTTTCCTTGTTTTTCTTTTTTTTTTTTAACTTTCCATTCTTTTTTAAATCAACTGTATGAAAAAAAAAGTTGAAAAGAAAACAAACATACCATAAAAGAACATTTCAAAGAGACCATAACAAGGGAGTAAGAAAAAGACAACTAACCTAAGATAACTGCTTAACTTCCAACATGTTCCTACTTTACCCCAAGAAAGTTACCTAATATAGCAACATTTCTATGAACTTGCTCCTACTATATCCATCAGAAATTAACAGACCATAGTCATTCCTGGGCATCCCCAGAACATTAAATAGCTTATCTGTTCTTCTTGGATTATTGTTCCCCCTTCCTTAATTGCTCTCTATTGCTAGTTCCCCTACATTCTACATTAAAAGCCATTTGTTTTACATATTTCAAAGTTCACATTAGTGGTAGCATATAATATTTCTCTTTTTGTGCCTGGCTTATTTCGCTCAGCATTCTGTCTTCAAGGTTCATCCATGTTGTCATATGTTTCACGAGATCATTCCTTCTTACTGCCGCATAGTATTCCATCGTGTGTATATACCACATTTTATTTATCCACTCATCTGTTGAAGGACATTTGGGTTGTTTCCATCTCTTGGCAATTGTGAATAATGCTGCTATGAACATTGGCATGCAGATATCTGTTCGTGTCACTGCTTTCCGATCTTCCGGGTATATACCGAGAAGTGCAATCGCTGGATCGAATGGTAACTCTATGTCTAGTTTTCTAAGGAAATGCCAGACTGACTTCCAGAGTGGCTGAACCATTATACAGTCCCACCAACAGTGAATAAGAGTTCCAATTTCTCCACATCCCCTCCAGAATTTGTAGTTTCCTGTTTGTTTAATGGCAGCCATTCTAAAAGGTGTTAGATGGTATCTCATTGTGGTCTTAATTTGCATCTCTCTAATAGCTAGTGAAGCCGAACATTTTTTCATGTGTTTCTTGGCCATTTGTATTTCCTCTTCAGAGAACTGTCTTTTCATATCTTTTGCCCATTTTATAATTGGGCCGACTGTACTATTGTCATTGAGTTGTAGGATTTCTTTATATATGCAAGATATCAGTCGTTGGTCAGATACATGGTTTCCAAAAATTTTTTGCCATTGAGTTGGCTGCCTCTTTACCTTTTTGAGAAATTCCTTTGAGGTGCAGAAACTTCTAAGCTTGAGGAGTTCCCATTTATCTATTTTCTCTTTTGTTGCTTGTGCTTTGGGTGTAAAGTCTAGGAAGTGGCCGCCTAATACAAGGTCTTGAAGATGTTTTCCTACATTATCTTCTAGGAGCTTTATGGTACTTTCTTTTATATTGAGATCTTTGGTCCATTTTGAGTTAATTTTTGTGTAGGGGGTGAGGTAGGAGTCCTCTTTCATTCTTTTGGATATGGATATCCAACTCTCCCAGCCCCATTTGTTGAAAAGACCATTATGACTCAGTTCACTGACTTTGGGGGCCTTATCAAAGATCAGTCGGCCATAGATCTGAGGGTCTATCTCCGAATTCTCTATTCGATTCCATTGATCTATATGTCTATCTTTGTGCCAGTACCATGCTGTTTTGGCAACTGTGGCTTTATAATAAGCTTCAAAGTCAGGGAGTGTAAGTCCTCCCACTTCGTTTTTCTTTTTTAGAGTGTCTTTAGCAATTCGAGGCATCTTCCCTTTCCAAATAAATTTGATAACTAGCTTTTCCCAGTCTGCAAAGTAGGTTGTTGGAATTTTGATTGGGATTGCATTGAATCTGTAGATGAGTTTGGGTAGAATTGACATCTTAATGACATTTAGTCTTCCTATCCATGAACATGGAATATTTTTCCACCTTTTAAGGTCCCCTTCTATTTCTTTTAGTAGAGTTATGTAGTTTTCTTTGTATAGGTCTTTTACATCTTTGGTTAAGTTTATTCCTAGGTACTTGATTTTTTTAGTTGCTATTGAAAATGGTATCTTTTTCTTGAGTGTCTCTTCAGTTTGTTCATTTCTAGCATATAGAAACATTACTGACTTATGTGCATTAACCTTGTATCACGCTACTTTGCTAAATTTGTTTATTAGCTCTAGTAGCTGTATCGTCGATTTCTCAGGGTTTTCTAGATATAAGGTCATATCATCTGCAAACAATGAC
>KN191709.1:106383-128680 GCA_000164785.2 Choloepus hoffmanni
AGTGTCCATTTCCTCTACATTATCCAGTTTGTTGCCATAGAGTTGTTCATAGTATCCTCTTATAATTTTTTTAATTTCTCTTGCTGCTTTCAGAACTTGCTCCTTCTCTTCTGTGTTTGACAGTGTGATCAGTATATGCTTTGGAGTGGGTTTATTTGGATTTATTCTATTTGGGGTTCACTGAGCATTTATGATTTGTGTATTTATGTTGTTTAGAAGATTTGGGAAGTTTTCCCCAACAATTTCTTTGAATACTCTTCCTAAACCTTTACCCTTTTCTTCCCTTTCTGGGACACCAATGAGTCTTATATTTGGATGTTTCATAGCATCTATCATATCCCTGAGGTCCATTTCGATTTTTTCAGTTTTTTCCCCATTCTTTCTTTTATGCTTTCATTTTCCATTCTGTCATGTTCAAGGTCACTGATTCATTGTTCAACTTCCTCTAGTCTTGTACTATGAGTGTCCAGAATCTTTTTGTTTTGGTCAACAGTTTCTTTAATTTCCATAAGATCATCTATTTTTTTATTTAGTCTTGCAATGTCTTCTTTATGCTCTTCTAGGGTATTCTTGATTTCCTTTGTATCCCATACTATGGTCTCATTGTTCATCTTTAGTTCTTTGAGTAGCTGCTCTAGGTGCTGTGTCTCTTCTGATATTTTGATTTGGGTGCTTGGGCTTGGGTTATCCATATCGTCTGTTTTTTCATATGCTTTATAATTTTCTGTTTTTTTTGGCCTCATGGCATTTGCTGAACTTGATAGGGTTCTTTTAGGATTTGTAGACCAATTGAAGTCCTTATCTCTAATTTATCAGATCTACAGCTTCGTGGAGTACACTTTCTCTAACTAACCAGCAGGTGGCGTCCACGAGCCACCTGTTCTCCACAAGCCAGTTCTCCCCTGCTTAGCCTTTTTGGTGAGTGGGGGAGTGAGTCTTGTGGGGCCCAATTGGTGTACCAAGCTTGCGTGTGTAGTTGGTGTTGCCTGCCCTGTATATGGGGCATGTTTCTGGGCAGTCAGGGATGGGGGGTGGCTCTAACAATCAAATCTCCCTGGTGATCCTAGAGTCTTACAGCTGTTGCAATAGTCTAATCCTTCAGTTCAGTCCTGCCACAGTTTGTCTCTGCCACTGACCCACAAGTCCTTGGTATTGGCTTATGGCTCCTGAGACTTGCAAGTGGGCCCGTCTTCCAGGCCGTGCACCCCAGGTCCTCTGTTGAGGGATGACTGTGCTATGTCACAGGTGAGTGCCGTCCCCCCAGGGCAGTTCTGAGCTGCTGGGCTGTGTAGGGAGGCTCCTAGTCTGCTGAAATGATGGCTGAATGGGGCTTTGTTAATTCACACTGCTCCACCTTCCAACTCTGGGACAATCAGCTGAGGTTGCAGGGAAGGCTAATGTCCACGCCCAGTTTTGTGGTGTGTGCCTGTTATTTGAAGCACTTCCGTCACACTGGGTTGTCTGGGGCAGTTCTGGGCTATGGGCCTGGCGATGGGCAGGAGTGTTTCCTGTCCACCAGGATGATGGCTGTGAGCGGACACCCCCCTTTTCTTGGGAATTTGTGGTGTTTAGTGAATTTTCTCAGCCACTGGATTATTGCGTTTTGTCTCAGAGCTCTCCTAGTTCTGCTCTTTACTTGACCTGCCGAAATTGCAAATCTTTGAAGCTTTCTGTATTGGGCTTCTTAGAGTAATTGTTTTAGAAAAAGAAAAAAGGATTTTTTTTTTTTAAAAAAAGGGCCCTCCTCAGAGATCTAATGGGTTATTGAAATGCTAAGAGACAAAGCAACCAGGGCCATTAAGGAAAGGTCCACAGGGCAGAGAGATCAGCTTTTCTTCGGGATTTGCATATGCGCCTCAGGGCCCTTCCCCTTTCTATGTTCACCAGAACTCCAAGAATCCTCTGCTTTTATTTTGGAGTTTTTCATGTTGTTTTTTTTTCTCTATGCCTTTCTCCTCTCTGCTGGGCTGGCTGCTCTTAGATTCTCTGGTGTCTGGTCTCAGTCTATCTATGGTTGGAGTTTGGATCAGTAGAATGAGATTCCGATAAGGGCTGCCACTGCAGTTCTCCCTTCTCCTTCCCGGAGCTGACAGCCCCTCCTCCCACGGGACTGAGCCTGGCAGGGAGGGGCGTGGGTCCCCTGGCCGCAAAAACACAGATTTCGCTGATCTCCGCAGTTCCACGTTTTCATGAGTGTTGTATGAAGTATGCCCAAAGTCAGATTGCTGTGTGGTGTCCAGTCCACGCAGTTCCTGGCTTTCTAACTACTTTCCTGGAGGAGTAACTAAAACATACAGCTCACCAGTCTGCCATCTTGCCCCGCCTCAGGGGTGTAGTTTTGTCTTCAGGAATGCATAGGACAAAACCTGGGTGGAAGTGAAAATTTGTGGAAGTTTGTGGAAGTAAATTTTGTTTGTCATCATCAATCTGAGCCAAAATTTGATAGGCTTGTTTATAATGTTTTGTAAGTGATTTTTGTGTCAAATTATATTGATACAAAACTCGAGGTAAGTTTTCTCTCTGTTAAAATAATGCAGATTGATGAAATGCATGATGTGTGAACAAAACCATCTTAAAATAAATGGGTTGTTAAGAAAACTTGAGGGCATTATATTGAGTGAAATAAGACAGATACATAAAAGCAAATATTGCAGGGTCTCACTGATATGAACTAATTATAATATGTAAACTCATAGACATGAAATATAAGTTACCAGGATATATAATGAGGCCAAAGAATGGGGAGTGGTTGTTTATTATGAGCAGAATGTTCAACTAAGGTGAACTTAAACATTTGGAAATTTACAGGGGTGATGGTAACATGTGAGAATAACTAACAGTGCTGAAAGGTGTGTGAATGTGGTGGAAAGGGTAAGCTCAGAGTCACATATGTTGCCAGAAGGAAAGTTGGAGGTTAAAAGATGGGAATATGTAAAACAGTGTGTCTTCTGGTGGACGATGTCCATGATTAACTATACAAATTTTAGAAATCTCTCTCATGAACTAGAACAAATGTATGTCACTATAACTGGAAGTTAATAATAGAGAGGCATATAGGAAAAGTATATACGTATTGCAAACTATATACTACAGTTAGTAGTATTTTAACATTCTTTCAATAGTAACAAATGTACTATACCAAAACTATGAAACAATAATGGAGGGGGGTAGTTAGGTGGATGAGAGGATTTGAGTTTTCTTTTTTTGTCTTTCTTCTCTGGAGTAATGAAAATGTTCTAAAAATTGAAAAATATTAATTATGGTGATGGAAAAACAGCTGTATGATGGTACTATGGGCAATTGATTGTACACCTTGGATCTTTGGATAGTTGTATGGTATGTGAAAAATCTCGATAAAAAATCTTTAAAAAACCACAATGAGATATCATCACAGACTTATTAGAACAGAAAAATTAAAAATTGATTTTACCAAATGCCTGCAAGGATGCCAAGAAAGTGGATCTCCTATATGCTGCTGGTAAGAATATGAAATGATACGGCCACTCTGGAAAATAGTTTGGTGATTGCTGACAAATCTAAACATTCACTAACCATACAATCCAGCAGTTGCACTCTTGGGCATTTACCCAGAGAAGTGAAAGTTTATATTCACACAAAAACCTGTACATGAGTGTCCATTGTAGCTTTGTTCATAATAGCAAAATACTGGAGACAACCAAATGTCCTTTAATGGACAAATGGCTAAACAAACTCTGGTACATCCATACAGTAGAATCCTACTGGATAATAACAAGGAATCAACTACTGATATATGTTACACCCTACACAAACTTCAGGGGCATTATTCTCAGTGAAAAAAGTCCATCTCAAAAGATTTCATGCTGTGTGACCTCATTTATATAATACTCATGAAATGATGAAACCATAGTGATGGCGAATGATTAGTGGTTGCCAGGGGACAGAGATGGGGTGGGGAACAGTGCAAACATAGATTTCTTTTGCAGGGTGAGACAGTTGGGTATCTTGACTGTGGTGGTGATTACATGAACATGTACACGGGATAAACTTGTGCAGAGCTCTGTACACTCCCAAATGAATGAAAGCAGGTTAAAAAAAATGGTGAGAACTGAGGGTCTCTAGTGTGGTCAACAATAGTGTACCAATGTCAGTTTCCTGGTTTTGATATTGTACTATAGCTATATGGAATGCCACTGTTAGGGAAAGTGTACACAGGAAGTCCTTTTTTTATAACTTCCTGTGAGTCTAGTTCAAAATAAAAAATGTGTATTTTACTCTCAAAAAGAAAAAAAAAACAAAAAAATGCAGATTAATTGGTCTTAATGAAAGGTTGTAAAATGTTTTTCTTAACCATCTGAATATTCTGTCTGGAAGACAAAGATTCTGTTTCATATCAGAATAGTATCCTTGATGCTTACATTGACCTTTTCATCATTAATTTTATAAGACATTTTTGTTGTCAATTCAGTTAAATAAATATTATTTCACAGTAACCCATTTTCCTGTTTAGCATAGATGTTCAAACCTGACAACTGTTGACATTTCCCCTCCAAAAATTTGCTGCAAAGGATTTGTTCTTTTACCTTCAAAGGGGAGGTGATATTACATAAGAAGTGTCAGGAATGTTTTCACACAATGAAATAGGATTTTCTATCTTTCTGTTATGTAAATTTGTATGGATGAAATGTTATTATTATATTTACAGATTGTTTAAAATTCCTAAAGACTTGAAGATGTTCTCACTGCCCATGTTATATTTTGATACTGATTCAGATCATGGGAACAAAAAAATTTGCTTGTCAGTTATACTACCTTGCTCTAATGCTTCTCTAAAAGTACATCTAGTCAACAAAAAAGGTGATTTAAAAGAGAAGAAAGATGAGTATATAAATTATGTTCTATCTGTTAATTAACATAACCTTGGTAAATGTGTAAATGTGAGACAGGTCAAAACTTCTGCTATGGTTTGTGGTTGATGACCCCAATATGAGTCAACAGTCAAATGTTTTTATTTCTGGAAATTGTTTCATTTAGAAAATGCTTATAAGAAAATTAGGACCTAGATAGTAAGCTCTTAGAGTAGTATTAGAATCCTGGGCTCTAACTATTATTTCTAAATTCTGTGGTGATTTTCTCTTTGTGTATAACCTGGTAGCTTCCTGGAACTTTGGTTATATGTGTTACAGCTGAGACTCAGACTCAGAGTTCTGCAGCTCTAGAAGTAATAAAGAAGCAACCTTACCCCAAATAGCAAACAAGAAGCTGAAAAATACTAGACTTCACTTCAGAATGTAAATGAGACTGACCTGATTAGGACTAAAGTAAATCAGATTGCATGGTAAAAGATGATTTTTTTTTGTATTTTAAAACAATTTTTTTTGTGAGACCAAAGAAGGAGATATTTATTTTGACCATAATTTAAATTTTCTGTGGCACACTATATTAACCTGTCTGGTCTGGTTATTTAAACAACCTAATTCAGCTTTGTTTTCCATGAAACCTAGAATAAGGAATGAGATTTTAGTATACTGTACAAGTTGATGTAATACCTTGATGCATTTTAGAGTGTTTCAGGCATCAAATAAAAAAAATAGTGGTAAGGTCTCTTGAGGGACTGGGGAAAAATTGTGGAAATTTTAAAATTCCTCACCTGGGGAATTCAAGCAATATGGGCTCTTAATTTACTGTAAAATATGTGAGCTCTGCCTAATATGATATAATGTCTAATAGTCACTTTCTGAAAATCTCTGTGTTTCTCAACTGTGGTCTCTCTAAGCCTAACTCTGCAGATAATCTGTCTAATTTCCCTGCTATGTGAGACATAACTTCTATGGGTAAATTTCAATAGCTAAGAGATTTCAAATAGACTTGGGGATCATTCTGGAAGTTACTCTTAAGCAGGTCTCAGATTCTATTCCTGAAAGCCCTAAGGAATACCCCAGGTTCCATCTAAAATCTATAAAATGTTATTTCCTTAATGAAACACGGTTACAAATTACCTCCTTCTACTCCTTTTGTTTAAACATACAATTTTCAATTTGCTTACTAAGTTTACTTTTCAGAGACTTAATGCCTCCAGATTGTTCCTATGCCAATTAAGCCCTTAAACCCAGAGGTACCAGTTTCTCCAAAAACAACAACCAGTGTCATTCCTCTACTCCATAATGATGACACCTCATTTCAGCAGGGTCATTGCCCATATATCCCTCAAGATCAAGGAATGGACAAAAATAAAAGGGAAGGATCATAACTGAGAAATTAAGAATTAACAAATGATGTTTACTGAATTATTATATAGATATTTTTCTTTCTATATTGCAGAATAGGCATACGTTGATTCCTGAAATTACTGAATCTCCACTAGTCTCAACTTTGTTTATACTTACTAACATAAAGTTTGTTGTGGCCTTGTCTCAGCCCTGTTTGCACTTTGTATTTTAATTCTAGCCTAGTCTCAGCCTTGTGTATACTTACTATTGTAATGGTAGCAACTCCACTCCCCCTTGTTGAATCTATCAAAACCCTGAACTTCTTAGACTTTGGGAGACATTCTTAGTCTGATAGGCCATCTGCTCTTCTACTTCATGCATAACATTAAATGGTTTTTCACTTTAAAACCATGGTGTAATGGATTGGCTGTTATGCACATTGGGCAGAGCACCCTCTGCTTTTCTCTGGTATCAAGAATTTACTCTGTGATTCTACCAAGATAGGTGGAGTTTAGAGAGTATGCTTACAGCACTGTAAAGTTATTTACAATCAATTGTAGAAAAACCAAGAAAAGTATTAGATATATAATAAATGATGGTAAAAACAGTTGCAGACATTACCTTTTATTTTGTATCCAATATTATTTAACACAAATGACTAATCTAAATTTCTACCTTAGAGAACTTATTTGAGTGTGTTAACATTATAGACCACACAAAATTTTAATTTCTGGAATACAAGCTATTTTCCTAAATTTACCATTAAAAATCAAATTTCTTCCAAAATTATATTTCCAATATATGTATATTGCTATTTAACTCAGATTCCATCAATTCTATATTTCTATTTTCACAAATCCTTGCATTATTTAGGGACAGCCTATATGACATGTATAGGTAAATGCAAATTCTTCTAATAATGTCCCCATTTTATTTGATCTGAATAAAACCCATTAATTTTGAGAATGATACTTAACATGAGTAAAAGGTAGTGAAAAAAGTTTCTTCCAACAGCATCTGTCTAGAAATTTGTCAACCTCTATTTATTCAAGAATAAAATATGTAAATCATATTTGTAGCCTGAAATTCCTGAGACAAAATATTTTTTCCTTTAATTTTAAATTAGTTTTAATTTTTATTCACACATTTTTGTTGTATTCTGAGGTAAAATAAATCAACATAAAATTTTTGCTCAGGTCCTGGTCTAATGGAAGTTCACCTGGAAATTTCATCCCACAAGTTTTCCGAGGAGCTTCTGTCAACACAAGAAAAGCAGAATATCCCTTGTCTTTCACCTCGAAAATGCCACAGTACTTCTTATATTGAGGATTGCTGATAATGCAACATTTGATCATCTGGGGGCCAATTTCCAGGAAGACTGCTTGGCATGATTCCAAGGATAAAAATTCCAGGGCCAATGCATCCATGTTAGGTTTGTAACAGAGTGTTGCCTTCCCCTTAGACGCCACATAATTTTAAGCAAGATTTTTGGTATTCCTTTGTGATGTTCTAATTTTTTGACTGGGTAACAGAAGAGGTATTTCTTGAGAAATACTTTACTATTACTCTGTGGTAGAAAGTCCAGATTGTTAACCACTAGGGAGAGAATAGCATATTTTCACAATTAATTTTTTTATACTTAAAACTATGGCACTATCATGGGAATAAATATTGCTTATTTTTTTATTTTTTAATTCATTTTTATTGAGATATATTCACATACCATGCAGTCATACAAAGTGTACATTCAATTGTTCACAGTACCATTATATAGTTGTGCATTCATCACCAAAATTAAATTTTGAACATTTTCATTACCACATACACAAAAATAATAAGAATAACAATTAAAGTGGAAAAGAACAATTAAAGTAAAAAAGAACACTGGGTGCCTTTTTTTGCCACCAGTTTTCTACTCATCCATCCATACACTGGACAAAGGGGGGTGTGGAGCATATGGCTTTTCCAATCACATTAAACATTGTTTATTAAACAAAAACTAGGATACAACAAAATTCAAAGAAAGAAATAAAAATCATAACTGTTGTTAATCTTTACATGTATTTTCTTTCAATTATTTTCCTGGGTGTATATAACGTTTACTTACATGTATACTTATATATATGCATTTTTTTATGCTGAATTTTTGGTTACTTATTCTGGTCTTATCACTAAATAATTAAAATACACTATAACCTAAGTTAAAATCATCTTTTGCAGAACCCACAATTTCATGTATTTTGCATTGGATGTTGCCTCATCACTAGCTTCCCTCTAGGAGAGTGAACAGATGTTTTTGTGGCATCCCATGGAAAACATGGTTCACTCTTTTTATTCTGGTTTGGCAAAATCATCTAATTCATCTACAGAGCAGATGTATTCTCATATTAATCTATAAAAATGTTTTCACAACTTTTTATAATAATGGTAGTATACTTGGATTTTATTTTTTTAAAAGAGAAAATGAGAGGAGAGTGTAAAAAACAATTGCTGACTAGTAATTTTTAATATATTAAATAACCAAAGCTTATTTGCTATAAACATAATCAGTTTAAATTTTTTCTTGAGAATTTTGCATTAATTAATTATGGAAGTCAACTTTCATATGGATTTTGAAGTAATTCTTACAGGAAATACTATTCACACTTTAGAATTTCAGGAGAGAATTTGTGGGTGTAAATAAAGGAGTTAGAAAATAATATATTAGATGAGTTTTTGGAAATGCAAGTTTTCTTCAAAAGTTTAGTAATGCTGAAACAGGTTTACGTGGAGATTAAAATGCCAGCATTGATTTATTTGACAGTAGGTAACCATGGATTTAAGCCAAAGGAGGGTCTAAACGTGATTTTCTAAGTTAACTCCACCTTAAAAGGCACTGCTTACTACTTGCAAATTCATCACGAGTGAATTTTTATTCCTAAGGTTGAAATCATTTTTATAGCCATTAAGTGTGATTTTAAATCATATAAATAGAAATTGAAGAAAGAATATTTATAAAATGAATTTTATGATTTTTAAAAATTTTAATACTTAATCTTTATTGCTTGTATTCCAACAGAACATCTCTAATAATAAAATAATTTTGATGGGAGATCATGAGTGAGAAAGAAATGGGACTTAATTTCCTTTACCTAGATGACAAAAAAAAATTAACACTTGATCCCTGACAATTAGTCAATCTGCTTATTTTTTAAAAGTTTCTATTGCTCCATGTATTCTTGTCCATTTTTCATTCATGTGTTTTGAAGGTCTATTAATGATTTTTATACTTTGATAAATTGGCACTATTGTTTTATACTATCCAATTATATCCCAGGAATATAGAGGTCTTCAATAGTATAGTCACTGTAGTTTTTAATAACCTTATATTTACAAGATATATATTTCTTCATCCTTGTATTTTCACCTATGTCTTATTAATATTACATGATTGGTTCTTACTTTTTAGTTAAGTTTTAAAACTCTACCTTTTACTGGAGTATTTGGTCCATTTATATTTAAAATAATTATTGATGTGAAATTTTCAATTTATGACATCCATTTCCAGTTCTCTGATCCTTCTCTCTTGGCTTCTTTTGGGTTAATAAAAATATAATATCTAAATTTATTCTCTGTTAGATTTTTAAAAATATATCTCTTTTTATTATATTGCTAATGATTACTATAAGGAATAAAATTTATGTTACTAAATTGCCTTAGTTACTTAAAATTAATATTGTAACACTTCTCAAAATGTGTAAGAACCCTAAAACCTTCTAATTCCATTTTCCCCTTATCATTTCTGCCACTGGACCATTTATTTTAAACTTATATAAATTACAATCCTGAAAACATATTATTATTTTTGTTGTATAGATTCAGTTGTTTTTTACAGAATTTTAAAATATTTCCAATGTCTGGTGCTCTTCATTTCTTTCTGCAGATTTTTTTCTGTTGACTTCCAGAAATTTTTCTTCTGATATTTTATTCAGTCTGAAAAACTTCTGTTGGATTTTCTTGTATTGCAGGATTTTGACAGTGAATTTTCTGAACTGTCAAAATTATCTTAAATATCTGTAAGTCATCCTTGCTTATAAGAATATTTTTTACTAGGTACATAATTTTCTTTTTGCCTTTAAGCACTTAAAAATTTTTTTCACTTGTAGTTTTATGGCTTCCAATGAGAAGTCTGCCATAAGTGGTATATTTTTCTATTATATGTAATGTGTTCTTCCTGCTCCACATGGTTGCTTTTAAGTGTTTACTTGGGTCTTTTATTCGTTATAGCTTGAATAGGATGTGCATGGGTGCATAGCTGTGTGTGTGAGTGTGTATTGGAGTTGGATTTCACTTCTTTTGGGTGTTCAGAACTTCTTGGATCTGTAAATCAATATTTTCCCCAAAATTTTTGTAAAATTTCTTTTAGTAAATTGTTCACTTTTTTCACTGAATCACTTAGGCTATGTTCTTGTTTACTTAGTTTTTTTTAAGTTTGAAAACATTTCATTGACCTGGCTTCAAGTTTAACAATATACATTCCTCTATGTCTCCAATCTGCATTTTCAGTCCTTCCAGATAACTTTCCTTTTTAGATATTTTACCTTTCCATTATGGATCATCTTAAAACATGTTTTCATTGATTTCTGTATTTATTAATATGGTTCACATTTTCTTGCCTTGTGTTTAGTTTTAATTATGTATTGTAGTTTGTGAATGATATTATTGAGTGTATGGATTATGTTGCCTTCCTAAAAATGTTCTTCAGTTTTTTTTTTTTCTGGCAGACAATAAATTACTGAAAGTGCCTTTTACACCTCTCAGATTTATATTATTCTTTGATAAAGAGGATTTATCTGGTTTTCTCCTTACTCATAGGACATTACACTCACTCAAAGTCATGGTCTTTACCTCTAATTTATGGCTTTTTTGCCTCAACTTCATGTCTGTGTCAAACATAGATATTCCTAAATTACTGGGCCATAACTCCAACTTCTCCCAACTCTTCAAGAACTCTGTAGTTATGTTCTGCTCTTAGCTCTGCAGGAGCATCTCTTGGCTAGGCCTGTTTCATCCCCACTGCAAATATGCATCTCTGTCTTCAGCCTAGGACCTACAGGAATCCCCATACAGACATTTGGGGCACCTCCTTTTGGTTCCTGTCTTGAATGTTCCACTTCTACAGCTGCTGAAAATGCCAATTTCTGTCTGTTTACTTCTGCAAGACCACATCTTTATATTCTGCTTGCACTCTTTACTTTCCTGCTCAGCAGTCTAGAAAGACAGGGTAAACATAATGTTCATTCTTCAGATTACAGATCTAACAAGTAAATGACATGTAGGGCCTGTTGTCCAATGGCTGAAAGCAATTGCCATGTGCATTTTGTCCAAGTTTGGAGTTATTGCTGATGCCATTGAAATTCTTGTGCTACTTATTCCATAATGACAGAAGCCAAAGTCTGACAAGAGATTTTCCATATTTTCTGATTTAAATGTTGATATAGTTTCATATCCTAGCTCACTACATCTTTTTCTGATGTTTTTCTCTCTCTTTTTTTCTCTCTCTTAGATTATTCTTCATGGTTTTCTTTGGCATATTAAAGAATGGTTCTTTGATACTGTGTCTTTCTTTTCATGATAAATGTAATTCAATTTCTTTGCTTTCTAATTCATTAATGCTTTTTTAGTTTCATCATTTTAATTTCCTCTACTTTTTAAGATTGCACTCATTGATTTTTCTGTGACACCTTCATATAACTAATTGCATTCTTTACTTTTGTTGCCTGTTTAGTAATACAGGAATTTAATATTGTCATACATCTGAGTACCACTTGACTTTTATCTCATATTCAGTGTTATGAATTATTTATTTTGTTATCCATTATATAAATAGTCAGAATCAAAGTTTTTATTTCCCATTTGAGCAAAGATAACTTAAGATTTTGTTTTTAGCTTCATATTCTTAAAATTTTCAAGATGAAGAGCATTTCTGTTTTTATATTTTGAAAATATTCCTTTTAAATTAAAATTCATTTTTCAGACTATGTGAATCCTTTGTATTAAGCTATGAAAATACATTGAAATAAATGGATTAATTGTAATACATTTATATAAGTAATTCATAGATGTTGAGAAAATAAGTTTTGCATATTGATATGAAATTTTAGCCTTCTCAATTATATTATTCAGATACTAAAATTCTGAAATATGTTTTACTAGGATTAAATACACACTAGATGGGTTATATTCAAACATTCCACTGTATTTTATTCATTTGCTCAGTAAACATTCAATTGAAAACCTGCAATGCACTAGGCACTGTCTACATGTTATAGCAAAAGAAAAAAAATTCTGTGTTTTCTTGGCTCTAGTTGGAAGAAATAGAAATTTATACAGAAATAAATGATATGCAATGTTAGAATGTGAAAAGTGCTATTTAAAAAATTAAAATGTAAGATAGGGTAGTGGATGAGACATTCTGACACAAGGTCATGAGGAATCAACTGGAAATAGTGTGGTCAGGGCAGGCCTCAATTCGAAAGTTGGAATTTGACCAAAAACTTGAAGGATGGAAGAGTTAGTTGTACAGGTACATGGAAGGAAAGTGTTCCAGACAAGGGTGACACTCATGAAAAGGCCCCAGGCAGGGGGTGATCTGTGTATGTGAAGTATGGTGATGATATCTAAGAAGAGTGACATTCTCATTTTGTGTGTAGGTGGGAATAGATGATGAAGTATGTGTATGTTGATAGTGATATGTGTTATGGAGAAAATCTAAATGACAGATGTGCATGGAGACAGTTGGGTTTGCTCTCTTAAAATAATTTTCAGAGTCTTCAGTGACAAGGTCACAATCGCGCAACCTGAAAGAAGTGAAATAGAGATCCATAAAAATACACAGAGTAAGTGAGGCTTAGATAAATGAAATAGTAAAAACAGTGTTCTATAAAATTAGTTACTTTGTATCCTTATAGCCTAATGATTTGCATCACTGTATCTTAGTAAAAAATTGGGTAAGAAATATCTTATACTGGATTTAGTATTTTGATTCACTCATAATACTTGTCTTTTTAGAAGAATTAATTTCACTTAATAAATATAAAGAAGATAATGTTAGGTATATCTAAGATATTTATATTTTATTGCATCATTTCTACTTTCCTCATTAAAGTATACTTTTTCTTGTACCCCCTTTCTTATTTGTTGTCCTTAGGTATTTTTAAATAGTTGCTCTATCTTTTCTGGTTTGCTAAACCTGCCAGAATGAAATATACCAGAAATGGATTGGTTTTCACAGTGGGGGGTTATTAGTTCACAAATTTAGAGTTCTAAGTCCACGAAAAATGTTTAAATTAAGGTATTAAGAGTAAGACACCTTCTCTGAGGAAAAGCTGCTGATATCCATCGCTCCTCTCTCATGTGGGAAGATGTATGGTAATGTGTGGCTGTCCTCTCCCATATTTAATTCCTAGTTTCTGTGGCTTTTTTCCAAAATGTCTCTGGTCTTCTGTGTTAGCTTCTCTCTTAGAGGGACACTCTGGATTACATATCTTAGCTTCTTTCCAAAATGTCCCTCCCTGCCTTCTCTTAGTACTTTTCAAAAATGTCTATACCTTTTATCCTCTCCTGGAGGACTCCAGTAAAGATGATATAGACCTACCTTGATGTGATGGTGTCACATCTACAAGGAAATGACCTAATCTGCCTAAGTCCTCATTGGAAGTGCTTTTAGTCTCCATATTTGTACCAAGAATCTCTTCAAAGCAACTTAGGCCTTTCCTATTGAGCATATCATAATTCTTCCAGAATCTTCCCCATATATCCATTTATAAAGCCATTCCAGCACTTTGGTATTTGCAAATCACAGCACCCCATTTATTTGGTACTAAAATCTGTTTCAGTTTGCTAACACTGCCAAAATGCAATATACCATTGTTAAAAGCCAGCAATGGACTGGCTTTTAACAATGGGGATTTATTAGGTTGTAAATTTACATTTCTAGGGCCATGAAAATGTCCAAATTAAGACATCACCTGAACAATAACTTCTCTGAGGAAAGGCTAATGGCATCAGATTCTTCTGTCACATGGGAAGGCACAAGGCTAAAGTCTATTGGTCTTCTCCCAGGTTTCACTTCTGGTTTCCACGACTTTCTTCAAGATGTCTCTGGACTTTTGTCTCAGCTTCTGTCTTAGCTTCTCCTGGGGCAACTCTGGTTTACCTACCTTAGCTCTCTTGGCTCCATATTCAAAAACTGGTCTCTGCCTTTTATCCTCTCATAGAGAACTCAAGTAAAGATGATTAAGTCCCACCTTGAATGGGCAGGATTATATCTCCATGGAAACAACCTAATTAATGGTTCCCACCCAACAATAGGTCTATCCCCACAAGCTTGGATTAAAACCCACTTTGAATGAGCAGGTTTACATCTCCATGGAAACAACTCAATCAAATGTTGCCACCCAACAATAGGTCTGCTCCCACAAGATTAGGTTGAAAGAATATGCCTTTTTGTGGGCACATAATAGATTCAAACAAGCACATCAACCTCCTTAGCACTTCCATATCTTAAAAAGCAAATTTCCTATGCAAAATTGTAACTTATTCTATACTACTTTCTCTAATTATCATTTGATATCCTTGAGGTCATTTTTGGATGAACCTCTAATTTTTGTGTATGAATTTAAAAGTAAGTGTGAATCTACATGATCTCAACAATTTAATTTCATTCCATTTATGTTATTTTCATTAAATATTATGTTTGTGAAGAAACAAATATGTTTTGAAATAAAACTAGTTAAGAAAAATATTACTTTTTAAAATTGATATAAAAGTTATCTTAAACTAAAAAAATAGATAAACAAAAAAGCAGTTATCTTCATTTTGAAGCATGATACATCAAGAATGTTTTAAAGTAAGTGCCTTTACTCAACATATTAACCAAGAAAACATAACTGGGAAATTTCAGACACTAATTACTGCTGGGGACATAGTTAGAAATAATGAGACTGAAAATATTTATGGAAGAGAGAAAGAGCCATGAGGGGGTCAGATGAGAGTAAGACAAAGAGAGGCAAAGGAATTCATGACTAATTCTGGAAACATGGATAATATTTGGGGCTAAAGGCAAAGTGCAGAGAAAAGTAGAAAAGAGAATGGGACATATACCAGAGAAAAGTATAAGGAGAATGCTAAAAGGCATGCATATGAACATTTTATAATTTGGACAAATAAAATATATTACTGAACCTTATGATGGTCACTGTGATGGTTAGGTTCATGTTTCAACTTGGCCAGGTGATAATATCCAGCTGTCTGGTCAAGCAAGCATAGGCATCACTGTGAGGCTGTTTGTGGCTGATTAATAAACCAACAGGCTGGTTTATTAAATCATCAGTCATTTGGATGCAGCTGTGACTGATGACTCAGTGAAGGGCTTGTCTTCCACAATGAGAGAATGCAGTTGGCTGGATTTAATCCAATCAATCAGTTGAAGACTTTTAAGCAAGACAGATAGAAGATCTTCACTTCTACTGCCCAGCAAAGCATTTCCTGAGGAGTTCATCAAAGATCCCAGTTCATTCCCTGAGTTCATGGAACATCTTCATTGGAGTTGCCAGTTTGCTGACTGCCCTACAGAATTTGGACTCATGCATACCCACAATTGTCTGAGTCACTTTTATTCCTAGATATCTCTCATTGATTCTGTTTTCCTAGAGAACTCTAACTAATAAAACTTGCTACTGGGAGTGGTTCTTGAGAAACAGAATCTTAAAATGGACTTTTACAAATTGTTTTCTACTCTGATTAGATTCAAAGGCACTAATAACCCCATTTCCAATAATCATGAGGGCACTGGCAGTCCATGGCATTAGTTGGCAAAGGAGATACACAAAATAGCACCATTTGATTCTCCTAATCATACTCTTGTACAAAGAAAGCTCTGGGTGACAGTGTTTTTGACACCTTCACAGTTTTGCAGAATTAAGAGGTATAATGATGTTGGCTGGCTGATCTTAGGTACATTGGATAAAGTTGGAAGGGAAAGGATGAGGTAAAGGAATCAAATTAAAAACTTAAATGCCATATGACAGATGTAAAGGTTTCTATGTGTGCCCTGAAGGAAAATCATATTTCCTGTGCCCACAGAATTGAAATTTCTGAAAACCAGATGCAGATTCTCATTGTGTGAGTAGCAGATTTACAATATAAACTAAAATCTCAACCTCTCAGTGTGTCTGCTGTTAAAGTAAAGACAATGATTGGAAAAGAATTGGATCCTGAACCTTGGGATGGGGACATACAGATTGATAATAATGGCAGTGAGGACACTGGAAACCTGGATTCTGCTGAGTCATTGTTAGATTTACCTATAGAGGGCTGTCCTGAGGAGATAGATTCCCCACCTCCAGTCTGCCCTAAGGACCTTGCCATCTAACCTCTACTTAAGGAGATTAACCCTTCAGTGTCTGCTAATCCTGTAATCACCTCCCCTGAAGAAACAGCCCTCACTCCTCTGTCTGGAGAGGTTAATCCTGTTTTAAGAGATGAAAATGCAACAGAATGTCTTGAGGTAAATGGCTTGAGGGATAATTCTAACTCTTTTCATGACCAACCCCCACCACCAGTCTTTGCTTCAAGACTTATAACTAGACTAAAGTCCCAACAGACCCCAAAGTGTGAGATACAAAGTGTGACCCATGAGGTAGAATGCTATACCCCTAAAGAACTGTATGAGTTTACCAATTTATACAGACAGAAACCAGGTGAATATGTTTGGGAATGGATATTAAGGGTGTGGGATAATGGTGGAAGGAATATGAGGTTGGATCAGGCTGAATTTAGTGATATGGGCCCAGTAAGAAGAGATTCTGCATTCCATGTTGTAGCTCAAGGGGTCAGATAGGGAGTTAACAGTTTGTTTGAGTGGTTGGATGAAACATGGATCAAAAGCTGGCCAGCATTACCAGAGGTTGAAATGCCAGAACTGCCCTGGTATAATGTGGAAGATGGGATTCAAAAGCTTAGAGAGATTAGAATGAGAGAGTGTATTTATTATGATAGACCTGCTCACACTCCCCTGGAATGTCCAGAGGACACACTTTTACCAAGACTGTGAGGAATAAATTTGTGAGACTAGTTCCATCATCCCTGAAGAGCTCTGTAGTCACCCTTCTCTTTTGGTCAGATATTAAGCTAGGAACTGCTGCACTGAGCTGGAATCCTTAAACACAATGGGGATAATTGGGTCCTGAGTCAACAGAAGCCAAGTGGCTGCAGTTATTCACCACAGAAAAGGTGGGCATGGCTACCCTAATGGAAAACAGGCTCAAAGCATCAATAAAAATAATATGACTTGTAGAGACTTACAGTGTTGGCTAGTAGACCATGGAGTACTAAGTAGTAAAATAGATGGGCAATCAACTAAATTCTTGTTTGAACTATACAGGCACAAGAATTCTAGGTCAAGTGAACAAATTCTCCCTTGAATTACAAAAATAGAAAGTCACATCCCCTTAATCAATTCCCAGGCTTGAGAGAGTTTACAGATCCACAGCCCCTTGAATGAAGGGAAGGCTGGGTACACTTGGGGAAGGACCCTGTTACACTGCCAAAATTTATGCTGTTAATCTTCCTCCCAGCCTTCCCCAGGGGGACCTTTTACCAGGGTAACTGTGCATTGGTGAAAAGGAAATGATCAGATATTTTGTGGATTAGACACTGGTTCAGAAGTGACAATTCCAGGAGACACAAAATGTCACTCTGGTCCACCAGTCAGAGTTGGGGCTTATGGAGGTCAGGTGATTGATGGAGTTTTAGCTCAGGTCCATCTCACAGTGGGTCCAGTGGGTCCCTGAACCCATTCTGTCGTTATTTCCCCAGTGCTGGAATGCATAATTGGAATGGACATACTCCCCAATTCAACAATCCTCATATTGTTTCCCTGACTCCTGGATTGAGGGCTATTATGGTGGGAAAGGCCAAGTGAAAGCCACTAAAACTGCCCCTACCTAGCAAAATAGTAAATCAGAAACAATACCAGATTCCTGGAGGGATTGCAGAGATTAATGCCACTCTGAAGGACTTGAAGGATGCAGGGGTGGTGATTCCCACCATATCCCCATTCAACTCTCCTATTTGGCCTGTGCAGAACACAGATGGGTCTTGGAGGATGACAGTGGATTATTGTAAGCTTAACTGGGTGGTGACTTCAATTGTAGCTGCTGTTTCAGATGTGGTATCATTGCTTGAGCAAATCAATACATCCCCTGGTACCTGGTATGCAGCTATTGATCTGGCAAATGCTTTTTTCTCAATAGCTGCTAGTAAGGACCACCAGAAACAGTTTGCATTCAGCTGGCAAGTCCAGCAGTTTACATTCACTGTGCTACCTCAAGGATATAACAACTCTCCAGCCCTATGTTTTAATATTGTCCACAGGGCTCTTGATCATTTCTCCCTCCCACAAGACATCACACTTGTCCATTATATTGATGATATCATGTTGATTGGACCTAGTGAGCAAGAAGTAGCAGCTACTCTAGATTTATTGGTAAGGTATTTGCATGGCAGAGAATGGGAGATAAATCCAACAAAAATACAGGGGCCTTCCACCTAAGTAATATTTCTAGTTGTCGCATGGTGTGGGGCCTGTTGAGATATTCCTTCTAAGGTGAAGGATAAGCTGTTGCATCTCGCCCCTCCTATGACAAAAATGAGGCACAATGCTTAGTTGGCCTCTTTGGAATTTGGAGACAACATATTCCTCATTTGGGTGTGCTACTCCAGCCCATTTACTGAGTGATCAGAAAAGCTTCTAGTTTTGAGTGGGGACCAGGAAATGATGAGGCTCTGCAACAGGTCCAGGCTGCTGTGCAAGCTGCTCTGCCACTTGGACCATATGATCCAGCTGACCCAATGGTGCTGGAAGTGTCAGTGGCAAATAGAGATGCTGTTTGGAGTCTTTGGCAGGCTCCTATAGGACAATCATAATGCAGGCCCTTAGGATTTTGGAGTAAAGCTTTACAATCCTCTGCAGCTAACTACTCTCCATTTGAGAAACAGCTTTTGGCCTGCTACTGGGCCTTAGTAGAGACAGAACACTTAACCATGGGCCATGAAGTTACCATGAGACCTCAGTTACCTATCATGAGCTGGGTGTTATCTGACCCACCAAGCCATAAAGTTGGGTGAGCACAGCAGCACTCCATAATAAAATGGAAATGGTATATACAAGCTAGAGCTTGAGCGGGTCCTGAAGATACAAGTAAATTACATGAGGAGGTAGCCCAAATGCCCATGGTTCCCACTCCTTCCACCTTACCTTCTCTTTCCCAGCCCATAGACATGACATCTTGGAGAGTTCCTTAAAATCAGTTGATTGAGGAAGAGAAAACTCAGGCCTGGCTTACACATGGTGCTGCACAATATGCAGGCACCACCTGACAACTGCACACCTGGACAGCTGCAGCACTGCAGCTCTCTTCTGGGATGTCCCTGAAGGAGTGTGGTGATAGGAAATCCTCCCAGTGGGCAGAACTTTGAGCACTGCACCTGGTTGTTCACATTGCTTGGAAGAAGAACTGGCCAGAGTTGCATTTCTATACTGATTGATGGGCTATTGCTAATGGTTTGGCTGGATGGTCAGGGACTTGGAAGGAACGTGATTGGAAGATTGTTGACAAAGAAGTCTGAGGAAGGCCTATGTGGATAGACCTTTCTGAGTGGGCAAAAAACATGAAGCTATTTGTGTCCCATATGAATGCTTACCAGAGGATGAATTCAGCAGAAGAAGATTTTAATAACCAAGGGGATAAAATGTCCCATTTGGTGGATACCAATCAGCTTCTTTCCCTAGCAACTCCTGTCATTGCCCAATGGGCTCATGAACAAAGTGGTCATGGTGGGAGGGATGGAGGTTATGCATGGGCTCAGCAACATGGACTTCCACTCACCAAGGCTGACCTGGCCATGGCAACTGCTGAGTGAGTAATCTGCCAGCAGCAGAGACCCACACTCAGTCCCTGACATGACACCATTCCCTGAGGTGATAAGCCTGCTGCATGGTGGCAGGTTGATTACATTAGACCACTTCCATCATGGAAGGGGCAGTGATTTGTTTATTTTATTTTTGTTTTTGATCTTCATTTTATTGAGACATATTCACATGCCACGCAGTCATACAAAACATATCGTACATTCGACTGTTCACAGTACCATTACATAGTTGTACATTTATCACCTAAATCAATCCCTGACACCTTCATTAGCACACACACAAAAATAACAAGAATAACAATCAAAGTGAAAAACAGCAATTAAAGCAAAAAAGAACACTGGGTACCTTTGTCTGTTTGTTTGTTTGTTTCCTTCCCCTATTTTTCTACTCATCCATCCATAAACTAGACAAAGTGGAGTGTGGTCCTTATGGCTTTCCCAATCCCATTGTCACCCTTCATAAGCTATATTTTTATACAATTGTCTTTGAGATTCATGGATTCTGGGTCATAGTTTGATAGTTTCAGGTATCCACCACCAGCTACCCCAATTCTTTAGAACCTAAAAAGGGTTGTCTAAATTGTGCATGAGTGCCCACCAGAGTGAACTCTCGACTCCTTTTGGAATCTCTCTGCCACTGAAGCTTATTTCATTTCCTTTCACATCCCCCTTTTGGTCAAGAAGATGTTCTCCGTCCCACGATGCCAGGTCTACATTCCTCCCTGGGAGTCATATTCCATGTTCCCAGGGAGATCCAGTCCCCTGGGTGTCTGATCCCACGTAGTGGGGAAGGCAGTGATTTCACCTTTCAAATTGGCTTAGCTAGAGAGACAGGGCCACATCTGAGCAACAACGACGCATTCGGGAGGAGGCTCTTAGGCACAATTATAGGGAGGCCTAGCCTCTCCTTTGCAGGAACCATCTTCCCAAGGGTAAAACCTATGGTAGAGGGCTCAACCCATCAAACCACCAGTCCCATATGTCTGTGGTCATGTTAGCAACCATCGAGGTGGGGTAGGCCAATACTCCTGCATTCTCCACAGGCTCCTCAAGGGAGCACTACATATTTTTTCCTTGTTTTTTTTTTTTTAACTTTTTCTTCTTTTTTAAAAGAACTGTATGAAAAAAAAATTTAAGAACAAACATACAGTAAAAGAACATTTCAAAGAGACCATAACAAGGGAATAAGAAAAAGACAACTAACCTAAGATAACTGCTTTACTTCCAACCTGTTCCTACTTTACCCCAAGAAAGTTACCTAATATAGCAACATTTCTGTGAACTTGTTCCTACTATATCTGTCAGAAATTAACAGACCATAGTCATTCCTGGGCATCCCCAGAACATTAAATAGCTTATCTGTTCTTCTTGGATTATTGTTCCCTCTTCCTTAATTGCTCTCTATTGCTAGTTCCCCTACATTCTACATTATAAACCATTTGTTTTACATTTTTCAAAGTTCACATTAGTGGTAGCATATAATATTTCTCTTTTTGTGCCTGGCTTATTTCGCTCAGCATTATGTCTTCAAGGTTCATCCATGTTGTCATATGTTTCATGAGATCATTCCTTCTTACTGCTGTGTAGTATTCCATTGTGCGTATATACCACATTTTATTTATCCACTCATTTGTTGAAGGACATATGGGTTGTTTCCATCTCTTGGCAATTTTGAATAATGCTGCTATGAACATTGGCGTGCAGATACCTGTTTGTGTCACTGCTTTCTGATCTTCCGGGTATATACCGAGAAGTGCAATCGCTGGATCGAATGGTACATCTATATCTAGTTTTCTAAGGAACTGCCAGACTGACTTCCAGAGTGACTGAACCATTATACAGTCCCACAAACAATGAATGAGTTGCAATTTCTCCACATCCTATCTAGCATTTGTAGTTTCCTGTTTGTTTAATGGCAGCCACTCTAATCGGTGTTAGATGGTATCTCATTGTGGTCTTAATTAGCATCTCTCTAATAGCTAGTGAAGCTAAACATTTTTTCATGTATTTCTTGGCCATTTGTATTTCCTCTTCAGAGAACTGTCTTTTTATATCTTTTGCCTATTTTATAATGGGGCTGTCTGTACTATTGTCATTGAGTTGTAGGATTTCTTTATATATGCAAGATATCACTG
>KN191709.1:131219-180623 GCA_000164785.2 Choloepus hoffmanni
CTTTTGGCTGTAGCTTGCATGAAATATTTTTTTCCATCCTTTCACTTTCAATTTCTTTGTGTCCTTGTGCCTAAGATGAGTCTCTTGTATGCAACATATTGATGGTTCATTTCTTTTGATCCATTCTGCAGATCTATATCTTTTAATTGGGGAGTTGAATGCATTTACATTCAACGTTATAACCGTGAAGGCATTTCTTGAATCAGCCATCTTATCCTTTGGTTTATGTTGTCATATTTTTCCCCTCTCTCTATTAATATCTTTAATTGTACCCATACTGAATCTCTTTAGTACTGAACCTTTCTCCAAGTCTCTCTGTCCTTTCTTTGTTTCTCTGTCTGTAGGGCTCCCTTTAGTATCTCCAGTAGGGCAGGTGTCTTCTTAGCAAATTCTCTCAGCATTTGTTTGTCTGTGAAAAATTTAAGCTCTCCCTCAAATTTGAAGGAGAGCTTTGCTGGATAAAGTATTCTTGGTTGGAAATTTTTCTCACTCAGAATTTTAAATATATCATGCCACTACCTTCTTGCCTCCATGGTGGCTGCTGAGTAGTCACTACTTAGTCTTATGCTGTTTCCTTTGTATGTGGTGAATTGCTTTTCTCTTGCTGCTTTCAGAACTTGCTCCTTCTCTTCCGTGTTTGACAGTGTGATCAGAATATGTCTCCGAGTGGGATTATTTGGATTTATTCTATTTGGAGTTTGCTGAGCATTTATGATTTGTGTATTTATGTTGTTTAGAAGATTTGGGAAGTTTTCCCCAACAATTTCTTTGAATACTCTTCCTAGACCTTTACCCTTTTCTTCCCCTTCTGGAACACCAATGAGTCTTATATTCAGATGTTTTATATTATCTATCATATCCCTGAGGTCCATTTTGATTTTTTCAATTTTTTTCCCCATTCTTTCTTTTATGCTTTCATTTTCCATTCTGTCATCTTCCAGGTCACTGATTCGTTGTTCAACTTCCTCTAGTCTTGTACCATGAGTGTCCAGAATCTTTTTAATTTGGTCAACAGTTTCTTTAATTTGCATAAGATCATCTATTTTTTTATTTAGTCTTGCAATGTCTTCTTTATGCTCTTCTAGGGTCTTCTTGATATCCTTAGTATCCCATACTATGGTCTCATTGTTTATGTTTAGTTCTTTGAGTAGCTGCTCTAGGTGCTGTGTCTCTTCTGATCTTTTGATTTGGGTGCTTGGGCTTGGGTTGTCCACATCGTCTGTTTTTTTCATATGCTTTATAATTTTCTGTTGTTTTTGGCCTCTTGGCATTTGTTGAACTTGATAGGGTTCTTTTAGGATGTGTAGACCAATTGAAGTCCTTATCTCTAATTTATCAGATCTACAGCTTCGTGGAGTACACTTTCTCTAACTAACCAGCAGGTGGCGTCCATGAGCCACCTGTTCTCCACAAGCCAGTTCTCCCCTGCTTAGCCTTTGTGGTAAGTGGGGGAGTGAGTCTTGTGGGGTCCAGTTGGTGTACCAAGCTTGCGTGTGTAGGTGGTGTTGCCCGCCCTGTATATGGCACGTGTTTCTGGGCAGTGAGGGAGGGGGGGTGGCTCTAACAATCAAATCTCCCTGGTGATCCTGGAGTTTTAAAGCTGCTGCAATAGTCTAATCCTTCAGTTCAGTCCAGCCACAGTTTGTGTCTGCGATTGACCCACAAGTCCTTGGTATTGGCGTATGGCTCCTGAGACTTGCAAGTGGGCCCCTCTTCCAGGCTGTGCATCCCCTGGTCCTCTGTTGAGGGATGACTGTGCTATGTCACAGGTGAGTACCATCCCCCCAGGGCAGTTCTGGGCTGCTGGGCTGTGTAGGGAGTCTCCCAGTTTTCTGAAATGATGGCTGAATGGGGCTTTGGTAATTCACACTGCTCCACCTTCCCATCACTGGGACAGTCAGCTGAGGTTGCAGGGAAGGCTAATGTCCATGCCCAGTTTTGTGGTGTATGCCTGTTACTTGAAGCACTTCCACCACACTGGGTTGTCTGGGGCATCTCTGGGCTATGGGGCTAGCGATGGGCAGGAGTGTTTCCTGTCCACCAGGATGATGGCTGTGAGCGGACACTCCCCTTTTCTTGGGAAGTTGTGGTGTTTAGTGAATTTTCTCAGCTACTGGATTATTGCCTTTTGTCTCAGAGCTCTCTTAGTTCTGCTCTTGTCCTGACCTGCCCAAATTGCAAGTCTTTGAAGCTTTCTGTATTGGGCTTCTTAGAGTAATTGTTTTAGAAAAAGAAAAAAGGATTAAAAAAAAAAATGGGCCCTCCTCAGAGATCTAATGGTTTATTGAAATGCTAAGAGACAAAGCAATTAGGGCCATTAAGGAAAGGTCCACAGGGCAGAGAGATCAGCTTTTCATCAGGATTTGCATATGAGCCTCAGGGCCTGAGCTCTGCCCTTCCCCATTCTATGTTCACCAGAACTCCAAAAATCCTCCGCTTTTATTTTGGAGTTTTTCATGTTGTTTTTTTCTATGCCTGTTTCCTCTCTGCTGGGCTGGCTGCTCTCAGATTCTCTGGTGTCTGGTCTCAGTCTATCTATGGTTGGAGTTTGGATCAGTAGAATGAGTTTCTGATAAGGGCTGCCACTACAGTTCTCCCTTCTCCTTCCTGGAGCTGACAGCCCCTCCTCCCATGGGACTGAGCCTGGCAGGGAGGGGTGCGGGTCCCCTGGCCACAAAAACTTACAGATTTCGCAGATCTCAGCAGTTAGACATTTTCGTGAGTGTTGTATGGAGTATGCCCAAAGTCAGATTGCTCTGTGGTGTCCAGTCCACACAGTTTCTGGCTTTCTACCTACTTTCCTGGAGGAGTAATTAAAACATACAGCTCACCAGTCCGCCATCTTGCCCCACCTCCTCATCCGTCCTTACCGATTAATGCTGCGGCCACAGGCCAGGGGCCCCTCTCCTCAGGACGAAACCCCCTCCATGAGGGGCTCAGCGGCCACACCCGCCTTGGGGCCCCATTTTGAACTATGGGACATTTCCTCAAAGCGCCCCCAGATCTACGCCTTATTTGCTGCTGCTCCCCCTGAATGCCCGGCACAGCTGGCCCAGGCTGGGCTGGGTTCCCAGTGTGCTCTGGCAGTTCCCGCTGCTGCCGCCTCTGACCTCTTCCGGGGTTGGAATGGGGACTCCTTGGCTACATTCTGTGGACAGAGCTAAGATCTGTTAGCTCCCCAGCTCTGCTGGGAAGGCTCGGCCACCTCACCGGCACCCTGCCTGCAGGGACACCCGGCCCCTTCTTGTGATGTTTGGTTTTATTTCTGGCCTGAAGAACCTGAGTCACCCCCCCAAACACACACACACACACACACATGCACACACACACACACACATACACACACACGCACACACGGAGCCCACCCCCCCACCGCCCTTTGACATTTTGACTTGAGTCTGGATTCAGTTCCCAGGTGGTGCTGGGTAGGGGCAGTCCCTCCTCCTGAAAGCAGTCTCTGGGGCCAGAATAAGCTCCTGCACAGAATGGCTTCCCAGGCACTGTGGACAGTGGGGTCCCTGATGTCACCCCCATGCCACCTCAGGGTTCACTAACAGCCCAGCCAGCCCACCATTCCTCTGAGGCTGGACCTGGCCACAGGGTGTCCCCCCCACCCACCCTTGTAATGTCTCCTCAGGATGAGAACAAGTTGGGGAGAGGATTGGGGGTTTGTGTGACAGGGACACCAACCTGGCAGCACCTGGCTGTTGCTCACCTGCTGGGCCAAAATCCCCAGCCCCACCCCTGGCACACTGACATCTCACTCCTCCCAGGATGGTAGCAGTGTGCTGGAGGAGGTGGGCGATAGCACCAGCAGGGTTGTGCGAAGGACCCAGCTGCCCTGAAAGTGTCTGCTGGTAACAGAACCACAGCACACAGACAGCCACCGTGGAGGCTTGTGAGGAGTGGGCAGGGGCCTCAGGCTCACCTGTTATCTCAGGTGGTCTCACTGTGCTCTGGGAGTATCAGAATCTGTTCCCTCTGGAGGAAATGGCGGGTGCCTAGATCCAGCGCTCACACTCTGTGTCTCCCCAAGTCTCCCTGAAGAAATGATCAATCATTTTTAAGTTAATATTCAAACGGGAGCCTTGGAGAGCCACCATTCCCCCTGGTTTTTATTTGTTTGTTCCTTCCAATAAAAGAATTCTGATTGGCTGCCACCTTGCATTTAGTTTTTAAAAACGGCTTAAGGAAAAGACCTTGGGATTTATTCCCATCTCTCTTTATAAAGGCCATAAAGTGGACTGTGCATTTGGACCTCCAGGGAAGGTAAATGACTAGCTGGCCGGTTGGCGGGTGGGTGGGAGATAGAAGGGTGGGGCTGCAGTTCATGGGCTTCTGGGCCCCCAGGCAAAGGTGGCTCCGTGTCTCCCCGGCAGGAATGTAGGGAATGGGCAGCCAGCAGCCGCCCTGTGGATGTCTGTGGCGCCGGGAGGCTTCAGCAGACCTGGGCAAGCGCGGCACCCGTTGTGGGCGTTTGTGGGGAAAGCAGTGGGGCACCCCCCACCTCGCATCGCCGGCAAGCCCCGGGCAACCCTGCCGCGGGGAAGTCCCCACCCGAGGCCCCTGGGCAGCCATGGGCAGCAGGGTGACCTCAGACGCAGGCCCCAGGGTGCGCAGTGGCGAAGGGATGGCCAGCGCCACCAGGAGGCCACTGCCAGGAGAGCTGGACCAGAGGCTCTCATCATGGCCCAGACTTCTCCCAAAAAAGGCTAGGCGCACCCCGCCCCGTTCACCTGTGGGCATGGCTGGAGTCCAGGTGTGCAGCCTGTAGGTAGACCGTGTGTGTGTGTGTGGGGGGGTATTCATGTAGAGGCAAAAACTAACATTACCTAAAATTACCCATTTTAAAGTGAACAGTTCATGGCATTTGATGCATTTATAATGTCGTGCGACCACCACCTCTATCCCAGGGCAAAATGTCATCACCGCAAAAGGAAACCCCACAGTCGCTGGTGGTCACCGCCCACCCCTCCCCTGGGGCCTGGCACACTGCTTTCTGCCTCTGTGGATCCGCCCATTCTGTCATTTCAAATAGTGTCACATGCGACTGCTCCTTCATGGCCGGCTTCTTTCACTGAGCATAAGGCTTCCACGGTTCCCCAAAGTTGGAGGGGGATCAGAATTTCATTCCTTTTAATGGCAGAATAACATTCAGGTACATCATTTTTACAGCCTCAAAATGCTTTGTAATGCCAGGAAAATAGATCACAATTGTTTTAAGAAAACCACAAATGGTTGATTCATCTAGGATCCACCTTTCCCTCCAGTGGCGGCTTTCACAGATTTATGCAAAGTCGGGGAGGGGGAGTCACATCGCATAAGGAAGCGGGATTCTTGGGGTGCTGCTCCTTGAACAGATCGGGGGTGCATGTTTAGCGGTGGGCCAAATAGTAAAGCGGCGTTCTCACCGGGAGATCCAATAGAACCCTCCCAGACGAGGCTGCCGGCCTCTAGTCGCAGCAGTAGATGCAATAAGCAGATGGGGCGAGGTCCCAGATCCGAGGGTGGAGGGTCTGGAAAATATAAAAGCTTTCAAGCCTGCAATTTACCGCTCATTTCCCAAAGGGCAAAGCTCCCTGGTCTTTCTCCAAAAGTCTTATTGTCTTTTTTTCCCCTCCTCTCTCTGTTTTCTTATTTTGCCAATTTTGTGGATGCAAAAATAGGACCTGGTTGTTGGCTTATTTTAAGTCTTTGGTTTTTGGCCCAGTAAAGCATGTTTTTCATAGATAAAATGACTTTAATTGATATTGTTTTGTATTTATGTAGAGCTTTCTTCAAGAACTTTAAATGCTCTACAGACATTGTATCTAATTAATCTCCAAAGCAACCCTTGAGGTGGGCGTCCAACCACAGTTTTTGGGAGAGTGAGACAAGGCTCAGAGAGGTTGGCCTACCGGCCCCAGGCTGCTCATTTAAAGCCTGGAAAAGCCAGGCTGAGCCCCGCCCCGCGGAAAGCGCTGGCGGCGCCCAGAGGGTCAGACTGCGTGGCCTCTCTTCCGCCACTTGGTGGCCATGCCCTGCTTGCCCCTTCCTGAAAGCGAAGCCTTCCAAAGACCATGCTTCCAAGACATAAGTCAGGCAACTTGGAAGTGGAACTTAGTTTAGAATATTTACTCTATTATTATAATTTATAGAAATTCTTAATCAGTATAGAAAGGGACAGCCATCCCAAAAAACATAACACAGTTACACAGTAATCTGCCACCATGTTCAGCTTCAGCCTGCCCCTCTATTCAGGGTGAACAGACAGTGCCCAGAGTTTTCAGTGGGTCACTTTTCTCACCTACTATATCTGCTTTCCCCCCCAACCCTAACACTATATGTTTTTAAAGTATATTGAGTTTTTTATGAGCTTCAAAACTTTTTACTTAAATTCGGCTGCATTGCAAGTAGAAAGTAAATTTAGGGCCAGCACCCCAGAATCTTCCTCCACAACCTACCCTCTAAACCCAGAGTGGATGGGAGCTAAGGGTGTGACCATGGAATCTATCAAAATGCTGGGACTTGCTTTAATGTGAAATTTAACCTTGGTTTGTGCTGCATGTGTTTTTTTTTTTTTTTAAATGTGAAATGTAAAAACAAACACAACACGGTGTTCCGACGCTGTGACTGGGTGCAAATGACAGTTTCTTTCTTATACTTGTTCAACTTCACTGGCTCTTTTTCTCTGTACCAAAAGCTTCAGAAATACAGCTTCAAATTCTAAGGAAAATTTGGCTTAAGCCCTTAAAGTAAGAAAATGTATCCACTTCCATCACTATGACTTCCCCTGCACTCCTGCATGAATTATAACTTTGTGGTGACTCTCCTGGGTGGTCATTTTTAGCTGATTTGTGAGCGCTTTCCATGCCTTGGGAAGAGACATTGATCACCCATCGAGAGGCTTCTGCTTGACTCTTGGTCGGTTTTTACTCTGCTTCTTGGGGCTGTTTTTTCTGCTCATGCTGGCGTAGGGAACCTGGGTGTCTGGAGGTCAGGCTCAGAGCCAGCCCCCTTGGGCGATTCCGTGGAAGTGAGTGATGGCAGCTTCCCATTGAGGGCCCCGTGACCAGCCAGTGGAAAGCTGCATGGTCTGAGATTTGTCTTTGTCAGTTCATCCCTTCTATCTTTCTTCAAAGACTCATGGTTCATGTTGTGCAGACACTTGCTCATTTAGTCTTTGCTGTACAATATGATGTTGGCTGTTGATTTGAAATTGATGTTAGTCCTACTCCTAGTTTGCTATGATGTATTACCTTGTCTGTTTTTGTTTTTATCAGAAATGGATGTTTGGGGACCATTAAAGTAATAAATTATTTTCTCTTTTTCTTAATGTGGCTTACATGTGTGCATTTCCTGTCATTGCTGATTTTTAATAAACTTTATCTTGGTTCTGGTGCAGTAGTCCTCAGAACACTACTGCATTTGATTTTCTAACATCATTTATGATTCTGGCACCTATATTCAAAACTAAGATTTACCTGCAAGGTTTCTGATATAAAAGATTTACCAGACTTTTTTTTTGTTTATTTTTTTAATCAGTTTTTGGTCTCTGGGTTATTCCTGGGTAAAAATGAGCTGAAAAGAAGTTTTTCTTTTCAGGCTCTGAAACAGGTTAAAGTGCAAAAATTTATTTGTCCTTGAAGGGCTGAAGGAGATCACCCTAAACCTGCCAGGCCAGAGCCTTTGGGGGACTCATTTCCTTCCCAGATTCTGTCCCTTCCAAGGAAGACACCAGCTGGTTCCCAACTCTTCTTGAGCTTTCCCAGAAAATGGCCTTTCCACAGTTATTAGCCTAGAGCCAAACTTGGCATGTTCTTTAAAAAAATGCCTTCCTCATCTATCCTCATATTATTTTACTTGTTCCTAAATTTGAGAATTTATTTTTGTGTGTTTTGCCTCTTTGTTTTTCACTGCTTGATTAAATTTGTTAGACATTTTTCTATTGCACTGGATTTCTCAAAGAACCAACTCTTAGCTATGTTTATTATCCTATTCTATTGTGGGTGTTTTAAAATCAATTTTAAAAGTTTTTTTTTAATTGCTTTATCCCTCTTGGTTTCCTGGGATTCAGTTTGTTAGTTCCCCACTCCCCCACCCCGCTCCTCCAGCTTCTTGAACTAACATGACTAATTAATTCATTTATACTAATTTCTTTTTTTTGTAGCTATTTTCATTGATTTATTTTTTTATTTTTAATTTTTTTTATTTAATTCAGTTTTATTGAAATACATTCACACACAATACAATCATCCATGATATACAATCCACTGTCCACAGTATGATAACATAGTTATGTGTTCATCACCACAATCTATCTATGAACATTTTCCTTACATCAGAAAGAACCAGAACAAGAATAAAAAATAAAAGTGAAAAAAGAACACCCAAATCATCCCCCATCCCACCCCATTTGTCTATACTAATTTCTTATTTAGTAACCAAAAGCATTACACTGTATGTTTTCCTCTGAGTATAGGTTCAACCCTGTCATGTTTGTTTTTATGTGTAACATTCTGTCACTAATTACACATAGTTTTTACAAGATAGAGTTTTTACAACAGGTGCTTTTAATTTTTTTCTATATCTTACTAGTGACTGGTTTTGCACTGAGGCTCAGAAAATTTGATCTGCAAAATTTCCAATTTTAAAAAAAACTTACGGACAATTTCTTTGTGGCTTACTCTGGGATTGAATTTTGCAAACATTTTTAAAGAATGTATATTTCCTACCTGTAGTTTTCAAAGACATAAATATATACATAATATATTTGTGTGAGTATTTTATCAATTCATTGAAGTTTGGCAAAGTTTTGTAAAGCATGGTATTCAGCTCCTCCATATATTTATGTGTTCTGTTGATAATTAAAACAGATGAGTTAAAGTCTTCTACTATGATAGCTGTTTGTCACTTTTTCCTTTGAATTTTTCAAAAAGTTTTCTTTATATAGTCTCATGTTATAAAATTCAACACATAGAAGATTTATAATTAGATTTGGCCTTTATCTTTTCTTTGTCTCTGTCCTGTCCTGCCTTATCTTCTACCTGATCTTATTCAATATTGCCCCTTTCCTTCTTTCCATTTGCATTTACCCCTCCCCTGGTTTTCTTTGTACCATCTGTGACATTCTGTTTTAAAGCATGACTCTCATAAACCTCCTTGAGACAGTTTTTTTCTTGACCCAATTCAGGAATGTTTGTCTTTTATTGGAGAATTTAAATGACTGGCATTTATTGTTACAACTGATCTGTGGGTATTTCTGGCATCTGATTTTGTGCTTTCTGGCTCTTTTCTTTTTTCCTTCTATTTGTTTTATTCCCTACCCTGTTGTCTGCAGAAATTCCTTGAAGGACTTTTTGGGGATGAGAAGTGAGTGGCTCAGAGCCAAGTCCCATACATTAAGACTGTCTATTAACCTTGTACCTGAAGACAAGCCACTGGCAGCCCATCCTGGGTCACTTCTCTCTCTCCTAAGGCTCTGAAGTTGTCTCAGTGTCTTCTGGCTTTTAATTTTTATTTATTTTTTACAGAAAGTCAGAGTTAAATTTTACTTCACATTGATAGAAACCATAAAAAAGATTTATGTTTTAACATACTATAGCAAAACTTTTCAATGGAATAATGTATCTTACCATAAGTGAGAGATTGTTTATCTAATTGAAAATAACTATCTGTAGTCTTCAAAGTAAAGGACAATATGTTTGTAAATGGTTGTTTAAAATTTTTAAAGTCAGACCTAAACATATGGCTTAATTATTGACATTGTATATTGTACACTGCAAAATTATTTCCATTATCAATTAGTACACATTTATAAAGATGCAATCCCACTGTTGTTTTGATCAGCTGAAATACAACCAAAAAATTAACAATTTAAAAATATCAAGCATACATTTCAATTAAATATTAAACTGTGTGGTAATTATACCATATGTATCAAGTTGACTAACCTTCATTACCCAGAAATTTGTTTTTAAATAAGTTTTGACAGTAATCTGAAATTTTTCACTATACAAAATCAAAAGATTGCTATTTTTATGTTTGCAGAAAAACTAATTAAAAAATCATTTGACTAAGATAAAAGTTTCAGAGGAGTTCATTGCTGATAAAAATAAAGCAAAATTTTCTAATGGATTCTAATTTTCCACAGTGGTTGGTTTCAAACACACAAAATAAGTAAACTTAAACACTGTTCTACAAGAAGAATCATCTTAGGCCAAACCATCTTAGAAGTTACAATTTTAATACTATATGTCTGTGATTCAAATGCCAAATTACAGCATTTACAACAGCAGATGTTTATGGCATGGAAGCAATATTTGGTCTCCTATGAAGGATAATAAAGGAGGAACATGCATCTTTTCTAGAATGGAGAAAAGAATATTAAGTGGAAATTATAGGGGAAAAAAAGTCTGATCCCCCAAGTAAAAGGGCCATTAATTGAGGAGAGCAGTAATAATACTGATAATTTATTATTTTTCTGAATTACATTTGGGGAAAAGAAGCTCAGTGATTTACCTATTTTAATACTAGTAATACTCTGGGATCACATTAAATAAATACATAGAAACTTGAAGGAATACATGTTTCCTAGGAGGAGACTGTGTCTCTGTGTCACTATCGTCATTTGCAAATGAGACATTTTGGGGTCGGGCATGTCTGGTCATTCCTTCTCCATGATGACATAGATGCACTTTCACCCACAGCCCTCTAGGCATTGATGGACCCTGAGAAGTACTTCATCAGTGAGCTGCATGGCATCTATCACCTCCAGGTGATGGGGCAGCACAGCAGGCCCCACAGCTACTGGAGGTCTTCCTGGCTAGACTTACCAATGCTGTAAGTTTTCAGCAGTGAGAGAACCCAAACTTAGAGAAACTAGAGGGTCACAACCCCTATGGCCCTGGAGGATAGAAATATCTCCCTAGCACCACTGATGGGGGCTGTGGACACGAATCCTGAGGTGGAAGCCAGCACCTGCATTGTAGGACACTGCCTGTTTCTGCTGCATGAAAAGAGTAGAACATGAATATAAAGCTCCTCTCTGCACATGCCTTCCCCAGAAAATCCTGATAGAAGGAACCCATTCTTCACCTCTTGGCCCATCAGAGTTCTGGCATTTTCTGTTGCCTGCTTAATTCCAGGCTTGATTCCTGGTTAAGGGAGCAGGCTGACTAACACAGGCAGGCAGATACATGTGATGTGTGAACTTCCAATCCTTCCAGAGGCTTATGCCCATCCCTGCCTTGTATCTCCAAATCCATGAAAAGAGTAACCACTGCAGTGGCCTTGCAGACAGTGGACAGATGGTAGGCAGTGTGGCTGGCATGGTGGTGCCGCAAATGCATGGCTCAGTGGCTGCATAATGGGAATGGAAAGGAGAAGCAGTGGGTTCCAGTCAGGTTGCTGAATAAGCAAGTTATGAGTGGGAGTTCTGGCCTGACCCCTGGGCATGTGCCCAGGCCCAGCCTGACATGTAATATTGTGGAGAAAAGTTTGAGGACTCTGTTAGTTTTCTACTGCTGCATAACAAATTATCCCCAAACAGTAAGCATTTACCATCTCACAGTTTCTGTGTGTCAGGAATTCAGGAGGGCAAGAGTGGCCAGGGCTGTGGTCATTTGATAGCTTGCAGGTTCTCTCCCATGATGGCTTCTTCAGGTGGCAGTGGGGGACCCCAGTTCCTCCTGAGGTGGGTGTCTCCAAAGGATGCTTGGGGGTCTCTGCACATGGCAGCAGCTTCCCCTCAGGGTGCATGTGGAGAGAGCCAGGAAGAGCCACAATGTCTTTTAGGACCCCCTCTTGGAGTCACACACCAAAACTCCCATGGTGCCCCACTGGCTGTGGTTCAGTGCATCGAGGGTAATGTGGCAATGGACCCAGACCCACAATGCCATAGTGACTTTTGCTTTGTGTATTTTCTGCATTTGTTGTGGCTGTTGTGTTTTCCACCCATGTAGATTATTTTCAGAATTTTTTTTATTACATTTGAGACTCAGATTTTCCACCAGCATACCTTGTTAGGTGGGATTCTTTTAATGCATCCAGTTTGTCTGGTTGTTGACCTTCAGCTTCTTTAATGCTTGGTTCTCCTGAGGCTGCTTTGCTTCCTGCTCTCAGATGTCCATTACACACGTTTTCATTTCCCAAATCCTTTCACTGCATCACTTACTTGTCCTACCATCTCCACCATTTAGTCTTCCTCCTCTGGTGTCCCATCTCCTCTTCCCTCTGAGGCCTGCAGGACCCACTCCAGGCAGACCCCCATTAGCAGGGTGGATGTGTTGGGGATGGGTGGGGAGTGGGGGTGTGGTGCATGTGGTGTAGCAGATGGAGCAGGATACAGGGGTCCACACCTGCTGCCTCTCCTCTATAATCTCCTATGGTGTGCTGAGTAGTGGTGGGTGGAGCTGCATCCAACCCCAGGTTCTCCCAGCTCCCAGGACACCTGCTTGCTCCCACAGGACCATCCCCATAGTGGGTGGCTATGTGTAATCCTTGGCTCTGAGAGCAGCATCCTGACTCCCTTTTCCCTTCTGGGCCCTTCCAGGTCCATGGCCTGCTCCTCATCCTATCTCCCACTGCTCCTCACCCCCAGCAGGTGTAATTCCCACCTCCCCTGAACCAGGCTTCTGTGGGCAGCCCCTTGGCCTTGAGCTGGCACTCTCATCCCCTGGCCAGTAAGCAGCACCTCCCACAGGAAGTCCTCCTGGATTCTCTAGTGGTCCCATGAGAGAAACTGATGCCTGTGTGGTCACAGCCTCTTCACCTGTGTGGTTCCCCCATCTGGGTTGTTGCTGATGTTCTCACAGACATTGAGGACTGATGGACTGGTGTGCTGAGCCCTCAATTTTGGAGCTTGCCCTTATGAGGCTTGTTATTGCAGAAGAGAGGCTAAGCCTGCTTGTGATTGTGCCTAAGTTTCTCCCAAAGAGTATCTCTTTGTTGGTAGATGTGGCCATCTCTAGATAAGCCAATGCAGCAGATGAACTCACTGCCCTACCTTCTACATGGACCTGAGTCCTAGGGATGAGACTGGACCTGCCATCATGGGATTGAGAACATATTCTTGACCAAAAGGGAGAAGTGAAATGAGACAAAATAAAGTTTCAGTAGCTGAAAGATTTCAAATGAAGATGAGAGGTCACTCTGGTGGGTAGTCTTATGCACTATATAGAAATCCCTTTTTAGGTTTTAGTGTACTGGAATAGCTAGAAATTGATAGCTGAAATAATCAAGCTGCAATGATTGTACAACTATGTAGCTTACATGGGGTGACAGTATGATTGTGAAAACCTTGTGGATCACACTCCCTTTATCCAGTGTGTGGATGGATGAGTAGAAAAATGGGGACAAAAAACTAAACAAAAAATAGGATGGGATGGGGGATGATTTGGGTGTTCTTTTTTACTTTTATTTTTTATTCTTTCTGATGTAAGGAAAATGTTCAAAAATAGATTGTGGTGATGAATGCACAACTATATGATGGTACTGTGAATGGCTGATTGTACACCATGGATGAATGTATCTCATTAAACTGAATTAAAAAAATTCAGAGGAGACAGAATTTGGAACCACTAGTCAAAGATGTTAAAAAAAATCTCCTAACTCAATTCAAGGAGTTGAAAGAAAATATGGCTAAAGAGATAAAGGATATTGAGAAGACGCTGTGTAAGCAAAAAGAATAATTTGAAAGTATAAAAAGAAACATAACACATATTATGGCAATAAAGGAATAATAAGAAGACATTAAAAATACACTATTAAGAAATACCAGAATAGAGACTTAGCCACCCCTGTTCTCTCTGTGGATCCTTCCTTCCTGATACCTTCCTTTTCACTGTGCTGAGGAGGCCACTTCACTGAGCTAATCACTGGTATCAAGGAATCTCAGCCCAATCTCAGGAATTCATCCAGAGGGACAGAAAGGGGTGCCATTCCAGTGGACCCCGAATCCACTTTTTCTGACCCATGATGTCTCATACCACCCAGGAAACATCCTGCAGTTTAGTTCCCCAGACCCTGGTGTACCTCCAAAGTGAAGCTTG
This sequence comes from Choloepus hoffmanni, assembly GCA_000164785.2. NCBI lineage: Eukaryota > Metazoa > Chordata > Mammalia > Pilosa > Megalonychidae > Choloepus > Choloepus hoffmanni. The sequence goes on from KN191709.1 coordinate 145,250, forward strand.
ACCTTTGTCCCTGCAGGACCCACTGGGGAGTCATCCACAGCTCTGTGATAACCTGCCCATTGATACACAGCCCATTAGAGTGGACTAGAAGTTCACAAACCCACCCATGGGGATATGAACTTAACAGATGTTAAGAAAACAATAAATGTCAGTTCTCTACTGCATTACATTGGATCATGAAAACTTGGAAAGTGATAACCTGGTTGTGAGTGAAAACCCAGAGGAAGACAGCTGTCACCTGACCTATTGACAATGCAGCCAATGAAGTTAGTGAATTTGAAAAATGTAGCTATAGACTTCACCCAAGAAGAGTGTTTCTTGCTGGGCACATCACAGTGAAAGCTGTTCAGAGATGTGCTGCTGGAGAGTATCATTCATCTGGTCTCAGTGGGATGCCTGGTCTTCAAATTAGATGTATGTTCCCCTTTGGGGCAAGTAAAGGAAATGTGTAGAGAAAGAATTGAATTTTTCCAATCGCAGAATTCAGGCTGGAAAAGTGATCTTAAAAAAAAGGAACACTATCCATGCAACATATCTGCAGGAAAGACACTTCTACCATCATGTCATTGAAGCAAAATTCTCATACTCAAAAGAATTGCATTACATGTAGTGAACTGCCAGAAGATTTTTACTTGCACATCCAGAGTGACTCAACTGAAGTTAACTCACAATGGAAAGAAACCATACTTCAGTAATCTCATTGTAAAAACCCTTAGTGACCAGTCATCTGTTAGTAAACAAAAGCAAATATGCACTAGAACTAAATCATATGAATTCCATCTAATTAGTAAATAAGTTGTTCAAAGCTGTGGCCTTACACACTACAGTGGAACTCACACTGGAGAGAAACCATATGAGTGCCATCTATATTGGAAAGCCTTTACTCTATATTCTCCCAAAAGACAACATGAGAGAACTAACACTGAATAGAAACTATATGAATGCCACTTATATGGGAAAGCATTCATCCATTATTCTATCTTTAGACAACATATGAGGAGTCACACTGAAGGGAAACTGTATGAATGTCACCTTTGTGGGAAAACCTTCACCTATCACCCTGCCTTTAGAAAACATGAGAAAATTCACTTGGGAGAGATACCATAAGAATATCATCTGCTTGGGGAAAACTTAGTTTATTTCTGTTCCTTTAGACCATATGACAGAACACAAACTAGACAAAAACCCCATGAATGTCATATATATGAAAATCTTTAGACAATATTCTGACTACTTAGGATATGAGAAAACTCAGTATAAGTATTTTGTTTATGGAAGAGATTTCTGCCCTTGAATGAATCTGCAAACATGCTAAAAAACTCTCTTAAACAGAAAAAAAAAATCTATAATCAATTTGATAGAGCTTTATTCATCCTGACTACTGCATCAATCTAAGCCAATTTATACTAGAGAGGCTCTATGTAAATATCACCTATGTGTAAATAACTTCAGTAGATGGTCTGATTATATACATTAGAAAACTCATACTTCTTATGAAAGTGGAAAAGCCTACATCCACTGCTCCACTTGATAGAGAGACTAGATTTTAACAGAGGATGAAGCCCCTTGAGAGGGTGCCAGATAATGCATGCTGGAGATGTTATTCATGAAAAATCATACAAAATCATTTAGTCATACAGCAACACTTGTAGGGCAAGTGTGAATTCACACTGTATAAAATTCTTATCAGTGTCATGAATGAACACGTCTTCAGTGATCACACATTCCTTAGCATTAACATTCTTATGCTAAGGAATCAACAATCCTAAAGCCAATTTAGGAAGATCTTTAGCTGGATTTCACATCACAAAATTCAGAGTGTTAAATAAAATATTTTATATGGATGCTTAAGCACTCAATACAGCAAAGTCAAGAATGTTGCACAAGAATTATTGAAATTACATAGGATAACAATGTAGAATTGTGAAATTTCATTGGTATTATACTGAATGATGGATTTTGTAAGAACCAATATGAAGTGATATTAATTCCATAGATTAGTACATACATATTTGTAAGCAACAAATATTACTGCTGAAAATCTCATATGTTAGCCATGATCTAGTTTTGTTTTTATGCCATTCTAAACAAAAATATTTGAATCAATCAGAAAATAACTTTTGAATGTTAACTCACACACTTAGAATATAAAATTATGATTCTTAACTATTATAGTATTATATTTGTTCATGGCAAGGATGCAAACAAACTTGGATAAACACTCTTTAGAAATAGCCTTATGGTATATAAATACTCCTCCTTTAAAGTACCTTTTGATATTGTCATAAAAATTTAGAAATGAATTTAAATGCAACTCTTTTAATAACATCGAATACATCATTAAAACAAAAATTACACCAGTGGCATAAAACAGCAGATTTGAGCAGACATAAGAAACAAGAAGACAGGACTATTGATATCTTACAGACAGAAAAACAGAAAAAAGAATGGAATAAGTTGAGATTCTCTGCATCTATTAAGGGGGATTAAGATTAAACCCCAGTATAGAGACTAAAGTCTACATAAATCCATGTCAGCCTAAGTGGTGAAACTACCCTTCTATCAAGAGTTTGAATTTAATTAAGGAGGCAGTGTGTGAATATTAGATGAATGGCCACAGTGCCTTTGATGTTACAAATGATTTGGGGATGCTGTGGAAACAGCTGTATGTTTGGATTCTGTTTTTTGCATATGATTTCCCTCACTTGGGCACTACGAAGACTGCCCTTTACTCAAGGATGAATGTTACAGAGAAAGGCATTTACTTGTGTAGCTGCCTCTTCATACCTAGCTACATGACCCTCTATATTCTCTGCTTCATTTCTCTCTCCATGATTTCCAAAGGGTACTCAGGTTTCACCTGATTTTTCTGTCTTTTGCTACACTTCTTTGTGTCTATTCTGTGCATGTGTGATTCAGGGTTCAGACAAGGAGATGCCTGGACAAATTCTAGTGATAGCCCTTCACTGACCCTTCCAATTTCAGTTTCCTACTGGAGGTTTTAGTGTTTATGAGGACAGAAAGCTTTGACTTATGACTGCCATGTACCAGCTGACAATGTACTTGAGGCTTATCAGGTGCTGGCATTTCCCCCTATTTATCAAGTAAACAGAACCTACTGCATGGCCCTGTGTGGGGAGCTTGTTTGGAGCAACCTTCAGGACTGGCTTAGAAAAGTGTGTGTGTTGGTCACAGGGTGAACTTGTGCCCTGCTGTGGCCTATTGCAGAGGAAGAATGTGAAGAATAGGCATGGGTATCCCTGAGACTCAGTGTCTCCATGATGGCGTGTAAGATCCTTGGGGAGAGGGCACAGCAGGCATGTGGAAGGAGATTGATGAAGTCAGGGTAACTGAGACAGGCCAAGCACACCAGGGCAACTGCAGAAGGAAACTGACCCAAGATGAGGCATTAAGAAAAGTGATGGGACCCATGCAGACCATGGTGTAAACTGACACAGCCTCGTGGGCTCCTAAGGTGAAGGCTGGGTGGGGTTAATGTGGACTAGAGGGAAAGAATAAAGAATCAGGGATATAATGAAAGGAGCTTCAGTTAGGGGTGCATTGAGGCATGGAGCAGGGAGACATGCCACAGCATTCCAGAAAGGAGAGAGGCCTAATAGTCTTCCTATATGAGATGAGCCTGTGGGAGGGAGAACTGGGGTGAACTGAGGCATGGGGAACTGGGATCAATTTGGAGAGGGGGAACAGGCAGAAGGAGAAGAGAGCCCAAGTGAAGATAGGGTATTCTTTGCATCTTTGTGGCAAGGGAAGGGGGCTCATAGACCCATGCTGGAGCTGGGAAAGGTCAGTGGATGAAGGACAGATGAGCTGAATGAGGCAGGAGCAGAAAGGTGAGAAGGCTGGGGGAAAAAGTTAATTAACGGAGGTGGATGAATGCAGAACTGACAGGTTTAGTGAATGGGAGTCTAGAGGTGCAGTCAAGGCCATAGAGGAGGGAACATCCAATAGGTGAACTAAGGTAGGAGAGGAGCAGGAGGGTCCTGGGGCTGGAGCAGGGATGGGGGATGCTGAGTGAAAAGCAGAAACTAAGGGAGGCAGGCTGGGCCTAGGGGCCTTATGGGATGGATTGGAGGTGAGGGTTCCCTGAAGAGCAGAGGGGCTGGGGTGAGTCTGGGAAGGAGGGGACAATGATGCTGGTGAGGGAGGGGACAAACTAAGGTACCCTAGGTGAACTGAGACAATTATTGGGGGGCGGGGAGCAAGAAGAGAGTGGACAGGGCCAGCATAGTTAGTATGAGGGGAGGCCATGATTGACTAGGGCAATTCCAACACACAAAAACTGAGGCCAGGTTCATGGATGTGAAGAGGCCAAGAGAGAAGAGGAGAGTGGAGCTCAGGCCTGAGAAGACAAACCAACCGAGTATAACTATGACATTCCAAAATTACAGAAAATATTTTATTTCCCTTTGAATTTATGAAGAGATATTTATGGCATATTTCATAAAATAACCAAGTGATGTTTCCATTAATATTCCTTAATACTCATCTTCCCATTAGATAAAAGAGTTGATATTCGTTTTCATCAAATCTGCACAAAAGTATTGCCACAGCTTTCATTGTGCCTTATTTTCCCCTAACAGCATGATTTTTAAAACAACATTATGCTTCCAAACAATACATTAAGTATTTAATAAGCTATTTGTCATTAAGTTTGCACATAAAGTAAAACATTACCAACTTTAGCAGTTAAGTAGATCTAAGAGGTTATAAAAATAAATATTTTATCCAAAAATTTAGAAGGTAGACATGAATGCTTATAAAGGTCATAAATGTTTATCATTTAAGTTCATTATGAAGCATTAATTTATTTTTCACAATCATTCAGATCAATGAATCTAAATATTTTCACTTCAATATGATGAGTTCAAAGAATATTCAGTTTTAAAAATAATAGTTTCTGTTCATGGTAGTAGGCAGAATAATAGCCCCCAAATAGGTCTATGCCCTAATCTCCAGCACCTGTGTATATATTATCTTATATGGCAAAAGGAATTTTGTATCTATGATTAAAGATACAGATAATTAGATAGGAAGATTCATCTGGATAATCTGAATTTTCTCTGTGGGCCAAATTGAATCACATGAGTTCATAAAGCTCAGAACATTTCCTAAATGAGAAATGAGACAAGATAAGGAGATTTGAAGAGTGAAATAGGTTTGAGTATAGTTTCTGGCTTTGAAGATGGAGGAAGGCACCACAAGCCAGGGCATATGGGTGATATTTAGAAGTCAGGGATGGCTCTCAGCTGTCATCCAGCAAATAAACAAATGTCTCAGTACAGCAATGACAAGGAACTGAATTCTGCCAATGAACTGAATGAGATGTAACATCAGGTAGATTACATGGTCTTGCATTTCTAACCAAATTTCTTATGGTGGTTAAATAAAAATTCATATAAACTTCAATTGAAGGAGTTACAGGAATAAATACCAGACTGAAATAATTAATAGTTATAATTTACATTGCTTTAAGAGAATATGCCTCACAAATTCTGTCTATATCTAACCCAAATAAAAAATATCAATTAAAAGAAATAGAATGACTCTGTCACAGGTTCAGATAATATGGAAAGTAAAACATAATGTAGAAAGGGAGTCTGTGATCTGTCACCCTTCCAAGTGACCCACAAATACACCTTGTGCTTATATATGATATCTTAGTCTGGCTCCTGGCATGGGGTGACAATTATGGTCTCACTTCTCATGAGTGCCTGGAGATAAAAGACATTCCCTAGCAGATGGAGGCTGATTAGAACATTATTTTCCCTTTGTCCAAAGCATTGTATGAACATTCACTGGGGACTGTTTGGCCAAGTATGCACATAATTTTAGAGCTCTTAGTCCAACCCTGTGGTTACACATGTTCTTGATGGGAACACAGCTAGATCCCTCACCTACATACATGAGAGTGATATATGTGGGCAATCTCCCTGCATCAGCTATGGAGTAGGACACACTGGCCAGGGGACCAAATCCCACTAGCAAAATTGACCTTGCTTTTTCTCTTCTCTTTGTGAGTAAATGTTTCATCCAGTACCTAAGTTGAGTGTCTTCTTGGTGACACCAACACCTGCATGGACTCTTTTCTGTCCTCCATATGGTGAGACTCCTTCCTTATATAAGTATCATGTCCTAAGAGTTTGTGTGCCAACAAAACACTCTATGGCATGGTGGAAGCATAAGATTTCATTGGTTCAGTCATCCCAGGGTGTCAGTCATCCCAGGGTGGTGTCAGTTCCCTGAGGGGGTAAGGGCTGACTGAGTGCTGCCCTCCCTTTAGACACATGAGAACAAATGAGATGCAATCTCCATATGAACAGTGACAAAATGGTGTGGTGGATGATCACAGGAAGTTGATCTTAAGAAGAGTAGGGAAATTATACCCTGGCTGTTGGACATCTGCACCCTACAATCCTACCTGCCAACTCCCAGGATATCAAGGGACCCTATGTAGGGAGCTCCACTGAGTCAGGGCTGTTTTCATTTCCAGAATTAGACTTAACACAGAACCACCCCAGCATTGCTTAATATGGAATTTTTGAAAATTCCTGAAAATGAAATACATTCATTAAAAAACAGATATTGGCAAAAGAAAAGGGAGTTTCACATGGCTTGGTTAGTACATTTCTTTGAAGAGGGGGCATTGCAGACTCAGTTGTCCCCCAGAGAAGCTAACCACTGACACCCTGCTGCAATGTATTTTTACACACATGGAGTAGGACAACCAACAAGACAGGGACAGAGACAAATCCATGCCAATTTAGTCTGGGAGACTGATATTTCCAACTGTGGGAGACTTCCTAAAAAGTAAAATCACCTAGAAGACTGTTCAGGAGGCCATAATAGCCTTTCAGGTAAAGGAAAGACACTGGCTGCATCATCCCACACCTGGCCAGGATGTGAATGACAGTCCTGCCTTGGATGGCATTAGAGGCATTAATTAAATAAGAAGACCCCAGTATCCTTCCTATTGTCCTCAATGACCATACTGGGTGATGTAGTAGGAAAGATCCACCACAGTGTCCTGCTTTGAGGTGGAATCAACAACACAGCATCAGCTCTTTTCACTGAAGTATCCTGAAAGGATAGAAGCCCACCAATGGGAAGCCATGCCAGAAGGGCCATAAAGGGAACACAAAGAACTACCAAGGAAAGACAAGGAGGGAGCAATGTATCTTTAGTTACTATGTCAGGGGATAGACAAAGCAGAAATGGATGGGGTCCTTAGAGAAAAACTGCCAATATTATGGGGCAGAAGCTGTAAGTAAGAGATTACAGCCCTGTCACAAGCCATAAGAGCAGGAGGAAGAAGGCTCACAGACCTGGAAACATTTATAATTCTGCAGAGTAGCCCAATGAGCCACAGATATAACTCAGGAAAGAGGAACACAGGGTTGCTAAGGTTTCCTTGTGTATGCACCAGGATGGTGGGAGGATAATTCTGTGAATGTGATGAGTCAGATAGGAAGGATGCCCCTATTGCCTGTACCCTGATCTTACTCCCTCTAAAAATAATGTTTAGGGATGGAGTCAATGGCTCTGGGACCTCACCAGGGATCAGAAGTCCTATGCCCCCATAAAGGCGGTTGGAGAAAGGGGAAAGACAAACCTTCATTGGTCTTTTACATAACAGTTGCTCAAGTAGCATAAATTCCAAGCCTCTGCAGAGAAATAAATACAGTGAATAATAAAAGACATTTCTACCAATGATATGGCTTGGTTTATGGAGAAAACTGCAAAATTCAACAGAGATGAGTTTTGTCATAGACATACTATGGATACATGGCAGCAATTCCTGTGTATAGTGTGGCACCTGGAACCACTGTTGTAGGCATGGAGAAACACCTCTGCAAAGTGTTCAGGCAATTAACTAGACTCCAAACAGATCTAGGTATATCATTTACAGCACAAGGGACCAAACAATCAGCACAATCCCACCCAACAGTGATGGGGTGAGAGGATACTGGAATGAACAACTCAAGTTACATCCACAGAAAGGCCATCAAGAAGAACAACCTACTGGATATAGACTCCACATAAATGTATTTGGACACTGAACACTGCAATGTATGGAAAAAAAGGTACTGGAATGTATGTTGGGAAATACTGAACCTTGAGGGAGTGGACAACCAGGGAGTTCCCTATTTAGCCCACAAATATAAAATCCCAATATCAATACACCCAATCATTCTAGTTTCTCACTGAAATGCATTCACCATGGGTGGGCTGCAATGGTATTACCAGAAAGGCCCACTGATGCCAGATTGGAAGTAATGATGCAGATGCCCTCCTCCTGAAAATTGGACACTCTGAACACTGGCATTCTGAAAACTGAATACCCCCTATGCCTACATTGTACTTTCTTATCCTCAGTTGGTGAGATCTCAGTATGTTTATGTTGGCAAAAGCCTTTTTGCAATAAAGTACTAATGTATGGAATGAAACACTGACAGATTGGCAGATTCTGTGGAATTTTCTGGCCAATAAACCCACAAGTCTCATGATGTGTTTTGTGTTAGTTTTGTTTTTAGCTCCTTTCTAAATTGTGATGGTAACATTAAACGGTATTTTAAAAGTATTTATGTATCATAATACCCTACTTCTAAAGTGTTTTTATTCATCTATGTTTGTATTCATCCTTGCCATGAACATACATATTGTAACACTAAGATAATAGTTAAGGATCATAATTTTGGGTTCCAGATGTTTAAGATTCAAATTATTTTCTGATAGATACAAATCTTTGTATTTAGAACTGCATTAAAAACTAGAATGTGGCCAACATATTAGATTTTCAACAATATTGCTTACATCTAAACAAGTTCAGATCTAATGAATCTTGATTAGTATTACTTCTTAAAAAATTCATCATTCAGTATACCCATGTCATTTCACACTTCTACATTATCCTACGTAATTTCAATAGTAAGTCTCATTCAAAATCTTGCCTGCTGAATTTTGTGTTAAAAGGTCCATATAAAGTATTTCACTTTCTGCTATGAATTTTCTGATGAGAAGTCAAGCTGTAGATGTTTGTAAATTGACTTTAAAATTGCTGTTTCTTTATCATAAGAAAATTAATGCTAAAGGAATGAGTGATTACTGAAGACATGCCTTCATTCATGACTCCAATAAGTTTTATGTGGTGTGAATTTTCACTTGCTCTACAAGTGTTGCTGTATGAATAAAGGATTTTGTGTGACTTTTCATGAATAACACCTCCAACATGAATTATCTGGCACATCCCCAAGGGCTTCATCCTTTGATAAAGACCTGTATCTCTAACAATTGGAACAGTGGATGAAGACTCTTTCACTTTCATTAAATGTCCTTCATGGGTCCTTTCATATTGTATACCATAAGACCATCTTACTAAAGGCTTTGCAACAAAAGTGACATTGATATTGCTTCTCTCTAGTATGAATTGCCTTACCTTGATAAAGTAGTCAGGATGACTAAAATCTCTACCAGACTGATTACAAATGGTGTTTCTTCAGTGTGTGCATTCTCTAGTATGTGTAAAGGAAAACTTGAGAGTTGAAATCTCTTCCATATTCAAAACATTTATAGTGTGAGTTCTCTAAAGTAATCTAATGTCTGAACATTGGAGCCATTCACAAATATAGCATTCAGTTTCACCACAGTTTGAGTTCTCATGTTGTCTAAGGTTACAAAAATAAACTAACCTTCTCCACATAGTTAATATTCTTATGGCATGTCTCCTCTGAGTTTTCTCATGTTTTTTCATGGAAGAACACTGAGTGAAGTCTTCCCCACATAGAAGACATTCATAGGGTTTCTCTCCAGCATGAGTCCTCTCATGTTTTGTAAGTCCAGAAGAGTAGGTGAGGACTTTTCCACATAGATGACATTCAGATTGTTTCTCTCCAGTATGAGTTCTCTCACATTTTCTCAGGTTAGAACATTGAAGACTTTACCACATGGCATTCATATGGTTTATCCCCAGTGTGAATTCTCTCATATCCTCAAGGAAGAACACTGAGTTAAAGATTTCCGACATAGAAGATATTCATAGGGTTTCTCTCCAGTGTGAGTTCTCTCAGGGCAGAACATCGAGTGAAGGCTTTCTCACATAGATGATACTGATAGGGTTTCTCTCCAATATGAGTTCCATTGTAATGTGTGAGGCCATTCTTCCAGGGATAGGAATTCTGCTTCTAGGAAGTAAATGAGAGATTATAAAAGGTTTGTCCATAAAAATCCATTCCTATACATATTAATTCTAGACTAATCATTCAGTGACAGCCTCCAATTAAAATCTATCCCATGTTCTTTACATACCATCTTAATCTTCATGCACTCTTTTGTAACATCTCAACTGCAGAACAATCATATCAATTTTGAAGATTAATGTTTCAAATATTTGGTATATAAGCCATGTTCATACAATTATCTTTTTATAAAAACCCAGGTTATACTTTTGTGTTGAAATTAACTTTTCCCTAAATTCAAACTATCACAGACTTTTCCAGGATCATCACTTAAACCAACTTACAGTTAAGTGATTGTACAGAATTCCTAATTTATTACCCTCCCAGGTATCTATTTGGAAGACCAGGGTTCACACCTATAATGCTTACCAATGACATGATGGAAGATGTAGCTTTCCTGAAGGTATGGATAGCATTTCTTTTTTTAAGACCAATTTCCCTGCCTGAAACAATTGAAAAAAACAATTAATTGCTAGACTAGCATTACAGAAATGAAAATGCTGAAAAGTCCCACATGGCCCTATAATTGTTTCAAATATGACACTTATCTGGCAAATATCAAAATAGGGAATATTTTAGGCAGTAGAAAACTTCATATGATATTGGCAATTAGAAAGCTTTTCAAGATTGAAGTAGAAGAAAAATTAATTTAAAAATAATATGTTGGGGAGATAAAGAGGGAAAACCACTAAAGAAGAGGAACAGGAAAAGGGCCATTAAATGAAAGTTTAAATCCAATATTACATAAATATTCATTACCCCAAATCCACACACTTAATTAACACTGATAGGTCTGCCCACACAAGATAATGACATTTGAGGGGACATAATACATTCAAACTGGCACAATCACCATCCAAGGAGCCTGAATAAACTTAAAATGAGCACAGATTCTTGAATATCATCTAAATGACATTGGAATGTCCAATCTCATCTACTGCCAACACCTGACATTTCTGAAAAAGAATAATTCCTTACTCACCAGTGATTGCATTGTCAACAGCTCAGCTGACAACTGTTTTCCTCTGGGTTTTCACTCACAACCAGGTAAACATGGAGAAAGAAGTTATGAGACTCTGGCCTTCTTGATTTCCAGACCGAACTGTCATGACTCCAATCCTTCACCTGGGAGTAACCCCAGCCCAATCAACAGAAACATGAAGTGTACTCTAAGGGAATACCTTCATTGTACAGATAGGAACATGAAAATCATTGAGTTTTATATATTCATTAGCCTGTGGTGTTCAGAGATTTTCAATTCCCTCCCTGATTCCAAAACATTGGTTCTCCATTGTACAGAAAAACTACTCTGGAATTTCTCCAATGTAACTATGCCTGGCTTATGAGCCCTCTGAACTCTTACTCCCTTCCTGCTTTACTTTGCAACTGCAGAGTTTACTTACCCTAAATCATCTTGGTTCTTCCACATGAGATGTCTAACAATATCAGTCTCTCAACACTGAGCTCTAGATCTTGTCCTGCTGGACTCAGATAATAATCAGGAAACTTAAGTATATATTTTATTATGGGGTGATCAAGTCAAGGATTGGTCCACTTAGAGAGCTCAATGGATGGCTCTCATTATACAAGTATAGTTCCCAAAATCCCCTGAATCAAAAAGTAGCAGAAATACTTGGGTCATAATGCCACACAATCTCCATTGGAGCAGGAGGCTCATATATAGAATGAAGGATTTGGGAGACCATTCATTTTCTCAATCTGGTATTTTAGTAAAATGACAGCTGAAATCTTAACCTATATTAATCATTTTCATCTATTACATGCTTTCATTTCATAATTTATAGATATGAAAGGTCTATGTTCTAAATTCTCCCCTAAAACATCATTATTTCATAATAATTACATGGACAGATGATATTATCAGAAAAAGAAGTTAGATTAACTAACCCATTTGTACTTGAGTCCAGATAAACAATGGGTGCATTAAATGTTCTTGGAGATTTCCATTCATTTATTCCTCAAATTAAGGCTGATTTACCTGTTTAACAAATGAAATCAACAGAGGTTCAGAAATCTTTTGCAATTTTAGAAAATTACATGGCTAGAAAAAGACACAGCCCAAGTTTGAATTATTTCTGCCTATCTCCCTAGTTCAAATTCCTTAAGATTTATACCTGGGTTTTACCTGGAATACAACCTCTCATTTTGATAATCAGAATCCTCACCCTATTGTGAAAATCTCCTTTTCATATAGTTTGTCCACACAATTATGTCCCATGCCCAGGTTCTCCTACAAGAACCTTCATACAATTGAATCCTCTACCAAAACATCAGCCTCTAGCTCACCTGATGTTTACTGTCCAGTATAATACACACTTACTCATTTCAACATAAACTTTGTGAACACTTCTCATGTCTTGCCTCTTCCATGACTCCCACAGAACATGATTAAGATCTTAAGCCAAGTCTAAACACAGTTCCTTTCCTTTAGGTTACTCATAAAATTTGTCATTATACATTTATTTATCTGTGCCTCCTACTGGTCTAACTGCATAAAACTATTCCCTGAATGATTTTACCATGTTTACCTGGGAAAACTAATGAATTATGAATCTAGAGAAGTTATATGTCCAGTATAACCTAACCTGACCTCAGATGCCATGGGCCTAAATGTCTGCAGTCAAATCCAACAATTACATTCTGATTAACAAATCATTTACAAAGTAAATAGGGACTGCAATCTTGGTTAAAATTCTTATTCAACAGAGCCCAAACAGACCAAAAATGTAAGTAAACCAAGACATACTGATGATGGTTTCACCAAATTCTAGTGTTCAGAGGTTATTTCTCACTCTAAAAAAGTGCCATTTTCATGGAGGACTCTCTTTTAAGGCAGTTGATATTATCATCAGTCTTATAATCCAGAAGCCATACCCTTATGAATTAAGATCATACTAAAGATACAACTAATCAAGACATGCCTCTGTGCTGGTTTGGATGTATTATGTCCCCCAAAGTGTCCCATTTTTTGATGCAATCTTTGTGGGAACAGATGTATTAGTGTTGACAGGGTTGGGATCCTTTGTTGTTTCCATGGAGATGTGACTCAATCAACTGTAGGTGAACTGTTTGATTGAATTAGTTCTATTGAGACATAGACCCTATACATTCAGGGTGGGCCTTGATTTAATCACTAGATTTCTGTAAAAGAGCTTGCAAACAGCAGGACCTCAGAACAGCTTAGAGAGACATTTTGGAGGCAGCCATTGGAAGCAGACTTTTAGGGAAGCTATCCCAATGTTTGCTCCAGAGAAGCTAAGAGAGGACAAAACACCCCCACAGCAACATTTTGAAGAAGGCACAGGAGCTGAGATAGGAGCTGGAACACAACCCAGGATCAACAGATGCCAGCCACATGAATTCCCAACTAACCAAGGTTTTCCAGATGCCATATCACTTCCTACAGTGAAGGTATACACATGTTGATGTCTTTATTTGAACATTTTCATGGCCTTCAGACTGTAAATTTGTAAACAAATAAACCACCTTTAAAAAAGCCAATCCATTACTGGTATTTTGCATAATGGCAGCATTCACAAACCAGAATCCTTATTTAACACAATCTTTACCATCAAACTACATAAATCATGCAAATGTCCTTTAATTCTTTCTAAAAGTCTGAAAATCTAACTACATGTCTTTTCCCAGAGGTCTTACTGCTTTTTGGATTTTGATATGCTGGGCAAGTACTCTAGAGAATATAGAGGAAGAATGTTCCTATTACTCTTCATTTCTAAGAGAACTTCCAACCTACCAATATCCTCTAAGAATGTGAGCATCAGTGTAGTCTAAATATAGATGTTTGTCCTGAAAATACATATTGAAAGAAAAATATTTTCATTGTTTTTAAGTATACATATTTTACTACTGAACAAAGACCATACCATATCTACTCATTTCAGATTTAGCTGATGTTTTAAGAACTTTAAAACCCTATAAACCTTAAAATATTAAGATTCCCAGAGTAAACAATCTAGCTTTATTGTTGATTTTCCTATGAACAGGATGTGCACTAATTTTTATTAGATGCAGTCCAGGGTTGTGTATTGCATCTAATTGTCACTATCAATTTAGTTTTTCTCATTTTTTTATTTTATTTTGAAATAAATTCAAAGTTACATGAATAGCTGCAAAAACAATGCTAGCCCCATACACAGAATTCCATCATATCCTGACCCCCCTCCCCCGATAGCTCAATCCACCAACTTTAACATGCTGTCACATCACTGTTTCTTTCCCTCCCTCCCTATCTGTCATCCATCATTTATTTCTCTGTCTTCTGAACATATGAGAGTTAGCTGCACACATCCTTGAGCATACACTATAATTCACGTATGTACTTCCCATGAACAAGAACATTGTTTTATGTAATTCCATTAAGCACAGCTAAGAAGTATAAGAGATTCAACAATGATACCATGCTTACATTCTATATTTCCTTTTCCTTATGTCTCAACTGTGTCCCTTCGAGCCACCTGTCCTCCACCCTCCAATCCCATCCAAGTTCATCCTTAGCATTCAATTGTTGTCTAGTTAGGCTGTCTTCTTTTTTTTCCTTTTTTCAATTGTGGAAACATATATACAGCATAAATCTTCCCATTCCACCCCCTCCCTAGCCTTCCATTGGTGGGATTAATCACATTTAGAATGATGTTATGCTCTTTCCCACCATCCATTGCTAGAAATTTCCGTTCACCTCAAACAGCAACCCTACACTCCTTTCTTAACTTCCCATTGCCCCTTCCCCCATTTCTCTTAAACCAAACTCTAATTTCATCTCTATGGTTATATTCTCTGATAATTTCTTTGTGTTTACTGTGGGGCTTAAAATTAACCTCTTAAATCCCTATCAATCTTGTTTTTCTTTGATACCACCTTCACTTCAATAGGGCACATAAACTATGTTCCTATACTCCTTCATTCCCCCACCTTTATATAGTTGTCTAAAATTACATATTTTACATTGAGTTCAAAACCACTGATTTGTCCTTAGAGTTTGTGTATTTTTTATTATGTAGGAAGTAAATAGTGGCGTTATAGTTCAAAAATTATTGACTTCTATTTGTATTCCATTGTGTTTGGAGAAAGTTCTTTGAGTATAGTCAATTTTTTTTTTCTAATTTATTGAGGCTTGTTTTATGTCCCAGCTTATGGTCCCTTCTGGAGAAAGATCTGTGATCACTGGAGAAAAATGAGTGTCCTGGTGATTTGGGATGTAAGGTACTATATGTGTCTGTTAAAATTCTCTATATCTATTTATCCTTTCTTTGTCTGTCTGTTGGTAGGGCTTCCTTTAGAATCTGAAGTAGGGTAGGTCTTTTATTGGCAAAGTCTCTCAGCATTTGTTTGTCTGTGAAAAATTTAAGCTCTCCCTCAAATTTGAAGGAGAGTTTTGCTGGATAAAGTATTCTTGGTTGGAAATTTTTCTCTCTCAGAATTTTAAATATGTCATGCCACTGCCTTCTTGCCGCCATAGTGGCCACTGAGTAGTCACTACTTAGTCTTATATTATTTCCTTTGTGGTGAATTGCTTTTCTCTTGCTGCTTTCAGAACTTGCTCCTTCTCTTCAGTATTTGACAGTCTGATCAGAATATGTCTTGCAGTGGGTTTATTTGGATTTATTCTATTTGGAGTTCGCTGGACATTTATGCTTTGTGTGTTTATATTGTGTAGAAAGTTGGGAAAGTTTTCCCCAACAATTTCTTTGAATACTCTTTCTAGACCTTTACCCTTCTCTTCCCCTTCTGGGACACCAATGAGTCTTAAGTTTGGATTTTTTATTTTATCTATCATATCCCTGAGATCCATTGTGATTTTTTCAATTTTTTTCTCCATTCTTTCTTTTGTTCTTTCATTTTCTGTTCTGTGGATTTCTAGGACACTGAGATGTTGTTCAGCTTCCTCTAGTCTTGTATTGTGATTATCCAGAGTCTTTTTAATGTGGCCAACAGTTTCTTTTATTTCCATAAGATCTTCTATTTATTTATTTACTCTTGCAATGTCTTCTTTATGCTCTTCTAGGGTCTTTTTTATGGCGCTTATATCCTGGGCCATGGTCCTCTTGATGTCCTTTAAATCCTTTGCCATGTTTTTGTTCTTTGGTTGTAGTTCTTTAATTAAATTTGCAAGATATAACATTTCTTCTGAAATCTTGATTTGTGTGTTTGAAGCTGGAGTCTCCATATCATCTGGTTTTATCATATGTATTAAGATTTTCTGTTGTTTTTGGCCTCTTGGCATTTGTTTTGCTTGATAGGGTTCTTTCAAGTTGTATCAAAAAAAAGAGATATTGATCTAATTTTTCAGAGACACAGTTTGGTGACATACACTTTCTCTAAGTAACCAGCAGATGGCGACTGTGAGCCACCTATATCCCTCCAGTCAGTTCTCGTGTAGTGAGGGGAAATGATTCTTGTGTGTTCAGTTGGAGAGCTCAGCCTGGGTGCACCGCTGGAGTTGCCCACCCTGAATGTGGGGCGCATGCATGGGTCACCAGGGAGGAAGGGCAGCTCTCTCTCAGTGTCCCATAAAACACTGGACTTGGCGTAGCTCCCCTGGGTTCTCCAAGCAGATCCCTCCTCCCAGCCGCGATCCTCCCTCAGCTGAGAGAAAATGCTGTGCTACATCATCAGTGTGTGCCGTCCCTCTAGGGAAGCCCTGGGCAGCTTGGCTGTGCCACGGGGCTCTCAGCTCATTTCAGAATGCAGAATGTGTGAGGCTGTCTTTACTGCAATGCCTTGTGGGCTGAGAGCAGCTGAGGTTTTCTCCACAGAGAGAGAGCAAGAGACAGAATACTTCCCCCGATTCTCCCAAGGTCAGTTGTCACCAAAAGCCTCTGTCTGCTTGTTGATGATTTGCTGTCTGTATTGAGCAGTTATTATTAAAAGCTCACTTGGAGCTGGGCTGAGAAAGTGTATGGTGTGGCTTCCATGAGGGAGGGGCTCCCAGCTCTAGGTTCTCAGCTCTCAGCGCAGGTCCACAATTTTACTTACAGATTTTATGCTGTGATCTCAGGCATTCCTCCCAATTCATGTTGGTGGAAGTTGAGTGTACTGTCACATTTGTCTCCCCGCTACCATTCCAGGTTATTTACTGTTTTTTTGTTCATTTATGAGTTGTTCTGGGAGAGACTAAGTCTTCCACTTCTTTCTATGCTGCCATCTTCCCAGAATTCCTTCTTATTTTTTTAATTGTGGAAACATATACACAACATAAACTTTCCAAACACAACCACCCCCAGCATATAATTCAGTGGGGTAAATTATATACAAAATATGCTGCCTTCATCAGTGTTCTTTACCAGAACTTTCCAATCAACCCAAACAGAAATCACACACTCAGCTTTGAGTATTTCTTTAAAAAATATAAGTACAAGAGCCCTTTATATAGAACAAAATATAGAACAAAAATATTTCAGGAGCAAAATCAAGAAATACATTTTCATTTTAGGTACAGGCATTTAATTTTAAAGTAATATTTTGACTTTTTTTAAAACTCACTCTTCTGAAATTTAACAAGTTGTCTTCTGTATTAGCTCATTAGTATGCATTTTTTTGTAGTCAATGGCTCCATTTTCATGGTTTTCTTACATAGCCCCAGGAGATTTCAGCTTAGTTCCATTACAACATTCTTGAGGAAAATGATGATCTTCTTTTTTCAGAAGTGTGAACATATTGATGCTCCAAATTGACTCTGAACTAGGCCTGTCCAAGGGCATGAAATTATACTAGCAAATAAAACAGACAGATAGCCTGGAAATATGGAGTTTAGAAGAGATCATTTAAAGGAAAAAATCCAAGGATGCTTTGAATACACAGTCTAGTACTATTTCATTTTGGGAGATGGAAAATTCTCCTAGAAATATACAAAGAATTGCTCTGAGGTTTCTTTACTCCAGGCATTGGTGCACAAGTAAGTTCCCTTACTAAAGTCTGAATTAAATACAAACAAGCTTTCAAAATCTGGTGATTCCATCTACATTACTGAAGAGGAAACTGAAATATCCCACTTGAGAAATAAATGTTCAGGCCTGGGAATCAGATATAGAAGCCAGACTGGAAAGTTTAAGTGTTTTGAACACAAAGATGATATTTCAGGTCAAAGGAATGGAAAATATCACCTAGGTAGAGAGGGAGAAGGAAAGGAAGGCTGACACTGAGGCCTGCAGAGTTCCAATAATTAAGGTCTGAGAAAGAGCTCACAAACAGCAGAATATTGTGAGCTAGGAGACTGGGGCAGAGATTCTAGAAGAAGGGAATCAAGGAATTTGTTGAGGAATCTTGTAGGATGAAGTGGAATTCAGTGGATTCACTGAGGTGGAGATAACCAGACTCTCAAGGGTAGTAGACTTATGTGAAGACACCTTAAAACATCTTGAAGTGCACTGAGAAAAAATGGGGAACAATTAAATCAGAAGTACCCCACCACAATGAACTATATAACTTTACTCACCTTCTCGGTAAGAATTGAAATTTATATATGAGTGAAATCCAAGGGCTTCACTTTTATTAACTGGCTATTAGTGGATTTATTTTTTTCTGAATATGGTTGCAAATGTTGCTTAAAAACCTTGAGAAACATAAGCCTAGGTTAATAATATGAAAATCATTTGCTTTTTATTAAAAATACATGAAAATTTGCAGAACCACTTCTCCAAGGTGTGAAGACCCCAAACAGGGCCTGAGAACTCATAGTGTATGGTAAAAGGATTCCTAGCATAGGCATGTCAGAGAGATTGGTAAAAAAGTAGAATCAAAGGTACCAGAATAGACCTTTCAAATCAAGATCTGCAATTTAACAAGATCCCAGGGAATTTATATGTACATTGAAGAATGAGCAGCACGGTTCAGAATTCATTCCACCATGCTTAAATCTTGTGTGGAACAATGAACATTCTTCCACTGCCTCATTCAATTCATATTTGAAGACATGGTCAAGAAAGTTTATCTCAGGAAGTTTGCCTACCAGGAATAATTCAGGTACCCTGATCTTGGTGCCAAGTTCCCCAGTTTCCCAAAGTTTAACCTTGCTTTTGGTATAGGCTCAAAATAAAATACTCTTCATTGAAAATACTGAATACAGCCAAGAGGAATCTCCTGTTTCTCCACATTTCCAGCCATACTTCCCAAGCCCAACAGTTTTGAAATATTATAACTCTTGTGTTTAACTTTCCCAATTAATACTCAATAGACTGACTTCTTTCTGGCACTTCCATAGCATATTTTCCAATCCCAACACTCCCAAACTAATTATATCATAATTATAGTTAATTTAATATGTTTTGCATTATTATACAGGCATTATTTATTTCTAAGTCTGGCTGTGTACAATTTTCTTGTTTATATAATTTTCTTTTTTGCATTATTTTTTCATTAGCTTCATTTTTTTGAATCAAACATTTAGGATACAAAATAATCTTAAAGCTATGGCTGTGACTCTATCACACAAACTTATCTTACAGTATTCTGTACCCAAATTTTTCTCTGAGGTGTCTGATGCGAAATGAGGTGCATCCAAACCTTGTACTCCAAATTCCCCATAGAAATGAAGAACAAAAAGTTTAATCTTCATCCACTTTTTGTCCTTTACCTTTCCTAGTTTTCACCACCCTACAGAAGGGGGTAAAGAGGGGTCATTTATTGCTTTCCTCCAATCTGAAAAAGGAGCAATAAAATTAGAAATTTATATAGTTCTACACACATGGAGAGTATGATTCAATAGGTTGTTAGCATGTCAGTTATCAAATTAATATGATGAAATTCCACCCAAAAATCACACTGAATATCCTGACAACATTGACAAACTGATTTTAATATTTATTTAAAAGACAAAGGCCCAAGAATAGTGCCATTGAACTTTTTCCTCTGATCACCAGCTGGGAACTTCTTGCCCTTCATGTTCAGGGACTGACAGGTAAGAATAGGGGCCCCACCTTGATAGGAATGATTGATATGGCCTATCAGGGGGAAGGTGTGATGTTATATAACAGAGTCAAGTAAGAATATGTTTGGTACCCATGTGATTTACTTATATAATAGTATAAAAGTCATCTCTTGCTATTCTCTCACCCAATGTTGTTAATAAATGGACACAAGGGCAGCAAAACCTGCCTGAGAAGGGCATTGTGACCAGGAGATCAGATCCATCAGAGGTGATGACCTGGCATCAGAGGTGGGGTGAGGGAAATCTAAAATGGACAAGGTAGAAGATAATGAGTATCAGTTGTGGTCCCAAGAACAATTGTAGTGGTGAAGCCTTTATGGGGTCAATATGACTTCTCTTGCAGGATTCCTTCAGGAAGAGAGGCCAACTAGAATCCTGGAGAAGCAGCTTCCTGAATATATTAAGTGAGATCCAAATGGGATGAGGGATGGACTGTATGAACATGGAGATGCTGCACCTAGGTCCCCCTTAAGAGAAGAAATTCCTGCCCAGATTCTGAGTGTTATCAACACTCTGATAATTCCTTTTAGTTGTCTGGAAATTTGGGGATTGCCTCACCTGCAGAGAACCATATGCCACAAGGTCACACATTCCTAGGGCAATTAATGGAGACTGGCATGTTTAGTGCTGGCCTTTCTGGTTCAGTATACTACAGACAAAATGAGCCATGTTAGTTCCATGGCTCCCTGTGGCTGTAAGGCTGCATTGTAGCTTCAATTTTCCCTCTGCCCAGGATTGTTTCACTCCTCTCCTTTCCACCATGATGCGAATTTCCAAATAAATATCTTATGTATTAGGTTCTGGGAACCTAACCTGTGATAGTAGTCAAAACTGTCTGGGACAAAGAGGGTTTCATAAGCAGGAGTTAATCAAATTATGCTGAGGGTGAAATAAGATGAATGCTGACAAAATCTCATGAGATTGTTATACTCATGAAAATATTATTGTCACTGTTCCAGTTTGCTAATGTTGCCCTTATGCAAAATACCAGAAATGGATTGGCTTTTATAAAGAGGGTTTATTTAGTTACACAGTTACAGTTTTAAGGCCATAAATGTCCAAGGCAAGGCACCAACAATTGATTACCTTCATCAAAGTAAGGCCAATGGCATTCAGGAAAAACTCTCTAAGCTGGGAAGGCATTTGACTGGCATTTGCTGATCCTAGTTTGTGTTCTAGCTCCTCTCTCAGTTCCTATGGGTTCTTCAAAATGTTGCTCTTGGGGTGTTTGTCCTCTCTTAGCTTCTCTGGAGCAAAAGCCTACTTTCAATGGCCATCTTCAAAATGTCTCCCTCTGTTGCTCTCCAAAATGTCACTCACAGCTGTCTGCATCTGGGCCTGTGAGGCTCTTTTTTTAAGTACTCCAGTGACCCAACAGAGACCCACCCTGAATGGGTGGGGCAACACCTCCATGGAAACCATCCAAAGGTCTTGCCCACACTTAACTGAGTTGCATCTCCATGGAAACACTGAACAAATTATATTCAACCCAATCAATACTAATAAACCTGCCCCCACAAGATTTCATCAAAGATAATGCCATTTTGGGGGACATAATACATCCAAACCGGCACAGTCACCAAGACTGATGTCCATGAATTAATGGGAATCAAAACCCAAATTGGAGGAGTAAAAATGGTGTGAATGAGAAGAAAAGCTGATGAATGGACTCTGCTCTCAACTTATACTGAAAAGGAGATGAGAGGTCAGCATCTGGAAATAAAAATTCAAAAGTGTTTTAACTTTTTTCAAATTT
Organism: Choloepus hoffmanni; assembly: GCA_000164785.2. Classification (NCBI taxonomy): domain Eukaryota; kingdom Metazoa; phylum Chordata; class Mammalia; order Pilosa; family Megalonychidae; genus Choloepus; species Choloepus hoffmanni. The sequence goes on from KN191709.1 coordinate 167,223, forward strand.
CACAGTGGCAGATTTTAGAATATGTTTAAAGTCCATGATGATGGATCAGATTGGCAGGGAGTAGATTAAGACAAAATATATGATTTATAAAAAAAGATATAAAATTCATAATACTGTAGTAAGGAATGGTACTTGTGCCAGTTTGGATATATTATGTTCCCCAAAATGCCATGTTCTTTGATGTAGTCTTGTGGGGGCAGACACATTAGTGTTGATTAGGTTGGAATCATTTGAGTGTTTCCCTGGAGAAGTGATTCAATTAACCATGGGCAAGACTTTTGACTGGATAATTTCCATGGAGGTGTTACCCCACCCATTTAGGGTGGGTCTTAATTAAATCACTGGAGCCACATAAAAGAGCAAACATAAGGAACTGAGAAGCTGCTGCTTACAGAGACATTTTGAAGATGCAACCTGGGAACAAGCAGATGCCAGACACATGCCTTCCCGGCTAACAGAGGTTGTCTGGATGCTAATGGTCTTTCTCCAGTGAAGGTACCCTACTGATGCACCTTGATCACCTTATGGCCTTAAGACTTTATTTGCAACCAAATAAAATCCCTTTATAAAAGCCAATCCATTTCTGGTATTTTGCATTCTGGCAGCATTAGCAAGCTGGAACAGTACTCAAACACAAAGTTAGAGGCAATGAAGTCAGCTGAGATAAAAGATAATGCCTCATGTGCTATGGGAGAGATGCCATTAGAGGAATGCTTTCAAATTTAATGACCCCAAATACCTACATCCAAAATAACATGTCATTTCTGAAACAGATTTCAAATGAGCTGCTGAATGTGAAGGGATAGGCAAGACAGTGGAGATTCAAAGGTCAAGGCAAGAATTTAAAAAAGTATTTATTAAGCATGGGAAATGGAATTGACTTGAATGACCTAATAGGATTTCATGGAAATCTTAATAAATGCCCCAGATAGCCTGGTGTCATAGCCTCAGATACAAGTGACTACTTACTATGTACCGTGGTATAAGTGCTTCCTCCTAGGAACCAGGAATTTTAATCTGGAAGGGCCTATCTCTGCAGCCAATATTGTTTCTTTAGGGCCTCCACATGACAGCTTGGAAACCTTCAATATGCCACTTAGGAAGCCTCAACAATAGACAGCTGTTGCAGGGAATGGCAGAAACCTAACTCTTAGATGTACCAGAAATTGTCATGTTTCTAAACACCAAAGGGATGAGGTGTCTGAAGGCTGGGATTGAATATAATGATCCCTGTGGTCAAATGTTCCTAATCTTTGTAGCACTCCAAGAAAAAGTCAAGCACCATTAAATATAATCTATTTTGTCCCAGGGAAGGGTAATGTCTTCATCTGTAAAATGTGGGTGGTATTTTAACCAACTTTTTATTCTGTATGATAAAACAAATAGTTACATGTAGAATGCTCTGAAATAAGTTAAAGAAAGAGGGTTCAATTAATATGGTTATTTATAATAACAATATATTATTAGTTATCAGGCCCAAAAGTTTTTTTTCTTTTTTTTTCCTGAGCCCAGGGAATGACCAGTCAGGCCCTCTTTATGAAAAGTATGAAGTTGAAGTCTAAAACATTATATCAAATTGGAAAACATTTGTGGTTTGAAGCTGTTATGGACCCCAGAAGAGCCATGATCATTTAATCCAAACTTGTTGGGTAAGACCTTTTGACTGAATATTTCCATGGAGGTGTTACCCTGCCCATTCAGGTTGGGTCTTAATTAGATCACTGGAGTCCCTTAAGAGGCTCAGGAAGAGAAGCAGGAGCCAACAGAAATGCTTAAAGATGCTTGCAGATGAAGACAGAACATTTGGAAATGCTAAGCTAAGAGATGAAGCCCAGATTTTGCCCTATTTAAGCTCAGAGAGGACTCCCAGATGCTTAGTGAGAAACACCCTAGGAGAACCAAGCAGAGAGCTGAAAGAAGATGAGAGACAGAAGGCCTGAGATATTTCAGAGAAATCCATTTTGAAACACAACCTTAGAGCGAAGGACCAGGAGGCACCAGCCACATTCCTTCACAGCTGACAGAGGTGTTCCAGATGCTACTGGCTTTCCATCAATGAAGATATCTTCTTGTTCATGCCTTAGTTTGGACACTTTCATCACCTTAGAACTGTAAGTTTGTAAACTAATAAGTCCCCCTTTTTAAAGTCAATCCATTTCTGGAATTTTGCATAACTGCAGCATTGGCAAACTGGAACAACATTGTATTCAAGTTGAACAGAATTATGTGGAAATTGCAAATCATGATTAAATATACCAATCATAGAAAAAAAGACCAATCCTTAAAGAGGAAAGGGGAACTGTCATAATTTTTCAAAATTATAAAATAGTATCAAAGGTCTCCAAGTCAATGACATATTCCTTGAAGGAATAATTCTAACAAGATCTGAAACCTCAAAGGATGAATTCAGAAAAGTCAATATTATATTGATAAATTTTCATCTACAATATTGGAAAATCTTAATTGGTTATTAAAATATCTAAAAAGGATACAATACTCAATCTCATTGTTTAAACTGAGTAATCCAACATATTCTTCATTAATTTAGATATAAACCCTGGAAATAATTTTAATAAAATGGACAATGGAAATCTTTGAAATCATGTAATGGGCCCCAAAGAACATGAGCCAAAAATATACATTGTATAATTGTTTACTTATGAAAATCCACTATCATTGCTATGGCTTAAATTATGTCTTAAATGTTTTTAAACCTGAAAACAGAGTCTAAGCCCTCACAAATTTAAACAGTTGGGATTAAACATTTCTCTCTTTTCTCTCCCATCCTCAGCTTTACCAGTTCAGGTGATCACTGAAAGAGTTTTGAGCCAATGAACACTGAAGGCTTTTATTTGACCACCTTTGAAACTGACTAAGAAAACTCCCATACCCTGCCCAGCTAATCCACAGCACTTCATCACTGGGCACTGACTTCTTCAGAGTTCCTCAATTACTTACCTCACAAGTAGTTTCCTTCAACATTAATCCCAGAACATGGGCTTTAATAAAGAACAAATGCCTAAATCAGAGTGTCTGTCATTCTATCATTACAGTTTCTGAGCCTTTTTATGTGTCACACTGGGATGTACAAAGCTGAGACAAACAGATCTGATAACTGCTTTTCTGGAGTTCACTATCTGGGGGAGGAGACAGACAAGAAAAACTGTATTACTAGTGGTACATACTTTGGTAGAGATATAGAGGTTTGGGTTGGCTATGGATAGGTACCAATGTTGGGCTTCAATATTCAAACAATTAATACCTAAGCCATTATCTAAAAGAAATCCATTATGGATATTGTTGTAAGGTATTCCCAGAATAGGCTATGTGAACAAGTCACTCATGACCCAGATTCAGTAATTGTGTCACTCATGGGTGGTTTTGAGACCTAAAATGCTCCAGGACAATTCCACTCCTGCTGCCAATGGCCTGCCCCATCACCACCCATCTGTCTCCCCGAGAAGTAGTCTCTGTGCTATGGATCCCTGTAAGGGAAAGGACACACAAGATATAGAATCATGACCCTAATTTAGGCAACTATGTGATATATGTTTATAAAGATCCCCATGCAACTCTCCCAATACCACCACAGAGACTCCAAACCTTCTGCCCTCATGAAAAGGCACTGCATCTTGTTCTGAACCATACTGGGAAAATAATACCCTTGTCAGATGCATGAGACAAGGTTACAGACTCATGACTAGTAACATGATGTATGAGGAGAAGGTGGTGAAAACTGATATAGCTACAGTTCTGTCCTATTTCAGAAATGTTGGCACAAAGAGAAGATCCAAGATCTACATGAAAAGAAACAGATCACATATGTAAACACATGTATCAACATCAACACTTAAAGAAAGAAAACTTTTAAAGCTCTAAGAGAGAAATGAGAATGTTTTGTTTCCTGGCTTTTGAACATAATCAAATTATCACAAGTGAGGACAGAATAAGAACAGTTAGGCATCTGTGCTCATAACCGGTATCCCTACCTACTCACATTTTATGAGAAAGTTACTGTACAAAAGTGACTAAGAGAAAAGAAAAGTTAAAAATGGGGGGACCAGGGACTCCTCAAGCAGGACAACCAATCTGAAGCACAAGAAAAGAAGATGCAATGGCCTCAGAAACTCTGCACCAGTATCAAGGTCCCAGCAGGCCCAGAGAACTCAGGATGGGAATAAGAAGAAGGCTGCAAAAAGGATTCCCAGGTGAAAAACATGATATAACAGATTACAACTGAGGAGGCAGGGCAAGATGTTGGCATAGGGAGGTGTGGAATTTAGTTAGTCCTTAAGAGCAACTAGAAATAGCTAGGAACAACTAGTAAAAAGTCTGGATTAACTATTGGGGGACAACTGTGACCAGACACACATTGTACACCAGTCTGGAATGAGTGGAATGGCTGAGATTGCAGCACGGATCTAAATGGAAATGTCTTCATACAGATTTTGGTGGTAAATGCATAACTGTAAGATTGTACCAGGAATCATTGATTGCTTACTTAGGATGGATTGTATGCTATGTGGATAAAACTTAAAAAAAAAACAAAAAACAGAGGGATACCAGTGTTGGAGAAAATGTGGAGAGAGAGAGATGTACCCATTTACTGTTGGTGCAGCCCATCTGGAGGGAATGTGGTGTTTCACAGGAAGATAAATATGGGGTGGCTATATGGTCCTGCAACCCTGTTATTGGTTATGTACTTGAGGAACTGAGAATGGGAACACAAGTGGATATTTGCACATAGGTGTTTGTGGTGGCAGTTTTCATGATTTGCAATGGATGCAGGTGGCCTAAAGGTACATCAAGTGATGAAATGGTGAACTGTGGTGTATACCTACAACGAAATATTGAGCAGGTGGCAAGAAGGAATAAATTTGTGAGGTATGCAACTAGGTGAATGGAACTTGAGGACAGTAGATTGAGAGAAATAAGCCAGAAATGAAAAGACAAACATTATAACACCTCACTAATATGGACTAACAATAATGTGCAAACCCTGATAATTGAATCTGGAAGCATGGGTTTTCAAGGGAAGGCTTATGTAAAGGTTCCTGGATTGTAAACTCTTACAACAGTCACATCTATTCATGAGTTGTAATAGTCATTTCTAAATTCTGAGATGCTGAGCTGTCTGTGTGTGACCTGTGGTCCCTGGAGCTTTGGTGGTATGTGTGGCCTGGGATTTGGAGCCAGAGTTCAGCAGCTGTGGGAGTCAGCACTGCCCAATGCAGCAACTGTTAAAGAGTCTGAAAAGGAGATCAGACTTCAATTGGAGATATGAATGAAATGGACTTGGTTGAGACTGGGGTAGATCAGACTAAAGGGTAGAGGATGATATTAACTGCATTTTAAAACTTCAGCTTCTGTGTGGGACCAAAGGAACACAGGTTTATTTGGTGTAAAATCTATATTTTCTGTAGCACAATATAAATCTTGTATGGTCAGTTTATCCAAACACAATAATTACAAAGAACCTTGTATAAGGAGTGAGAGCTGGTTGGTTTTTACAGGTTAGCATGAAGCCTCAATACATTCCAAAGGAATTTGGGCAGAAAATAAAAACTATTTGCAAAGCCCCCTTGAGGGACTGGGGGAAAATGCAGAAATATTAAAATTCCCTACCTGGGGAATTCCTGACATACTCACAAGTCACTGGGGACTTGAAGACTACTAGTTTAGTAGGCTGAGCCCTCAATCTTGAGGTTTACCCTTATGAAGCTTGTTACTGCAAAGGAGAGGATAAGCACACTAAAAATTGTGCCTGAGAGTCACCCCCAGAGAACCTCTTTTATTTCTCAGATGTGGCCTCTCTCTCTAAGCCAACTTGGCAGGTAAACTCACTGTCCTCCCCACTATATGGGACATGACTCCCAGGGGTGTAAATCTTCCTGGCAATGTAAGACATGACTCCCAGGGATGAGCCTGGACCCAGCATCATAGGATTGAGAAAAAGGTGTAAGAGAAATGAAACAAAATAAAGTTTCAGTGGCTGAGAGATTTCAAATGGTATTGAGAGCTCATTCTGGAGGTAACTCATATGCATTATATAGATATCCCTTTTTATTTTTTATTAGAATAGCTAGAAGAAATATCTGAAACTATTGAATTGCAATCCAGTATCCTTGATTCTTGAAGATGATCATATATCTATATAGCTTATACGGTGTGACTGTGTGATTGTGAAAACCTTATGGCTCACACTCCATATGTATGGAAAAATGAGCAGAAACATGGGAACAAAAAGTAAATGAATAATGGGGGAGAAGGAGTATGGGATGTTTGGGGTGTTTTTTACTTTTATTTTTATTCCTATTTTTATTTTTTAAAGTATTGAAGATGTTCAAAAATTGTGATGAATGCACAACTATATGATGATACTGTGACCAATTACACACTTTGGATGACTGAATGGTATGTGAATATATTTCAATAAAATTGCATTAAAATAATAGATTACAACTTGAATATGAAGCATTGGGAGTAATTTTACAATTATTTTACAATTATTTTGGAATGTTAGAGATGAAAAATGATGAAGGCAATGAAAGTGAAGAAAATGACATATTAAAGTAATTGCTGGTGCCAGAAAAAAATGTTGTAGTGAAAAATAAAAACTATAAGACAGAAATAAAGTTTATACACATAGTCAAAATAATATAAACACTAAATTAATTTAACAAAAATCATGATATAATTATTTTGCAAAAAGATTAGGGCTGGGAGTTGGGCAGATACAGCATGGAATCACAACTACTTTTGAAACACAAAGATATCTACAGATTGAGCATAAGTTGGGAAAAATAAAATTAAAAGTGAAAACATTCAAAATCAGAGAAATACAAAGAAGCATTAAAATAATTGAAAATAGTTCCTTCTGGGAAATGGGGTTGAATATGTGAATAAATGGAGCAGGAAGGACATTCCTGTTTGTTATACTAATGGTGGCTGTATTATTCAGTAGCTTCACCTAAGACTATTTCGTTATGATCCAAAACTCAAAGCAAGGGAAACAGTTGGAGACAGCAAAAGTTCACTACTACCAGGTGATAACTTTTCTTGGCAACCATCAGTATTTTCTCTTTTAAGCAGAGATGGTTTTGGATATGAACAGAGCAAAACAGTGGCAGTATCCTCATTTTTCCACACAGGATTTAAGCAGTGGTGTGGGAAGCTGAAGACAGTTGACAACCAATGCTGCTCGTACTTCAACCATATGAATCTCTCTTCAATCTTGTAAAAACTTCAGTTCCTGATTCACCAGGTCTGATTCTGCTTTTCTAGCAAGCTCCTGTGATGTACTGACACAAGGGCACATTTATCTCACACCGTGAGTTGCAAGGTCCTGTTTTGGGTCTCCACATCCTCACAGAAGTGGCTTTCAAATTTAAATGTCTATTCAAATAACTCTGGGACATTTTACACTCTAAATGTCCAGATTACAACCAACAACAATTAAATCAGAATCTCTTGTGATGGATTCTATGTATCAATTTTAAAAAAAGATAATTTCAGGGTACATAGGCCTTAAAATCCATTGTTTTGTAGGCTATAATCAATATGGGTGATTCTCACTTTTAAAATGTGCAGATAGTAGTATCAGCAGAAATAGTGGAGTAGGAAGCTCTATGGTTCAACCCTCTTCTGAAACAATGCATACAAGGGCAAAAACTGTCAAAAGAATATTTGTCATAAGAGACGAAGGTTTACAGAACCATATGAGGCTGAATCAAGAAAAAGGTGGCAAATGAGGAAGGAGAGCATTGTAGCATTTCAACTTAGCCATACACCCCCATCTCTCAAGTGTGGGGTGGTCTTACAGCAACCCATGTTTCCATTGTGTGTATCTGATTCCAGAGGATGCAGGGCAGATCTTGATCCCAAGAAACTGTGTTTCTGTTTTTAAACTGCCCTGAGCATTCCCTGACAATCTGATGCAAGGTGCTTGCCTTTCTTTTGCCTAACTTGGAACCCTCTCAGGGCAAAAACATGGCAAAGGGGAGGATGGTCCTTGGAAACACTGAAATGCAAATGAGAGATATCTGCTGCCTGGGGAAAAGATGTCAGGTGAAATGAATAATAAACACACCAAAACCCTGGTTAGGAAAGCTGGGGAGAGAGTTACATTAGGAAATAAGGGTTTTGAAAATCTTCTGTGTTTAAGGGGAATCTAGACAGCTGTGATGGTTAGGTATATATGTCAACTTGGCCAGGTGATGGTGTCTATGTGTCTGATCAAGCAAGCACCAGCCTAACCATTACTGCAAGGACATTTGTGGCTGGATAATAAACCAGAAGACTGGCTTATTATATCATCAGTCAATTAGCTGCAGCTTGACTGATCACATCAATGAAGAGTGTGTCTTCAACAATGAGAGAATTCAATCAGCTGTATTTAATCCAATCAGTAGAAGACTTTTAATCAAAACAGATAGAGGACCTTCACTTCTTTGGTCAGCCAGCAAAGCATTTCCTGAGGAGTTCATCAAACACCTGTGTCAGAGTTGCCAGTTCACTGTTTGAGGAGTTCATGGAACACCTTCATTGGAATTGCTAGTTTGCTGCCTGCCCTACAAAATTTGGACTTGTGCATCCCCACAGTTGTATGAGACACTTTCATAAAATCTCATATTTATAGATACCTCTTGATTCTGTTTCCCTAGAGAACCCTAACTAATACAACAGCAAAGCACATGTTTTAGATAGCACTTATGCTAATAAAAGGACTGAGAGGGAGGTGGGTCAAGATGGTGGATTGGTGAGGTGTATATTTTAGTTAATCCTCCAGGGAAGTAGGTAGAAAGCCAGGAACTGCATGGACTGGACACTGCAGAGCAATCTGACATTGGGCATACTTCATACAACACTCATGAAAACGTGGAACTGCTGAGATCAGCGAAATCTGTAAGTATTTGTGGCCAGGGGACCCACGCCCCTCCCTGCCAGGCTCAGTCCCATGGGAGGAGGGGCTGTCAGCACCAGGAAGGAGAAGGGAGAACTGCAGTGGCAGCTCTTATCGGAAACTCATTCTACTGATCCAAACTCCAACCATAGATAGACTGAGACCAGACACCAGAGAATCTGAGAGCAGACAGCCCAGTAGAGAGGAGACAGGCACAGCAAAAAACAGCAAGACAAACTCAAAAATAAAACAGATGCTTTTTGGAGCTCTGGTGAACATAGAAAGGGGTAGGGCAGAGCTCAGGCCCCACAGGCTTATTTGCAAAACCCAAAGAAAAACTGATCTCTCTGCCCCATGGATCTTTCCTTAATAGCCCTAATTGCTTTGCCTCTTAGCATTTTAATAACACATTAGATCTGTGAGGAGGGCCCTTTTTTTTCTTTTTTTTTAATCTTTTTTTCATTTTCTAAAACAATTACTCTAAGAAGCCCAATGCAGAAAGCCGCAAAGACTTGCAATTTGGGCAGGTCAAGACAAGAGCAGAACTGAGAGCTCTGAGACAAAAGGCAATAATCCAGTTGCTGAGAAAATTCACTAAACACCACAAATTCCCAAGAAAAGGGGGGCATTCTCTCACAGCCATCATCCTGGTGGACAGGAAACACTCCGGCCCATCACCGGCCCCATAGCCCAGAGCTGCCCCAGACAACCCAGTGTGATGGAAGTGCTTCAAATAACACACATACACCACAAAACTGGGCATGGACATTAGCTTTCCCTGCATCCTCAGCTGGTTTTCCCAGACTTGGGAAGGTGGAGCAGTGGGAATTAACAAGCCCTATTCAGACATCATTTCAGCAGACTGGGAGCCTCCCTACACAGACCGGCAGCCCAGAACCACCCTGGGGGGATGGCACTCACCTGTGACATAGCACAGTCATCCCTCAACAGAGGACCAGGAGGTGCAAGGCCTGGAAGAGGGATCCATTCACAAGTCTCAGGGGCTACACACCAATACCAAGGACTTGTGGGGCAGTAGCAGAGACAAACTGTGGCAGTACTGAACTGAAGGATTAGACTATTGCAGCAGCTTTAAAACTCCAGGAACACCAGGGAGATTTGGTTGGTAGAGCCACCCCCTCCCTGACCACCCAGACACATGCCCCTTATACAGGGTGGGCAACACCAACTACACACACAAGCTTGGTACACCAACTGGACCCCACAAGACTTACTCCCCCTCTCACCACAGAGACAAAGTGGGGGAGAACTGCCTTGAGGGGAACAGGTGGCTCACGGATGCCACCTGCTGGTTAGTCACAGAAAGTGTACTCCACGAAGCTGTAGACCTGGCAAATTAGAGATAAGGATTTCAATTGGTCTACAAATCCTAAAAGAACCCTACCAAGTTAAGCAAATGCCAAGAGGCCAAAAACAACAGAAAAATTTAAAGCTTATGAAAAAAACAGACGATATGGATAACCCAAGCCCAAGCACCCAAATCAAAAGATCAGAAGAAATACAGTACTTAGAGCAACTAATTAAAGAACTAAAGATGAATGATGAGACCATGGCACAGGATATAAAGGACATCAAGAAGAGCATGCAACAGGATATAAAGGACATCAAGAAGACCCTAGAAGAGCATAAAGAAGACATTGCAAGACAAAATAAAAAAATAGATGATCTTATGGAAATTAAACAAACTGTTGACCAAATTAAAAAGATTCTGGATACTCATAGTACAAGACTAGGGTAAGTTTAACAAGAAATCAGTGACCTGGAAGATGACAGAATGGAAAACGAAAGCACAAAAGAAAGAATGGGGAAAAAATCAAAAAAATCAAAATGGACCTCAGGGATTTGATAGATGATATAAAACATCCAAATATAAGACTCATTGGTGTTCCAGAAGGAGAAGAAAAGGGTAAAGGACTAGGAAGAGTATTCAAAGAAATTGTTGGGGAAAACTTCCCAAATCTTCTAAACACCATAAATACACAAATCATAAATGCTCAGCGAGCTCCAAATAGAATAAATCCAAATAAACCCACCCCAAGACATATTCTGATCACACTGTCAAATACGGAAGAGAAGGAGCAAGTACTGAAAGCAGCAAGAGAAAAGCAATTCACCACATACAAAAGAAACAGAATAAGACTAAGTAGTGACTACTCAGCAGCCACCATGGAGGTGAGAAGGCAGTGACATGACATATTTAAAATTCTGAGTGAGAAAAATTTCCAATCAAGAACACTTTATCCAGCAAAGCTCTCCTTCAAATTTGAGGGAGATCTTAAATTTTTCACAGACAAACAAATGCCAAGAGAGTTTGCTAACAAGAGGCCTGCCCTGCTGGAGATACTAAAGGGAGCCCTACAGAGAGAGAAACAAAGAAAGGAGAGAGAGACATGGAGAAAGGTCCAGTACCAAAGAGATTCAGTATGGGTACATTAAAGGATATTAATAGAGAGAGGGAAAAATATATATGACAAACATAAACAAAGGATAAGATGGCTGATTCAAGAAATGCCTTCACGGTTATAACGTTGAATGTAAATGGATTAACCTCACCAATTAAAAGGTATAGATTTGCAGAATGGATAAAAAAAAAGAACCATCAATATGCTGCATACAAGAGACTCATCTTAGACACAGGGACACAAAGAAATTGAAAGTGAAAGGATGGAAAAAATATTTCATGCAAGCTACAGCCAAAAGAAAGCAGGTGCAGCAATATTAACCTTAGATAAAATAGACTTTAAATGCAGGAATGTTTTGAGAGACATAGAAGGTCACTACATACTAATAAAAGGGGCAATTCAACAAGAAGAAATAACAATCATAAATGTTTATGCACCCAATCAAGGTGCCACAAAATACATGAGAGAAACACTGGCAAAACTAAAGGAAACAATTGATGTTTCCACAGTAATTGTGGGAGACTTCAACACATCACTTTCTCCTATAGAAAGATCAACCAGACAGAAGCCAATAAGGAAATTGAAAACCTAAACAATCTGATAAATGAATTGGATTTAACAGACATGTACAGAACATTACATCCCAAATCACCAGGATACACATACTTCTCTTGTGCTCACGGGACTTTCTCCAGAATAGATCATGTGCTGGGACATAAAACAAGCCTCAATAAATTTAAAAAGATTGAAATTATTCAAAGCACATTCTCTGACCACAATGGAATAAAATTAGAAGTCAATAACCCTATGAGACCTAGAAAATTCACAAACCCCTGGAGGTTAAACAACACACTCCTAAACAATCAGTGGGTTAAAGAAGAAATAGCAAGAGAAATTGCTAAATATATACAGATGAATGAAAATGAGAACACAATATACCAAAACCTATGGGATGCAGCAAAAGTGGTACTGAGGGGGAAATTTATAGCACTAAATGCATATATTAAAAAGGAAGAAAGAGCCAAAATCAAAGAACTAGTGGATCAACTGGAAAAGCTAGAAAATGAACAGCAAACCAATCCTAAACCAAGTAGAAGAAAAGAAATAAAAAGGATTAAAGCTGAAATAAATGACATTGAGAACAAAACAAACAATAGAGAGGATAAATAACACCAAAAGTTGGTTCTTTGAGCAGGTCAACAAGATTGACAAGCCCCTAGCTAGGATGACAAAATCAAAAAGAGAGAAGACCCATATAAACAAAATAATGAATGAGAAAGGTGACATTACTGCAGATCCTGAGGAAATTAAAAAAAATTATAAGAGGTTACTATGAACAACTGTATGGCAACAAACTGGATAATGTAGAAGAAATGGACAATTTTCTGGAAACATATGAACAATCTATACTGACCAAAGAAGAAACAGAAGACCTCAACCAACCAATAATAATCAAAGAGATCCAATCAGTCATCAAAAAGCTTCGCACAAATAAATGCCGAGGGCCAGATGGCTTCACAGGAGAATTCTACCAAACTTTCCAGAAAGAACTGACACCAATCTTACTTAAACTCTTTCAAAACTTTGAAGAAAATGGAACACTACCTAACTCATTTTATGAAGCTAACTTCAATCTAATACCAAAACCAGGCAAAGATGCTACAAAAAAGGAAAACTACCAGCCAATCTCCCTAATGAATACAGATGCAAAAATCCTCAACAAAATACTTGCAAATCGAATCCAAAGACACATTAAAAAATCATACACCATGACCAAGTGTGGTTCATTCCAGGCATGCAAGGATGGTTGAACATAAGAAAATCAACCAATGTATTATAACACATTAACTAATCAAAAGGGAAAAATCAATTGATCATCTCAATAGATGCTGAAAAAGCATTCGACAAAATCCAACATCCATTTTTGATAAATACACTTCAAAAGGTAGGAATTGAAGGAAACTTCCTCAATATGATAAAGAGCATATATGAAAAACCCACAGCCAGCATAGTACTCAATGGTGAGAGACTGAAAGCCTTCACCCTAAGATCAGGAACAAGACAAGGATGCCCGCT
>KN191709.1:180643-202119 GCA_000164785.2 Choloepus hoffmanni
CAGGGCAATCCGGCAAGACAAAGAAATAAAAGCAGCATCCAAATTGGAAAAGAAGAAGTAAAACTGTCATTGTTTGCAGATGATATGATCTTATATCTAGAAAACCCTGAGAAATCGATGATACAGGTTACTAGAGCTAATAAATTTAGCAAAGTAGCAGGATACAAGATTAATGCACACAAGTCAGTAATGTTTCTGTATGCTAGAAATGAACAAACTGAAGACACACTCAAGAAAAAGATACCATTTTCAATAGCAACTAAAAAAATCAAGTACCTAGGAATAAACTTAACCAAAGATGTAAAAGACCTATAGAAAGAAAACTACATAACTCTATTAGAAGAAATAGAAGGGGACCTTAAAAGATGGAAAAATATTCCTTGTTCATGGATAGGAAGGCTAAATGTCATTAAGATGTCAATTCTACCCAAACTCATCTACAGATTCAATGCAATCCCAATCAAAATTCCATCAACATACTCTGCAGACTTGGGAAAGCTAGTTATCAAATTTATTTGGAAAGGGAAGATGCCTTGAATTCCTAAAGACAGTCTAAAAAGGAAAAACCAAGTGTGAGGACTTACACTCCCTGACTTTGAAGCTTATTATAAAGCCACAGTTGTCAAAACAGCATGGTACTGGCACAAAGATAGACATATAGATCAATGGAATTGAATTGAGAATTCAGAGATAGACCCCCAGATCTATGGCTGACTGATTTTTGATAAGGCCCCAAAAGTCACTGAACTGGGTCATAAAGGCCGTTTCAACAAATGGGGCTGGGAGAGTTGGATATCCATATCCAAAAGAATGAAAGAGGACCCCTATCTCACACCCTACACAAAAATTAACTCAAAATAGACCAAAGATCTCAATATAAAAGAAAGCACCATAAAACTCCTAGAAGATAATGTAGGAAAACATCTTCAAGACCTTGTATTAGGCAGGCACTTCCTAGACTTTACACCCAAAGCACAAGCAACAAAAGAAAAAAACAGATAAATGGGAACTCCTCAAGCTTAGAAGTTTCTGTACCTCAAAGGAATTTCTCAAAAAGGTATATAGGCAGCCAACTCAATGAGAGTAATTTTTGGAAACCATGTGTCTTAGTTTGCTAATGCTGGAGAATGCAAAACACCAGAGATGGATAGGCTTTTATAAAACGGGGGTTTATTTCACTACACAGTTATAGTCTTAAGGCCACAAAGCATCCAAGGTAACACCTCAGCAATCAGATACCTTCACCGGAGGATGGCCAATGGCATCCGGAAAACCTCTGCTAGCTTGGAAGGCAGCTAGCATCTGCTCCAAAGCTCCGGCCTCAAAACAGCTTTCTCCCAGGACGTTCCTTTCTAGCAAGTTTGCTTCTCTTCAAAACATCACTCCCAGCTGCACTCTCTTTCTTCCCCCAGAGTCAGCTCATTTATATAGCTCCACCAATAAGGGCCCACCCTGAATGGGCGGGGCCACACCTCCATGAGAACATCTCATCAGAATCATTTCCCACAGCTGGGTGGGGCACATTCCAAGCAAATCCAACCAGCACCAAAACTTCTGCCCCACACAAGACCACAAAGATAATGGCATTTGGGGGACACAATACACTCAAACCGGCACACCGTGTATCTGACAAAAGACTGATATCTTGCATATATAAAGAAATCCTACAACTCAGTGACAATAGTACAGACAGGCCAATTATAAAATGGGCAAAAGATATGAAAAGACAGTTCTCTGAAGAGGAAATACAAATGGCCAAGAAACACATGAAAAAATGTTCAGCTTCACTAGCTATTAGAGAGATGCAAATTAAGACCACAATGAGATACCATCTAACACCGGTTAGAATGGCTGCCATTAAAAAACAGGAAACTACAAATGCTGGAGGGGATGTGGAGAAATTGGAACTCTTATTCATTGTTGGTGGGACTGTATAATGGTTCAGCCACTCTGGAAGTCAGTCTGGCAGTTCCTTAGAAAACTAGATACAGAGATACCCTTCGATCCAGTGATTGCACTTCTTGGTATATACCCAGAAGATCAGAAAGCAGTGACATGAACAGATATCTGCACGCCAATGTTCATAGCAGCATTATTCACAATTGCCAAGAGATGGGAACAACCCAAATGTCCTTCAACAGATGAGTGGATAAATAAACTGTGCTATATACACATGATGGAATACTACACAGCAGTAAGAAGGAACAATGTTGTGTAACATATGACAACATGAATGAGCCTTGAAGACATAGTGCTGAGCGAAATAAGCCAGGCACAAAAAGACAAATATTATATGCTACCACTAATGTGACCTTTGAAAAATGTAAAATGAATGGTTTATAATGTAGAATGTAGGGGAACAAGCAATAGAGAGCAATTAAGGAAGGGGGAACAATAATCCAAGAAGAACAGATAAGCTATCATGGGTAAATTTAATGTTCTGGGAATGCCCAGGAATGACTACAGTCTGTTAATTTCTGATGGGTATAGTAGGACCAAGTTCACAGAAATGTTCCTATATTAGGTTACTTTCCTGGGGTAGAGTAAGAGAACATTGGAAGTAAAGTAGTTATCTTAGGTTAGTTGTCTTTTTCTTACTCCCTTGTTATGGTCTCTTTGAAATGTTCTTTTATTGTATGTTTTTTATTTTTTTTATTTTTTTATTTTTCATACAGTTGATTTAGAATGAAAAAAAAGTTTAAAGAGAAAAACAAGGAAAAAGATATGCAGAGCCCCCTTGAGGAGCTGGTGGAGAATGCAGGGGTATTGGCCTGCCCTACCTCAATGGTTGTTAACATGCCCACAGACATAGGGGATTGGTGGTTTGATGGATTGAACCCTCTACCATGGAATTTGCCCTTGCAAAGACTGTTGCTGCAAAGGAGAGGCTAGGCCTCCCTATAAATGTGCCTAAGAGCCTCCTCCCGAATGACTCTTTATTGCTCAGATGTGGCCCTTTCTCTCTAGCTAAGCAAACTTGAAAGGTGAAATCACTGCCCTCCCCACTACATGGGATCAGACACCCAGGGTAGTGAATCTCCCTGGCAACGTGGAATATGACTCCTGTGGAGGAATGTAGACCTGGCATCGTGGGATGGAGAACATCTTCTTGACCAAAAGGGGGATGTGAAAGGAAATGAAATAAGCTTCAGTGGCAGAGAGATTCCAAAAGGAGCCAAGAGGTCACTCTGGTGGGCACTCTTATGCACAATATAGACAACACTTTTTAGGTTCTAATGAATTGGGGTAGCTGGTGGTGGATACCTGAAATATCAAACTACAACCCAGAACCCATGAATCTTGAAGACAATTGTATAAAAATGTGGCTTATGAGGGGGGACAGTGGGATTGGGGGGGCCATAGGATCACACTCCTGTTTGTCTAGTTTGTGGATGGATGAGTGGAAAGGTGGGGGGAAGGAAACAAACAAACAGACAAGGGTGCCCAGTGTTCTTTTTTACTTTATTTACTCCTTTTCTCTTTAATTATTCTGGTTATTTTTGTGTGTGTGGTAATGAGGGTGTCAGGGATTGATTTTGATAATGAATGTACAACTATGTAATGGTACTGTGAACAATCAAATGTATAATTTGTTTTGTATGACTGTGTGGTATGTGAATATATCTCAATAACATGAATTTAAAAAAAAAGGACTGAGGAAACCCAATGTTGCCACATATGGTGGAAAATTAAACTTCAGAAAATTTGGAAATAAAGACTAAGGCAATGGTTTAAATGGCTTGGCTAAGTATAAAGGAATACTCCAACACAGTCAATGTGCAAAGAGAGGGAGAGGTGTTTTGTTTAATTTTGTGACTTTTTGGCTCCAGGTGCACCAGACACGGAAGCCAAAGAAGAATAAGAGATTAACATGTGATAGAGGACTGCCATCACCAGAATGCTACCAAGTGTGAGAGAAAGCATGGCCTTACAACATCTTGATTATGTTAAAGGAAACACAATTTATAAAGATGTAGGTTGTGAAAATGACAACATAAAGAAGGATTGATGGTGTTGTATAAGACTAGAAATATTTCATAGTGTTCTCCTTTGTTAATAGTAATTCAATCTAGGTTGTTATGTTTCCAAGTTAACTATAGTCCTTAGGATAATCACTAAGAAAATAACTAAATATATCAAAAAAAGGAAAGAAGAAAAATTATGTACTACAAAAAATAAATTTAACCTCAAGGAATAATGGAGGACATGAGAAACAAAAATATATGATATACAGAAAATGAGATGACATAAATAACTCCTCCATTATCAGCAATTATTTTACAATTGAAAGCCCTTAACCACTCAAATGAAAAGCAAATATTGGCAGAATTGATTTCATAAAATGATGCCAACTATATTCTGTCTACAGGAGACTTGCCTTCAAACCAATAAAAATGATACATTGAAAGCAAAAGGATGGAATATGATATTCCATGCAAACCATAAGCAAAAGAGAGTTGGGAGGCTATACTAATATCAGATTAAGTAGAGTTTAAGTAAAAAATTGTTACAAGACAAAGGATATTATATACTGGAAAATAATCAATTCATCAAAAACATAAAAATTACAAACATATACTCACCTAATGACAGCCCCAAAATACATGAAATGAATATGAAGAGTGAAATACATATTTATATGATAATAATTGGACATTTAAATACCCCAATTCCAGTAATAGAACAACAAGATGATCAATAATAAATAGAGGACTTAAACAACGCTATAAACCTCTTAGACCTAGCAGACCTGTATAAAACATGCCACACAATAGAAACAAACATACATTCTTTTCAAGTGCACATGGAATATTCTCAAAGGTAGACCATATATCTGTCACAAAATAGGTCTAAAATTTTTTCAAAAGACTGAAATCCCACAAAGTACTTTCTCCAACATAATGGAAAGAACCCCCAAATCAGTAACATGAGGAAAACTAGAAAATTGACAAACATGTGGAAATTAAGAAATACCCATTTAACAACCAGCAGGTCAAAAAATGAATCACAAGGAAACTTAGAAAATATTTTGAGATGAATGAAAATAACACGACATACCTAAATCTGTGGGATAAAGGGAAAGCAATGCTCAAGCAAATTATACCTTGAAACACCTTCTTTAGTAAAGAATAATCCCAAGAACAAACTGTAAAATGAAGAGCAAACTAAATTCAAAGTTATGAGAAAGAAGGAAATAATAAAGATTAGATTGGACAAACACAGAAAATAAGACAAAAATAAAAGACAAAATCAACAAAACCAAAAGTTGGTTCTTTGAAAACATCAATAAATTGCCAAACCTTTAGCTAGGATGACAAAGGAAAAAGAAGAGAGAAAACACCAATAACTAAAATGAGAAACTAAAGTGGGACATTACTACAGACTTTAGAGAACAAAAAAAGGATTGCAAGAGGATACTATGAACAATTGAAATCCAACAAATTGAATTAGGTAGAAGGGATAATTTCCTAGAAATACACAAATTACAAAAGCTGACTCAAGAAGAAATAGAATATCTTAATAGAATTACAGTAAGCAAAGAGGTTGAATCAGAAATTGAAACCTCTCAATAAAAGATCAAGATAAAATAGCTTTACTGTTGAAATTGCAAAAACATTTAAGGAAGAACCTGTACCAATACCTCTTCAAGCTCTTCCCCAAAAAACAGAATAGGAGGGATAATAAAAATATGTTATTTCCATACAATGGAATACTATTCAGCCAGAAATAAGAATGAAGTGATGGTATATCCTACAACAATGGACAAATAAAAACCATGCTAGGTCAAAGACAACAGATCTAAAAGTTCACATATTTTAATGATTCCATTTATATCCAATACCCAGAATAGGTAAATCATTAGAGACATAAAGAAGATTACTAATTTATAGGGTGCGCCTGTTTGAAGCTGTTATGTACCCAAGAAAATGCCATGTTCTTTTAATCCAATGTAGGTGCAAACCTACCGTAGATGGGACCTTTTGATTAGGTTGTTTCAATTTATATGTGACCCACCCAATTCAAGATGGGTCTTAGTCCTTTACTGGAGTCCCTTATGAGAGGATAAAGGGCAGTAAAAGCCCAGGGAGCAGAGAGAGAGAAACACTGAGACAGCTTAGAGAGAAATGCACCAGAGATGCTAAGGGAGGACTACAGAAGCTCAGAGAGGAGGCCACTGACACCAGGAGCTGAAAGCAACAAAACCTGGGAGCTAAGGAGCAGCAGACACCAGACATGTGCCTTGCTGACAGAGGAACCCCAGATGCCACCAGCCTTTCTTCAGAGAAAGTATCATACTATTGATGCCTTAATTGGGGCATTTTCATGGCCTTTGAAGTGTAAATTTCTAAGCTAATTAATCCCCATTGTAAAAGCCAACCAATTTCTGGTATATTGCATTCTGGCAGCTTTAGCAAACTAAAATATGGGGTTTGGTAGAAGTAGATATGGATTTTCCTTAGTGTATGATGAAAATGTTCTAGCATTAAAGTTGATGCACAACATCATGAATTCACTAAATGCCACTGATTGTACACTTTAAAATGGCTTACTTGATGTTATGTGAATTCAACCCAATTTTAAAAAGGGGCAGATAATCATAAGCCAAAAAGTTGCATATTTTATTCAAAGAAATCTAATTTACTATTGAAATATGAAATATATTTTAATGCATCCATGTGAATATAAATAGTTTAAAATTTAATTGTACTTCCGTTCTTCATATTCTTTTTCTATGCAAAAAAGACATCATATTCACAGGAAAAAAATGAAAAATAGCAAATTAAAAAGGAAGTCCTGGAATTCCTTTCAAATGTTAAGTTCAATTGTGGATGAAATGGCAATAAAATTATGTCCTACACTGGGCTATGCACTAGAACTTTTACTTAATTTCTCCTTATCAAAACAGATAAGATTCATAACAATATAGGGAGTATTATGTGGCCTCTAACCTATCATCCCTTTCTCCTTTTTTCATCCCAGAAACCTGTTTCATTTTGTTCGTATAATTTCACATATTATAATGCTATTTATTCATCTTCCAATTATTGATATTTCCAAATTCATATGAGGGAATTCCAGCCCTTTGTCTATAGTGGCCTAGTCAGTATCTTTGGCTCCATTCTTTATCTCCAGGACCTAGAATGATTCCTTACATAACAGAAACATTTATGAAGGAATAAAGAATGAATGAACCCTCCTTCCTGCCCTTCAAAGTGGCCTTACATCTTTATTCCCCAAAATCAAATGGGGATTCTAATTTTTTGTCTGTTAAATCTAATAAAGATGAACAGTGTGTATACACAGAATGAAGTCTGATTAGGTTTATTATCTGTGTAATCAGGGTGGGACCCCTGGAAGCCCTTGTTAGGTCTATTAACTGTATTTTTTTAAACAGAATGCAAAATGGAAGCTGCAAAGTGCAGGAATTTGAGAGAAGAGTTAAGTGTTTTCTCCTGGAACTTCCTTGAGAAAATGATTGATGTCTCTGTGTCTTAAAATGCAGGGGATCAGGGGAGGATCACCTTAGGGTGGTGGCATAGAGAGGAGTGGAAGCTAAGTAGTCCCCCTGGAACAACTAAAAAAAACCAAAACAACTAGTAAATAATCTGGAATAACTGCAGGGGGACAAATGTGACTGTCCACTCATCATACACCAACCTGAGTTGGGAGGAATGCCTGAGATCACAGCATAAAATCTGTAAGTAAAAACTGCAGCTCCAAATCTGGAGATCCCTCCCCCACAGCCTGAGCTACAAAGCCTTGTGGTGCCAGAGAGAAGCTCTCTCCCAGCAAGCAAATATAGCTCAGCTGAACTCCAGCTGGGGTTTTAATTAGTGAGTGTGAACTGCTTACTATGAGGTATGAATCCCCAAGTAGACAGAGGTTTTTGGTGATGACTGACCTTGGAGAGCCAGAGGTTGCCTCAGACTAGCTCTGTTCCTTTTTTGACTCAGTAGAGAAAGCCTCAGCCATTTTCAGTTCCCAGTTCTGTAACCCAGACAAGGGTATATATCACAGGCAGAGAGAGACCATTGAAATGCTAATAACCTCCCCCTAGGGTGTCTATCTTCTCTAAGAGGAAAGGAGTGGGGTCCAGCTCTACTACCTGCCTTTCATTCAGAACTTACACCAGTCAAGAATTATAGGCTAACAGGTGCCACCTGCTGGGCAGGAAAGCACAGTGACCAGAGGCATCAGAGGGTGTAACAATTTTCTAAGACACACTCTCAGGGAAAGTGGATATTGGATATTTCTTCCTTCTGGGACCTTAGCCCATTCTGCTCTGGGGAAGCCTGATTGGGGTGACCAAGGAAACCATGCCTAGGTAACAGAAAACTACAACCTACACCAAGAAAAATGAGGTTATGGCCTGGTCAGGCAAACAAACTTGCATTTCAAATGTGATGCAGGATTTGAAACAACTAATAATAACTGAATTCAAAAAGTTTAGGGAAGATATGGAAAAAGAGATGAACCATATAATGGAAACACAGGATGTACATAAGGTAGAAATTGAAAGTTCAAAAGCCAACTGGCAGAATCTAAGGAAATGAAAGGCACAACACAAGAGATGAAAGACACACTGGAAACATACAACAGCAGATCTCAATAGGCAGAAGAAAACACTCAGGAACTGGAGAACAGGGCATCTGAAAGCCTACACACAAAAGAACAGATAGAGAAAAGAATGGAAAAATATAAGCAATGTCTCTGGGAACTTAAAGACAACACAAAAAGCAAGAATTTACATGTCATTGGTGTCCCAGAAGGAGAAGAGAAGGGAAAAGGGGCAGAAGCAATAATGGAGGACATTACCAATGAAAATTTCCCATCTGTATGAAAGACATAAAATTACAGAACCAAGAAGTGCAGCATACCCCAAACAAAATAGATCTGAATAGGCCTACACCAAGACACTTAATAATCAGATTATCAAACATCAAAGATAAAGAGAGAATCCTGAAAGCAGCAAGAGAGAAATGATCTATCACATACAAAGGAAGCTTGATAAGACTATGTGTGGATTTCTCAATAGAAACCATGAAGGCAAGAAGGAAGTGGGATGATATATTTAAGACACTGAAAGAGAAAAACCACCAACCAAGAATCCTATATCCAGCAAAACAATCTTTCAGATGAGGGAAAGCTTAAAATACTCTCTGACAGACAATGACTGAGTTCATGAACAAGAAACCTGCTCTACAGGAAACACTAAAGGAAGCACTGCAGACAGAAAGGAAAAGACAGGAGTGAGAGGTTTGGAAAAGAATTTTGGGAGATAGTAGCACAGCAATGTAAGTACACTGAACAAAGATGACCATGAATATGGTTGAAAGAGGAAGGCTGGGATCATGTGGGACACCAGAACACAAGATGAACAATAAAGACTGGGACTGTGTAACTGAGGGAAAACTAGGATGCTCAATGCTTGTAATAAAAGGTACAAATATGTTTTTACATGAGGTAGAAGAAATGAATGTCAACATTGCAAGGTGTTAAAAATAGGATGGGACTGGGGGAAAATACAATCAATGCAAACTAGAGGCTAGAATTAACAGAAACAGTGTATTACACTTCCTTTAATGTAACAAAAGCAATATACCAAAGCTAAATGCATATGGGAGGTGGGGAATAGGGGAAGGGCATGGGACTCCAGGCATTGGTGATGTTGTCTGACTCTTTATTCTACTTTAGGTTAAAGCTATCTTTCCTTTTGTCACCTTCTAGCTAGCAAGTTTTTTGTTTGTTTTTCTCTCTCTCTTGCCTTTTTCTTTTGCCTCTCTGCCTTCTTTGACTGTTCCTCCATCTTTGTGAAAGAAATGTCCTTATACAGTGAGTGGCAATGATGCTCAATACATAAATACATGAATATAAGGGAAACCAATTATTGTTTACTTACGATGGAATGTATAGTGTTTGGACAAAACCATCTTAAAAGAAATGGGTTGATGAAGAAACCTTGAGGGCACTATATTGAGTGAAATAAGACACACATAAAGGCAAATATTGCAGGGTCTCACTGATATGAACTAATTATAATATGTAAACTCATAGACATGAAACATAAGTTACCAGGATATAGAATGAGACTAAAGAATGGGGAGCAGTTGCTTATTATGAGCAGAATGTTCAACTAGGGTGAACTTAAATATTTGGAAATGGACAGCGGTGTTGGGAGCATTAATGAAAATAACTAACAGTGCTAAAAGGTGTGTGAAGCTGGTGGAAGGGGTAAGCTCAGAGTCACACATGTCACCAGAATGAAAGTTGTAGGTTAAAAAATGGGAATGTATAAAACAGTAAATCTTGTGGTGGACAATGTCCATGATTAACTATACAAATATTAGAAATCTCTCTCACAAACTAGAACAAATGTATGTCACTATAACTAGAGGTTAATAACAGAGAGGCATGTAGGGAAAAAACATATACCTATTGCAAACTATATACTACAGTTAGTAGTATTTTAACATTCTTTCATCTACAGTAAGAAATGTACTATACCAAAACTATGAATCAATAATGAAGAGGGGGGCATGGTTAGGGGTATGGGAGGATGTGTTTCCTTTTTTTTGTCTTTGTTTCTTTTCTGGAGTAGTGAAAATGTTCTAGAAATTAAAAAAAAAATAATTGTGTTGATGGATGCACAGATGTATGGTGGTGCCATGGGCAATTGATTGTACACTTAGGATCTTTGGATAGTTCTATGGTATCTGAACAATCTCAATAAAAATTAAAAAAAATGCAGGGGATCTTCTGAGTTTGTCAAGCAATAAGCTGTGAGTAGACTTCATTCACTTACAGTTTAATAAGTCCAGTTTATATTCAGATATTTGTTGTATCAAAACAGCATGTGAAATTTTACTGCATCACCTTTTGCCTCTCTATTTTCCTTTCCTACTTTTGACTTTGGGTCATTTTACAATTTTTATCTTGAATCTTTTTCACTAGTTTTAACTGTCACCTCCAAGATTGTAGGTCCATTCTTTGCAATACTGTAAGCACTAGCCTCAAGTGGCTGTTAAATTTTCACTGACATTAATAAAATCAAATAAAACTAAATGTTCAGCTCCTCAGTAGCCCCAACTATATCCTGTAGCCCCAGCCAAATTTCAAGAGCTCAATAGTCACTCAGGATGTGGTGCTTTCATATTCAAATTTATTGGATACTTGTGGAATCCATTCTATCTCCAACATTACTGACTTCTTTTGGACATATTGTATATTGAGAATCATGAAGGGTTGGGTTATGATATATGATCCAATATGAGAGGGTAGGCTTATGATATACAGTTTGAGTTAACACTTTGTTCATATTAAAGCTATTTTATTTTCTAACATGGTTGGTCTTTACTTTTCTGTTTTGCTACAATGTAGGAGGAAAGGAGGGAAAAACATTTCCTTTTGTTCAACTGTCCATTTTTGTCTGAAATACCTGGACTAGTGCTTAGCCCATTCCTGGTACTGGAATTTGAGAGGACACACTTAATATCTCTTTAACACACTGCATTACTAAATAAAAGAAAGACAAATGACAGGTGAATGAATATCATATTTTTTATTGAAAAAGATGTTGGATGACATGGTTTTGGTGTGTGGAAAGAAAGAGATGCCTAACATTGTAGCACAGCACTAGACAGATCTGTCCACACAGATCAGGAAGGGTTTGATAATGACAAGCTTGCCTCTGCAAGGCAATGAGTGTTTTTATACAATAAAGCCACACTGAGGATGCAGAACACCTGCTTCCTGGTGGCTCTTTAAGAGATCAGGAGGGAGAGCCTAAGCAGAACACTCACCCATACTCAAAGCACCAAGGACATAAATCACTACTTTTGCTTCACTGAGAATTTGTACAATATTTTTTGTACAATATATTTTTGAATGAATGGATGCAAGAATGATTTGGAAGCATTAAAAACTTTGTTACATCTCCTCAAGACTGACAAGGTAAGTATGTTCTTTGTAATACATTTAATCTCCATTTCTTGACACAGTTTCTATTGACTCCATACTGCAGTCCACTATGAAATGAGTTTCCTTTGACTTCCTTCACTTAATATACATCCTTTTCAAGTCTGAATTTGAATGTATAAATTATTTTTAGTTCATCTATGGGAAGCACCCACATGTAAGAATTCTCTAAGTCCATCTCTTACTGTGATTCTTTCTTTGAGAAAGAATTTACATATTTATAATGTAATAAGGATCATGATTGGATTCCCTGAAGGCTTTGTAGGCATTCTCCAGTATCTCATCCAATTGGGGAAACTTTGCCCCATATTTGGCTTCTGTTTCTTTTTTTTTTTCTTGTGTTGATGCTAAATATTTATCTTTGAATTACAAATACTGAGAAGGAAATTTAAGAATTTTTATATTCATATTTCTTGATCCACACTTAGGGTGAGATTCCAAAACTCTTAATTGAAGTATTTCAAATTTTCTTTGAATAAAATAATAAAATATTTTTATCTTTACAAGTAACATTGATTTTCTCCATTTTGGATCTGTTTTCCATAGCTTTCTGTTTCAAAAGGTTTTATTTTGTTTTCCTTTAGCTCTTTCTCAAGGACTCCATCTTTGTATATGTGTGAAATTATAGTCATGTCTATTTTCCTTTCTCTTATATCTCAATGAGTACCTTATCAGACATGACTCTCTTTTGCTTTTTCATTAAGTTTTGGAACTCTACCACGTTTCCCTTCTCTTACCTTAAAATCTCATTTCCATTCTTGAATCTCTATTTGGAATTCCTAGATAGTAACATATTTATGATCTTTTCATTAATTCATTCTTATTTATATATGAATGGATGGTAGGATTCAGTGTAATCTCATAGCATGGATAGTTGGCAAGAAACCTCATTTTCAGGTCTTGGGGAGAAGGATCATTGAGCTCAAGGGCCTATGGCGGTAGTATGGTAGTAACATGGCCCCCTCAATAACAAAAAGCCCCTAGATTATTTATAGCACTGCCTGATTTCCATAGTGAATGTACCTACACCACAGGCAATTAAAAAAACAACTATAAAAACATTTAAAAAACATTTCAAACAAAACAAAAGGAATAAGTAAAACAAATATCTTAAAATAACTACATTGCTTCCAATATGCTCCTAACATAGCTCAAGAAAATTAATGAACAATAGTCATGGGCAATTTCAAGTGAACAAGGATTTAACAACTGTTTCAAAAAAATCTCCTGAATATTTGGAGAGAGACCAATCTCACCAGGACTACCAGGCTCCCTTCTAAGGAAGCTCATTAGGGTAGCTCCCACCTCTGATTCACTGATTCCTTGAGTGGACCTAACTTTTAATGGCCAGGAAGAGCATAAAAAACAACATGATTCCTGTCTCTTGTGACCCCTCCTTGCCCACAATGATTCTTCTGCCTGAGGGAGGAATCACAGGGTCTTCACTGATGCCTAAGATGAAAATCAGATATGGTGAATGATGGTCAGTGTGAACACTCAGGACCATGAGAAGCCCTTAGTTGTGAAGGAGCTTCTTGCTGCAATTTAACACCACTGTTTAGTATTAAGTGGGATCCAGCACTGATTCATGTATTCAAATGTGTTTGGGGAGCCTATCAAGAATGGAAGCCATGAGGTAGCTAGGCAGGGATCAGGTGGCACAGCCTCATCAGACTTAATCAGTTTCAAATAACACAGATCTCCTTCCCATTGTTTCTAAGAGATACTATGATGGAAAACTCAATCAGGAGACATCATGGAATAGAGGGGGCAGTATTGTTAAGATATCAGTATTGAAACCAAGATGGCAGCTAGGTGAGACAGGGCTAAGGATCACCTCCATGGAAAACACTAGATAAGGACCAGAGAGTGACCCAGAATACCGGTTGCAGTGATGTGCCAGCTGGATGAGATCGGCTAGTTCCCAGGGGCTGTATACTTGGTGAAACTGAGAGTCTGCATTCTGAAATGAGTAAGTAAGCTGGCTGGAAGTCCCGCAGCCATGCGGCAATCCAGGGAAGCCAGGGCTTGGTGTCTGGAGACCAATGGGCTCTTTTAATAAAAAAAAAAAAAAAAAAAAGAAAGAAAAAAGGGGAAAAGCCAGGAGCAGCTGCAGGTGTGATTGTGGGAAACATGCAGTAAAACACAGCAAGAGGGGGCTGGGCTGGCCTCTCAGTGTCTGGCCTGGAAGATAGCCCACTGCAGATATCCCTGGGGCTGGGGGAACAGAGCAGAGAGCCAGAAGCCAAAAGAATCCCCATGGCTAGCAGCTTGCTCCTGGGAGGGCTGGATAAACTCCTGCCTGGGGCCATGCCCAAAGCCCAGAGCCCCACCAGTTGTCCCAGAACTGGGAAGGAGGAACTGTGCAAGGAGGGGGTGTGGAGATGCCCCATTTGGCCATTTTTGCATAAAGCTGAAAGCGAGCTGGCTCGGCTCACTGGCCTGGGGCTTCCCTTGAGGGACAGTGCACGCTGATGATGTAGCACAGCATTACCTCAGCACAGGTTCCAGAGGATCATGGCTGGGTGGGGGGACCTGCTCAGAGATCCCAGAGACACTACGCCCAGTCCAGTGGTCTGTGGGACATTGAGTGAGAGGGGCTGGGGCTGAAATGAAATGAACACTTGGACTCTTGTGGTGGCCTTGAATCTCTGGGAACTGGGGAGATTTGAATATTGAGGCTGTCCTTCCTCCCTGACCACCCATACAAGTGCCCTGCATTCAGGGCGGACAGCTCCAGCAACACACCCATGCTGAGTTCTCGGGCTGGACCCCACAAGAATCATTTCTCCATATAACATGGGGACAAGGTGGAGAACTGACTTGAGAGGTATAGGTGACTCACAGATGCCATCTGCTGGTTAGTTAAACTGTATGTCACCAAACAGTGTTTCTGAAAAACTAGATAGGTTTTTTTTTTTTTTTTACAAATTAAAAGAATCCTGTCGAGCAGAGCAAATGCCAAGAGGCCAAAAGCAACAGAAAATCTCAATGCATATGATAGAACTAGACGATATGGAGAATCCAACTCCAAACACACAAATTAAGTTATCAGAAGAAATGAAGTTCCTCACAGAATTAATTAAAGAAACACAATCGAGGAATGAAAGCATGGCAAAGGATTTAAAGGACATCAAGAAGACCATGGCCCAGTATATAAGCTACATAAAGAAGACCCTAGAAGAGCATAAGGAAGACATTGCAAGGCTAAATAAAATAATAGAAGATCTTATGGAAATAAAAGAAACTGTTGGCCAAATTAAAAAGACTCTGGATATTCACAATACAAGAATAGAGGAAGCTGAACAATATCTCAGTGTCCTAGAAGTCCACAGAACAGAAAATGAAAGAACAAAAGAAAGAATGGAGAAAAGAATCAAAAAAATCAAAATGGATCTCAGGGAAATGATAGACAAAATAAAACATCCAAACATAAGACTCATTGGTGTCCCAGAAGGGGAAGAGAAGGGTAAAGGTCTAGAAAGAGTATTCAAAGAAATTGTTGGGGAAAACTTCCCAAACCTTCTACACAATATAAATACACAAAGTATAAATGCCCAGCAAACTCCAAATAGAATAAATCCAAATAAACCCACTCCAAGACATATTCTGATCAGACTCTCAAATACTGAAAAGAAGGAGCAAGTTCTGATAGCAGCAAGAGAAAAGCAATTCACCATATACAAAGGAAACAACATAAGACTAAGTTGTGACTACTCAGTGGTCACTGTGGAGGCAAGGAGGCAGTGGCATGACATATTTAAAATACTGAGAGAGAAAAATTTCCAACCAAGAATACTTTATCCAGCAAAACTCTCCTTCAAATTCGAAGGAGAGCTTAAATAGTCTCTCATGGTCTGTTTGTCAGAAAATATTTTGAGCTGTCCTTCATATTTGAAGGACAGCTTTGCTGGATATAGGATTCTTGGTTGGTGGTTTTTCTCTTTCAGTATCTTAAATATATCACACCACTTACTTCTCGCTTCCATGGTTTCTGCTGAGAGATCTGCACATAGTCTTATTAAGCTTCCTTTTTATGTGATGGATTGCTTTTCTCTTGCTGCTTTCAGGATTCTCTCTTTGTCTTTGACATTTGATAATCTGATTATTAAGTGTCTTGGTGTAGGCCTACTCAGATCTATTCTGTTTGGAGTACACTGTGCTTTTGGATCTGTAATTTTATGTCTTTCATAAGAGATGGGAAATTTTCATTGATTATTTCCTCTATTATTGCCTCTGCCCCTTTTCCCTTCTCTTCTCCTTCTGGGATGTCAATGATATGTACATTCTTATACTTTGTTTCATCTTTAAATTCCCAGACATGTTGCTCATATTTTTCATTCTTTTCTACATCTGTTCCTTGGCATGTAGGCTTTCAGGTGTTTTTTTCTCCAGTTCTTGAGTGTTTTCTTCTGCCTCTTGACATCTGCTGTTGTATGTTTCCATTGTATCTTTTGTCTCTTGTAATGTGCTTTTCATTTCCATAGATTCTACTAGTTGTTTTATTGAACTTTCAATTTCTGCCTTACATATGCCCAGTGTTTCCTTTACAGCCTCTAACTCTTTTGTAAAATATTCTCTAAACTTTTTTGAATTAATTTAGCATTAGTTCTGTAAATTTCTGTATCTCAGTTGAAGTGTACATTTGTTCCTTTGACTGGGCCATAGCTTTGTTTTTCTTAGTGTAGGTTGTAGTTTTCTGTTGTCTAGGCATTTGACCTCCTAGGCCACCCCAATCAGGTTTTCCCAGATGAGAATAGGCTCAGGTCACAGAAGGAGGTAATATTCAGTATCTGGTTTCCCTGATGGTTTTTCTTAGAGGATTGAGACACCTGTGCTTTTCTGCCTGGTAGACACACCTGTAAGCCTGTCAATGCCTGGGTAAGAGGGTGTGGCCTGTGGGTCTCCTCCCCAGGCTTTGGAGTCTGGTTCCAGAAAGGCAGGCAGTAGAGCTGGGCCCCTCTCTTTCCTCTTGGGAAGCTGCACCCCCTCCATAGAGGTCATCTGCATATCAATAAGTTCTTTGTTTCTCTGACTCTGCTGATCAAAGTATTTTGATTTTAAAATGTCTGAGGCTGTCTTTACTGCAAAGTGCTGTGGGCTGAAAATGGTTGAGGTTTTCTCCACAGAGAGAGAAAGGGACAGAAAAACTCCCAGGTTCACCCATCAGCCAGAGATAGCACCCAATCCTCTGGGCTCCCCATCCTGAGACTGATATGTCCCCCAACTCTCCCAAGTTCAGTTGTCACCAAAAGCTTCTGTCTGCTTGTTGAGGATTCACTGTCTATATTGAGCAGTTAACATTAAAACCCCAGTTGGAGCTGGGCTGAGAGAGTGTTGTTCTCTAACACCACAAGGCTTCTGTGTGGGAGGGGCTCTCAGCTCTCAGAGCATGTCTGCATTTTTACTTACAGATTTTGTGCTGTGATCTTGGGCATTCCTCCCAATTCAGGTTGGTGGATGATGAGTGGACTGTCACATTTGTCTCCCCACATTTACTCCAGGTTATTTACTAGTTTTTGGTCATTTATGAATTGTTCCTGGGGGGACTAACAGTCTTCTTAGCTCCTCCTGGCCAACTAATTTTTGACAAGGGTGTTAAGTACATGCAATGTAAAAAGACACTGAATAAATCATTCTGGGAAAACTGGATATCCACAGGCAAAAGAATGAATTTGAACCCAACCTCATATCATATAGAAGATCAACTCATGGGGAAAATTTCTGGGAAGATAGTAGAATAAGAGAGGCAGAACTCACTCCTCCACCAAAACCACCTACAGAACAAGCAGAAACTGCCCAAAACAACACTTCTGGGGCTCAGGAGACCAGGGAGCGACCAGCGTAAAATACAAGGATGAGCTGGATGAAGAAATGAGAAACTATGAGAAACTGTGGTGAGTGAACTCAACTGCAGCTCCCATAACACATCCTCCACCCCTGAAGCTGACCAGGTTCTCACCTGGCTGGTGAGACATGGCACAGTCCATATCCAACTACTGGCTGACAAAGTTAATCTTCTGGATCCTGCAGCTTTGAGCCTTTCCATGCAGGAGGCTGGGGCACTCACAGCTCCATTATTTCCACAGAAGGACTGCAGCAAGTGAAATCTCTGCAGCAGGTCTCCTGGCATCTATCACCCACCCCAAAGACCAGCAGCTTTGGGTGAGCCTGATTCTCATCTGGCTGGCTGCTGCAGTATCTGAGAGATAGGGAGGCCCTCCCATTGGGAAAAGAAGGGAGTGAGGAACAGTCCTGATCCAACCATTGGCAGTTAAGGGTGAACCTCTAGGTTCTACAACCTTGAACATTTCCAGGTAGGAGCAAAGGGCACTCACAGCTCCACTATTTCCACAGAGAATCTGCAGCAGGTGATTGAGTTCCACTGGGGCTCATGTCACCCATCCCCCACCCCCAAGAACTGCAGCTTTAGGTGAGCCTGGACCCTGACCAGCTGGCTGCTGCAGTCTGGGAGAGTCATGTAAGTCCTCTCAGTCAGGAACAGAGAGGGACACAGCATAATTCTGATCCAACAGTTGGCTGGTCAAATTGCACCATGGGGTTCCACAGCCTTGATTTTTTTCTGGACAGGCACCCACAGCACCATGTGGGATTATTCCCACTCACCTCAGAATCAGAGCAGTCACAGGGCTAGTAAATAACTTACCTTTGTAGGGCTGAGGTGAATAGGTTGTCAAAGATTGCCATCTGGGAATGCTGGGAAAATTCAGTGTTGGGAAGCTGCTTTCTTGGCCCTCTCTCTAGGGTCCTTTAGAACGGGGATTGCTGATGAATGAGTGCCAAAGAAACCTTTAACATGAACACAATCAACAACAAAATATTAGACAAGAGAAGGAAACCAGCTTTCAAAATAATCTTATCAAGATAATCAGACACCCAGATATCTTCAAAAAAATTCAAGGCACATTAAAAAACAAAATATGGCTAAGACAAAAGATCAAATTAAAAAGTGGAGGAGACACAGAATTTGGAACTAACCAAAGATGGTCAAACAAATTTCCTAAATAATTTCATTGAGATAGCTAAAGGGATAAAGAATACTAAGGCAACACTATGAGAGCATAAAGAAGAATTTGAAAGGATTACATGGGAAAATAGATTTTGTGTAAATGAAGGATACTGTAGATGACATTTAAAATATAGACACACAACAGCAGAATTGAAGAGGCAAAGGTGAGTGAACTACAAGACAGACAACTGAATTAAATCACATGAACAAATGGAGAAAAAAATGGAGCTGGGTCTCAGGAATGATTGACAGCACAAATTTCACAAATATACACAACACAAGTGTTCCAGAAGAAGAGAAGGGAAAAGGGTGAGGAAGAATATTCAAGGAAATAATGGTTGAAAATTTCCCAACCCATATAAAAGACATAAGTATGCAAATCAAAGAAGACCAAAATACTCCAAACAGAATAAATTCAAACATATGCATAAATGTCTCCAAGATGCATGAATGTCTTAAATCTTAAAACATTGAAATCAGTAACTATTTTAAGATGAACAAAAACAAGAGCCCAACATATCAAAACTTATGGAATGCAGTGAAAGCAGGGCTGAGAGGGAAATTTATAGCCCTAAACACCTACAATCAAAGGAGGAAAGAGCTCAAAGCAAGCAGAAGGAAAGAAAGAACAAAAATGAGAGCAGAAATAAATGAAATGGAGAACCACAAAACAATAGAGAAACTCAATAGAGCCAAAAGTTCCTTCTTTGACAAGATCAAAAAAATTAACAAAAACTTAGCTAGACACAAGCAAAAGGAGAGAAGATGCAAATAAACAAAATCATAACTGAGAAGGGGACATTACTCCTGACCCATCAGAAATTTTAGGATCATGAAAGGATACTCTGAACAATTGTATGCCAATAAATTAGACACCTTACATGAAATGGACAAATTCCTACAAACTCACAAAGCCTACACTGACTCTAAAAGAAATAGAAGCCCTCAACAGAGCAATTACAAGAGATTGAATCAGTCTTCAAAAACCTCCCCACAATGAAAATCTCAGATGACTTCCCAGGTGAATTTTAGCAATCATTCCAAGAAGTATTACTACCAACAAAGCTCCATTTTTTTTTCAAAAAAAAATGAAGAGGGAAAACTACCTAACTCATTCTATCATGCCCACATCACCCTAAAATCTAAGCCATATAAAAATGCTACAAGAAAAAAAAATTGCAGGCCATCTTCTCTAATGAACATAGATGCAAAATCCTCAACAAAATACCTGCAAATTGAATCAAAGGCACACTAAAATAATTATACACCACAACCAAGTGAGTTTTATCTGAGGTATGCAGGGTGGTTCAACACAAGAAAATCAATTTATGTAATACATGTTAACAAATCAAAGAGAAAAATACACATGATCATATTGATTGACACAGAAAAAGCATTTGACAAAATCCAGCATCCTTTCTTAAGAAAAACACTTCCAAAAATAGTAATAAAAAGAAACTTCCTCAACACAATAAAGGGCATATAAGAGAAACCCATGGCTAACATCCTTCCCAATGGAGAAAGACTGAAAGCTTTCTAAGATTTGGAAAAAGGCAAAGATGCCCACATTCACCACTGTTATTCAACATCATGCTAGAAGTTCTAACTAGAGGAATTAGGAAATAAAAGGTATCTAAATTGGGGAGGCGGGGCAAGATGGCAGACTGGTGAGCTGTAAGTTTTAGTTACTCCTCCAGGAAAGTAGGTAAAAAGCCAGGAACTGCATGGACTGGACACCACAGAGCAATCTGTCTTTGGGCATACTTCATACAACACTCATGAAGGTGTCGAACTGTTGAGATCAGCGAAATCTGTGAGTTTTTGCGGCAGGGGGACCCGCGCCCCTCCCTGCCAGGCTCAGTCCCGTGGGAGGAGGGGCTGCCAGCTCCGGGAAGGAGAAGGGAGAACTGCAGTGGTAGCCCTTCTCGGAAACTCATTCTACTGATCCAGACTCCAACCATAGATAGACTGAGACCAGACACCAGAGAATCTGAGAGCTGCCAGCCCAGCAGAGAGGAGACAGGCATAGAAAAAAAAAAAATAACACGAAAAACTCCAAAATAAAAGCAGAGGATTTTTGGAGTTCTGGTGAACACAGAAAGGGGAAGGGCGGAGCTCAGGCCTTGAGGCGCATATGCAAATCCCAAAGAAAAGCTGATCTCTCTGCTCTGTGGACCTTTCCTTAATGGCCCTGGTTGCTTTGTCTATTAGCATTTCAATAACCCATTAGATCTCTGAGGAGGGCCCTTTTTCTTTTTTAATCCTTTTTTCTTTTTCTAAAACAATTACTCTAAGAAGCCCAATACAGAAAGCTTCAAAGAATTGCAATTTGGGCAGGTCAGGACAAGAGCAGAACCAAGAGAGCTCTGAGACAAAAGGCAATAATCCAGTGGCTGAGAAAATTCACTAAACACCACAACTTCCCAAGAAAAGAAAAGAGTGTTTCCTGTCCACCCACAGCCACCATCCT
>KN191709.1:212892-321165 GCA_000164785.2 Choloepus hoffmanni
AGAATATGGCTTTTTCTGGGGGACATAATACATTCAAACTGGCACATTCCACCCCCTGGACCCCAGAAAAACATATTCTTTCCAGATACAAAATACATTCATCCCACAATACCACAGAAACTTAAATCATTTCAGTAACAATAGTTAAGTACAAGATCCCATCAAAATCAAATATAGGCGTGGTCAGTCCTAACGCATAATTTTCCTTTAGCTTTGGATCTGTGGAATTAGAACAAGTTATATGCTTCCAATATACAAAGGAGGGACATTCATAGGATAAACATTCCCATTGCCATAAGGAGAAAGAGTAAGGAAAACTGGGTTAACAGGACCAAAATAGTTCCTAAAGCCTGCAGAACAAACTCCATTAGATTTCAAAGTCTGAGAGTCATTAAAAGAATGAAGTTGCATCCTTGGGGCTTGAGAGAGCGGGAGTCTAACCCTTCCTAAGGGCCTTTCTGGCAGCCCTTTCCTCTCCAAACACTTGGTTGAGTGCTCCAACATATCCAAACATTGGGGAGACCACCTTCTCAGCCCCACCCTCCTCAAACATCGGGGCAGCACCTGGATTCCCTTCCATCTCTGGGGCACATACTCAACCCCTTCAGAACAGTGTGGTGGCAGCCAGGCTCTCCCCAATTTCCTGGGAATGTGCTCCACCCTCTTTGGGGCTTGGGGTGGCAGGATGTTTCCTGAGCATCGAGGCAGAAGGTCTGCCCTTGACCTCCAGGGCAAACCCACCCTTTCCATGCATGTGGGCTGCTCCACTCTCCCAGCCCAAGACCTCTTAACTCCAGACCTCAACCTCCATGGCTCTGTCTTTGAAGAAATTTTTCCTTCAGTTTGTTCCTTGTCTGTCTTCTCCAGTCCAGACTGGCAATGGCTCTGTCTGTAAAGATCTCACAAAAATTCTGTTGGCTTTGCATGAAGCATGCAGGGGTCAAAGCCATTAGACAATAGGACTTTCCACAAATCCTTTCTGGATAATTCCATCTCCAATCTTGGCTTGTACTGAAATGGCAGCTGGGTTCCATGTTTGGTTACATCCTCATGTTGGGCTGTAGCTTCTGGGATTCCACCCCCTGGAAGCTCATAATTTTCCAAGCCATCAGCTTCTGGTTTCTTTGAACCCAAGAGTTCAGTTCTAAGTTTATCTCTCTCCACTTGCATTTTAATATAAACTGTGAGGATAAGCCAGGGTACATCATCCACATGTAGTCTGGAGATCTCGTCATCTAAGTATTCCAGGTTGTCGCTTTCAAATTCTTCCTTCCATCCAACACCAGGACTCAATTTTGCCAAATTCTCTGCCACTTTTAAACAAGGATCGCCTTCCTTCCAGTTTGCAACAACACATTCATCATTTCTGTTCAAGGCCTTGTCAGAAGTATCTTTA
Organism: Choloepus hoffmanni; assembly: GCA_000164785.2. Lineage (NCBI taxonomy): Eukaryota > Metazoa > Chordata > Mammalia > Pilosa > Megalonychidae > Choloepus > Choloepus hoffmanni. Next base: position 214,289 of record KN191709.1, read on the forward strand.
GAGTCCATATTTCCACAGTCTCTTCAAAGCAGTTTAGGCCTTTTCTATTAGGCTCCTCACAATTCTTCCAGAATCCTCCCCTTATTCACTTAAAAAGCCACTCCAACATGTTTGGTATTTGCAAACTCAGCAGCAAAAGCACCCCACTTCTCTGGTACCAAAACTGTTCTAGTTTGCTAATGCTGCAGAATGCAAAACACCAGAGATGGATTGGCTTTTATAAAAAGGGGGTTTATTTGGCTACACAGTTACAGTCTTAAGGCCATAAAGTGTCCAAAGTAACACATCAGTAATCGGGTACCTTCACTGGAGGATGGCCAATGGCATCCAGGAAACCTGTGTTAGCTGGGAAGTCATGTGGCTGGCATCCGCTCCAAAGTTCTGGTTTCAAAATGGCTTTCTCCCAGGATGTTCCTCTCTAGCAAGCTTGCTTCTCTTCAAAACGTCACTCACAGCTGCACTGAGTTCCTTTTCTTTGAGTCAGCATGTTTATATGGCTCCACTGATCAAGGCCCACCCTGAATGGGTGGGGCCACACCTCCATGGAAATATCCCATCAGTTATCATCTACAGTTGGGTGGGGCGCATCTCCATGCAAACAACCTAATCCAAACTTTCCAACTTAATCCCCACTATTATGTCTGTCCCACAAGATTGCATCAAAGAATATGGCTTTTTCTGGGGGACATAATACATTCAAACTGGCACAGAAGGATAACTGTATTCTGCTTGCAAGAGATACACCTTAAATTCAAAGAAACAAGTTAAAAGTGAAAGGATAGAAAAATATTCCATGAATATTTTAACCAAAACAGAGTGGAGATGGTTAAATTATTAGTAGACAAGTAGATTTAAAGGCAAATACTCTTAGAAGCAGCAAGAAAAGATGCCATATATTGATAAATATGTCAATTATAAAAACTAACTAGAAAATGTAAACTCAAGTGTCTTAAAATGTAAACTATAGGGTACCTAGAGATAGAAGCTGAAGAAGGGGGAGCAGTTACCTAATATGTACAGAATTTTTAATGAGGTTGAACTTAAATTGTTTGGAAATGGATAGAAGTGAGGGTAGCTCATAATTGGGGTTACAAATAATAGTGTATTGTAGGTGAATTTGGTTGAAAGGAGTTGTTTACAGTCATGTAAGATACCAATTAGCACTGCAAATATAAATAAGTTCTTGCATGAACTAGTACAAATGTAGACACTTGTATAAAGAATTAACAGAGTGGTATATGGGAAAAAATTACCTATTGCAAGCTATGGAATATAGTTAAAAGTAATACCTTAATATTCATTCAACAGTAACAGGTGTACCTCATCAATACTAGGAGTCAATAATGGGAGGGGTTAAAGAATATGGAGTGTTTTGGTTTTTCTTTTTTATGTATATCTGATTATTTTCTTTCTAAAGCTATGACAATGTCTAAAATTGAGCGTGATGATGACTGCACAACTAGATCATGATACTTTGAGACAATGATTGTATACTTTGGATGGAATATATGGTACATCAATATATCTCAATAAAATCTGTGTATTAAAAAAACATGTGTGTAATTCCAAGGACCAAAACATATGAAACAAACATTCACAAATTTGATGGGAGAAATAGGTGGTTCTATATTAATAGTAGAAGACTTCAGTATACTATTTTAAATAATGATTAGCACATTCACACTGGAAGCCAATAAGGAAATAGAGAACTTAAATAATACTGTGTAACAGCTAGATGTAGCAGACATATAGATGTGAGAAAGAGAGAGAGTAAGAGAGAGAGAGAGAGAATGAGAAATATGCAATACAGATCTATCTGAAAACAGCAGTAAATGTTCCTTTCAAGTGAACAAAAGATCAGGTCATTCCCCAGGATAGCCTATATGTTATATCACAAAACAAGTCTCAATAAATTTAAAAATATTGAAATCATACAAAATATTTTATCTGACCACAATGAAATGAAACTAAAAATCAATAAGAGGAGAACCTGAAAATTCACAAATACATGGAAGTTAAACAATACAATGAGTCAAAGAAGAAATTGCCAGGAAATTTGAAATACTTTGAGATGATTGAGAATGAAAATAAAAAATACCCAAATGTATGATAAATGTTAGATTGACAAAAAACAAAAGAGAGGATACAAATAATAAAAATCATTTGCACTGAAAGGGAAAATTACTGAATGGAATATTGAAATTTACAGAAATCAAAAGGATTGTAAGAGGATCTTAAGAACCACTGTATAATAACAAATTAGATAACTTAGATGAAATGGTCAAATTCCCAGAAACACACAAATCGAGTAAACTGACTCAAGAAGAAATAGATGCTCTTAAAAGACCAAGAATAAGTAGTATATCAGTTATCCAAAACCTCCCATTGCAGCAAAGTCTAGGACAATATGGTTTCACTAGTGATTTAAGTAGAATTTCTCCAAAGAAGATACAAATAGCCAACAGCACATGAAAAGGTATTCAACACCATTGGTTAGCAGAGAAATGCAAAGCAAAAGCACAATAAGATGCCAATTCACATCCACAAGATGGCTATTACTAACCAAGCAAAAAATAATGATGAAGATACAAAGAAATAGGAATCCAGATGTTATTGCTAGTGGCATTGTGAAATGGTAAAGACACTGTGGGAACCAGTTTTGCTGTTCTACAGAAAGTTGAAAATAGAATTCCCATACAAGCCAGCAATCCCACTTCTTGGTATATACTCAAAAGAACTGAAGGCAGGGACTCTGATAGATATTATACACTGATGTCTACAGTAGCAATGTTCAAGGTAGACAAAAGGTGGAAGCAACTCAACTGTCCATTAACAGATGAATAAGCAAACAAAAAGTGGTATACATACAATGGAATATTATTCAACCATAAAAGTGAATGAAGTTCTGATGTATTCTATAGCATGAATAAACCATGAAGATGACAGGTTGGGCAAAACAAGCCAGACAAAATGACAAGTACTGTTTGAACTGGTTTATATGAAAGAGCTAAAGGAAGGAAATTTCATATAAACCAAAGGCTGTTATGTTACAAAATTATGTTGTTACTAAAGGCTGGAGGGGAGAAGGAGGCATTATTGTTTAATGGGTACAGAGTTTCTGTTTGATGTGATGAAGAAGGTGAGATAATGGATATTGGTGATAGTAGCACAAAATCATGAATGTAAATCATCCAATTGAAATGTCCATTTGAAAGGGGTTAAATGGGAAATTTTGAGTAGTATAAATGGTACCTCAAGAACAAATTTTTAAAAAACATGAGATATAGCACCTATAGTTAGGTTTCTCTAGGAAAAAAGAACCAAGACTAGATATCTGTAAATATAAGATTTTATAAGTGTCTCACACAACAGTGGGGATTCATGAGTCCAAATTCCATGGGACAGGATGCATGAGTTCAAATTCTGTAGGGCAGGCAGCAAACTGGCAACTCCAGTGAAAGTGTTTGATGAACTCCCCAGGAGATGCTGGCTAGCCAAAGAAGAAGTGAAGGTTCTCTCTCTTCTCCCTTTAAAAGTCTTCAACTGACTGGATTATATCCAGTCAATTTAATTCTCTCATGTGGAAGACAAGCCCTTCATGGATGTAATCAGTCATAGATGCAATTGACTGATGATTTACTAAACCAGCCTTCTGGTTCATTAACCAGCCACAACTGCCCTTACAATAACAGTAAGGCCAATGCTTGCTTGACCAGACACACCTGGGAACCATCACTTGGCCAAGTTGACACATGAACCTAACCATCACAGCACCTAACAGTCATGAATATGGCTACTATTTAAAAAAATAAAATAAATATTGGCAAAGTTGCAGAGAATTAGAAACGCTTGTACATTGTTGGTGGAAGTATAAAATGAAACCACAGTGGAAAACAGTTTGGAGTTTCCTCAAAATGTTAAACATAGAACTATCATATGACCTGGCATTCTACTTCTGGATACATTCCCAAAAGAATGGAAGAACAAGAACTCTAACAGATAGTTGTATAGCAGTGCTCATAGCAGTGTTTTCATAATAGCCAATAGATGGAAGCAATGTAAGTATCTATTGACAGGAGAAGTGGATAAAGTGTGGTATATAAATTCAATGGAATATTATTCATCTGTAAAAAGAATGAAGTCCTAACACATGCTACAACATGAATGAACTAGAAGACATCACACAAAGGCAATGTCAGAGACAGAGACATATTGCATATTTCACTCATTTGAAATAAGCAAGTTCAGTGATAGGCAGTAGATTACAGCTTACCTGGTGCAGGATAGAGGGGGAAATGGGGAGTTAATGCATAATGGGTACAGGGTTTCTGTTCAGGATGATAGGAAAGTTCTGGTAATGGATGGTGGTGAGCATAGAACAATGTCAATGTAATTGATACCAGTGAATTGTACTCTTAGGAGTGTTGAGATGGTAACATGTATGTTTTATATATGTTTCCACAGTTAAAAAACAGAACAAAAGAGTCAATGACAATTGAGTGCAATAAATGAACCTAGAAGAGATCTAATAATGGAGAATAGATTTGAAAGACTTCATTGGGACATATGAAGAAAGTGTAATACAAAATATACTTCATAACAATATTAAATGTGTTCAATTTAACTGTACATAATGCAGTTATATTAGTGAATATCCTAGTTCTTAGGACACATACATGGAAGTACTTTGTTCCAGGAGCATGGTGTAGCCAACCTGCTCTCAAATGTTTAGGAGAGAGGGAGAGAAGAAGAAAAGAAGAAAGAAGGAACACCAAATGTGGCAAAAGGTAAGAAATGGTGGATCAGGATATGAGAGTTGGGATGTATGTTGGTATCCTTTATTTTTGCAATTGTCCTATAAGTTAGAAATTAATTCAATAATATTAAAAAAATGAAATGAGAATCAAAATGGTACACTATAAAATATCAATTAAAATATTAATGGAGTAATTCAACAACAAAAAAATACATACATAGCTCTGTGCTCATGTCTGCAGGTGAGAGATTGTTGCAGGGGGTAGTCATCTTTCTTGCAACTTGAGTCATGTTGATCAGAAAGATATGTGAACAGCTGCATTGCTGCAAAAGTGGCAGCTCCAGAGAAAGGATAGGAGCAGTTCACATTAAAAAAAATACAATAGAGAATGTCATCAACATGGCAATTTAAGACATCCCCTGGAAATTCAGTAAATAAAAGGACAAATTCCACTTGCTTAGAACTCTGGAGGATAGTAGAGAGTGGAGAAGGTCTCCATAAATGCTGAATCAAAGAAAAAAAAATAGGTAGGAAACTTTCTCCTGGACTGCCAGTCCTCTTCCCTCCCCCTCACTCAGTCCTGTGCAGCTTGGTAGTTGCTCAGAGGCAGCAGCCCAGATTCATCCACCTTGCACAGGGGACGTGGAATTTAGAGGCACTCAGAGCAGCATGACTGCCTCCCCTGGCACAGAAGCCCAAGTCCACAGAGACCCAGGGCTGAACACAAGTCACTGAGGAGTGCTGCATACAAAAGACTCTTGGGGGAGTGGTGGGAAGAAGACCATAATAGAAAGACTGGAAAGAAGTGTTGTGCCCTCACCCAATCCAGTTCCTGTTGGCTGGAACACCTAAACACAAAATGGACTTTTCTAGAGTGTCCTACCTTTCTGGATTGACCCCATCTAGTTCCCCAGGGCAGGATACCCTAACAGGGAAGAAACCAGAGGCAGAAAGGCCTCACAGAGACAGAGAGTAAAAAAGGGGGTAGGGGGATTAAAATAAACTGCTGTCAAAACAGGAGGCTCCCAGAACTGAAAAGTATAAGGAACATGGGGCACTGAGTGAGGGAGAGAATTTAAACAAATCATAGAAGCTGGGGAGAAAATTCTGCACAGAAACACATCAGGTTAAGATTCCTGGGGAAGGAACACAGGAAAGGAAGATTTCTCCTGGAGGTAAAATAATTACACAAAAAGTACAGCCTTAAAAATTGTAGCACATATCCAGGGCAAGAATCAGATGAAGAAGAGCTGAGAAAATCTAATCAGTTAAACACAGGTTACTCTAAAGGCCTAGAATAAATTGGACCAAGCATCAAAGAAGAGCTTAACAAAACTCAGTCAACAATAAAACCTTAGACTAGAGGGAGAAACTGACCTCCAGAATTAACTCATAAAGATAATCAGATGCATAGACATCAGAAGAAAAAAAAATACATGCCATACTAAAAAAAACAGGAAGATATAGCCCAGCCAGGGGAAAAGATGATAACTTCAGTGGAGATAGAGTTTGGAACAACTAATTAAAGAAGTTCAAACAAATCTCCTAAATCAATTCAAGGAGATGATGGAATATATACATAAAGAGATTAAAGGATATCAAGAACACAGTGTGTAAGAATAAAGAACTTGAAAGTAGAAACAGAAACTTAACTTATGGGAATGAAAGGCACACTAGAAGAGATTAAAATACAGTAAAGGTATATAACTGCATATTTGAAAACACAGAAAAAAGAAACAGCAAACTAGAAGATGGGACAATTGAAATCATGCGGTCAGAAGAACAGAGAAAAGAATAGAAAACATTGAGCAGAGTCTCAGGGAGTTGAGTGATAGCACAACATGTACAAAGATACACATCATGGGTATCCCAGAAGGAGAAGAGCAGGGAAAGAGGCAGAAAGAATATATGAAGAAATAATGGCTGAAAATTTCACAACTCTTATGGAAGACATAAAAATACATGTCTAAGAAGCACACCATACTCCAAACAGCATAAATTGTAATAGACCTACTATGAGACACATACTAATCAGAATGCCAAATGCCAAAGATAGAGAATTCTGAAAGCAGCAAGAGAAAAGCAATTCATGACATATGAAGGATCCTCAGTAAGACTAAGCTCTGATTTTTCATCAGAAACCATGTAGGCTAGAAGGCAGTGGTGTGATATATTTAACGTACTGAAAGAGAAAAACTACCAGCCAAAGATTCTTTATCCAGCAAAACTGTCCATTAGAAATGAGGGAGAGTTTAATATATTCACAGATAAATACAAACTGAGAGTTCATCAACCAAAGACCTGCCCTACAAGAATTACTAAAGGGAGTTCTGCAAGTTGAAAGGAAAAGATAGGAGAAAGCGGCTTGGAGTAGTGTGAAGAAATGAAGATTATCAGTCAGGGTAACTAAAAGGGTAAATGCAAAACACAATAGTACTGTATCTTCAATATACAACTCTACTCTGTAATCCCTTTAAGAGTCAGAAAATAATTGAATAAGAAAAAGGCATATTTCCCAATAATGGATATGAATAGAATATTGGAATATTACTCAGCCATAAAAAGGAATGAAGTCCTCATGCTTGTGACATGAATGAACACTGAGGATAATATGCTGAGTGAAATAAGCCAGACACAAAAGGACAAATATTGTATGATCTTACTGACATGAACTAATTAGAATAAGCAAACTCATAGAGTTAAAATCTAGAACATAGGTTATCAGTGGATAGATTGGGGTAAGAGAATGGGGAGTTGATGCTTAGTTTGTACAGAATTTCCATCTAGGTTGATTGTAAAGGGTTAGAAATGGATAGTGATGATAGTAGCACATTACTGTGAATGTAATTAACAGCATTGAATTATATAGGTGCTTATGGTCAAAGGGGGGAACTTTGGGTTATGTATCTTACCAGAATAAAAATTAAATGATAAAACATAGGACTGTGTAACACAGTGAACTTTATTGTAAATGATGGACTATTGTTAATAGTTCAAATCTAAGAATGTGCTTTCATGAATTATAACAAATGGATAATGGTAATATATGGTGTTAACCATAGGGTGGTATATGGGGAAAACACAAGTAATGCAAACTATGGACAACAGTTAATACTATTTTAATAATCTTCCATCAATTGTAACAAAGGTAACTACTGTTAAAAATAATAGCTCAATTACAAAAAAATGCTATCATCAATTGTAACAAATGTTCCACACCAATACAGGGTGTTGGTGGTGGGGTGGTGTGTGGGAATCCTATATTTTCTTCATGAGTGTTCAGTAAACCCACAACTTCTCTAATAAAAAAATTTTTAAAAACACATAAGAAACAAATAAAATGGAAGTTTTAAGTTTATCATTGTAAGTAATTTTACTCATTATGCCAATATCTTCTCTATTTATTTTTAAACTTTTTCATTTAAGGTAGTTACTTAGAGCAGAGCTTGGCATAATGGATGACAGATGATACAACCATTTATTGCCTGTAAGAGACCCACTTTCTTTCCAAAGTCCCAGAGAGGCTGAAAGTGAAGGAATGGAAAACAATACTGAGATACTGCCTGCAAATGACAACCAAAAAATAAGTTAGGCTCACTAGAGTAATAGACAAAATTAAGGCAAACACTTACAAAAGACAAAGAATAATATATCTATAAAAGTGTCAGTATGTCAACATATAAATATTATAAACTTGTATACAAGGAACATACAAAGCCCAAATACATATGGAGAAAAAAATGGCAGATTTGAAGGGAGCAATAGCTCTACCATCATAGTTGGAGTGTTCAATTTCCCACTTTCACAAAGGAATTAAAAAATAAGACAGATGAATGAGGAAATAGAGGACTTCAACAACACTATAAACCAACTAGCTCCAGCAGAACATACATGCTTCTCAAATGCATGTGGAACATTCACAGAATAGGTCATATGTTACCCCAAAAACTATACAAAAACAGTGACATCACAAGTATCATTTTTGACCAAAGTGAAATGAAACTAGAAATCAATAACAGAAAGGAAATTGGAAATTTCACAAATATGTGGAAATTAAACTACACAACCAATGGGCCACAGGTGAAATAAGAGAAATTAGAAAACACTTTGAGATATATAGAAATGAATACACAACACATCTTAAATTACATGATGAACTGAATTCACTAATAGAGAAATTCATAGCCATAAACACCTATATTAAAAAAGAATAACAATCTCAAATCAATAACAAAAGTTTACATCTTAAGGAAATATAAAAAGAGGAAACTAAACCCAAAGCTGGCAGAAGGAAGGAAACACAGATTAGAGCAGAGATGAATTAGAGAATAGAAAATAAATCAACACAACTAGAAGTTGGGCCTTTGAAAAGATCAACAAAATTGAAAACCCTATAGCTAGACTGATTAAGAATACTGGAGAAAAGAATAAATTCACTAAAATTAGTAACAAAAGTGGTGATATTTCCAACCTCACAGAAATAAAATGGTTTTTAAGAGAACACTATAAGCAATTGTGCCCTGACAGATTAGACATCTTTGACAACATGGACAAATTAGTAGAAACATAGCTTGCCTTCTTTATATTTGCTCTTAAAAATTCAGTTTTGAATAAAAACTTTTAGTGCATATTTTTTAAAAGCAGATATTTTAGGTAATCATGTATTTTAATTTGTATGTCCTCATGTTTTTATGCTGCCCTTTGTCTTTCTAGCCTGGCCATTACACAACATTCTTAAGGGAAGTGATAATCTCTTTGAGCCAAGGCTATGTTAGTCAATGAAAATATACAGGCAAAAAAACAATCAGTCATCAGCCCTGTGATGTTTAAGTTTAGCTTACAAGAGATAATTTAAAGTAAAAATGACATTATTAACTTGTGTACGTAGTATTGAGGGACTTCATCTGTTGAGTGAGACAAGCCTCTTGGAGAGAACAGGTGTGTTAGTGGAAATCTTAAGGATTCAGCTGGGCAAAGTCTTAGAAAATCTGCTAGGGATACAAACTGGGTAAGGGGAAAATGTCCAAAATCCCAGCAACAACAGACTGTTCTTTGCAGAAACTGAAAGTGGAATCAACTGCAGGCAATCAGGTTGGACCAGACTGCAGAGAGCAGCAGAAAGAAGCAGTCAGGGTCTGAAGGCCATTGTAAGACCTGTGGCCCTCATTCTAAGAAGTGGGAATCCATCAACAAAGTTAAAGGAGAATGGCATGATGAGATATCTGGGTCCAAGAAAGCCCTTCAGTTTTAGGATGCATTGATATAAGGACTAGAGAGGTACATCAAGGGAAAATTTAGAAGGGTATTGTTGAATTTTAAATATTCAAAGATGGTTGCCCACAAGACTTGATAAAAAAATGAGACCTGTGACATAGCATGTAATTTGGAAAATGATATCAGGAATAATTTAATCTTCTCTTCTTGAATCCCACCTAGACCAACTACAGATGACTTACTTGGGGCCTCACTTGAATCATCTTGCAGGGGATTCCACTATTGAAATCTGGAACAATTTGAGCATTAAAATAAATAATAACAGATGAGAACACATTGAATAAAATAGAATACATGAATCTCTAATGCTATAACAAATAAACAGGGAGCAAGCAAGGCAAGCCTTTGTAAGACAGAAGCTGAATAAAATATAGGAGAAGTGTTGGAAATGGGAAAAATCACCCTTTGGCAACCATGAGAGTGGTGGTTGGTTGGGTTGAGAGGATGGTGGGTGGAGAATGGATGGGGACTATGGTTATTGATATAATCTCAGAATATGTCCTCATAAAATTTCATTCCTTACAAAGTGAAAGTATATTTTTGCATGTGAAGGAATCTGACAAATTTCATCAGGTTATCAAGATCACATCACCATTGGATGAGGCAAGTGGATCTCCTATCCCTCCTGATGGGCTGCACAAAGGAAAGCATAGCTTCAAGCTGTGTTCCTACTGGGAATGTGGAGTGTAAATTTCAAAAGGAAATACTGGGCAGCCCAAGGTTGGGTTCATTTGTGTTCCTTAAATTTGTCAAAGATGTGAAAGTGAAAGAACACTCCTGAGAGGAGTTCCATATTGAAGTTTACTGGATAAGGTTAACTGGAAAAATAGTATTTTTGAGACAGTTTGGGAAGGGTGGAACAGTGCGTAAAAGTTTAAGTAGTCTGTGAGTGGGATTACAGCATTTAAGCAAAGTTGATTTCCTGATTTAGAGTTTTTTAGGAAAGTGTCCTTGTTTTGCAGATAAATACACAGGAGTATTTTTAGGAAATGTCAGTGGCCAAATGTGGTAAAATTATAACAACTGGAGAAAATTAGTGAAGGGAGTTCTTTTTACCTCCTCTTGCAATTTTTTATAATTAGATATTATATCAAAATATTTCTTTGAAAAACACCCATTTCACTTCCACGCCACTGAAGTATTCAGATGCCAAATCCACATAAAGGCAATTCAACCAAAATTTTGAAGGCAATCAACCTTTTAAGAGTCTGGATGTTATTAAGGATGAAATGTGTCATTATATTAATAGCACTATGTCTTTGGTGTTCTGAATGATTTGGGCTGTTTGTGGGAAAAGAAAGGAATTTGTATTCCAGTTTTCCACAGAAACTCCTTCCTATGTTGCATGTTTTGGAGACATTCCCCTTTAGCCTTTTTGAGATTTAGGCTCTACATTCCCAGTAGGAACCCAGCTTGAAGCTATGCATTTCCATCAGGAGGGAAAGGAGATCCACTTGCCTTATCCAATGGTTGAAAGCCATGGAGGACACATGTTATATAACCCCCTTCTCCAAGCCAGGGTCATGCTACTTCAGAATTTCTTGTGGTTACTATGGCTTAAAAATGTGGCTCAGAACTTAGTTAGCTTTTCTGTTTTTGGCATTCTTTTGTCTGTCTGTGCATGTGTGCTTCAGGGGATCATCCATCTCTTTCCCCTCCAGGAGTCTTTTAGGAGATATTAGTGATTATGGGGAAATGAGACAATGACTTGATCACAGCAGGGATTTCCCAGATGGAGAAGTGTTGGTGGTTATCAAATACTAGAATTTTTCTTTATACGCCAAGCTGCAAAGGGAGCAAATGTAATCAGGGCACTTCTTGCACAAAGTACATTTATTGAGTATTTACTTGTTTACATAATATCAGATATATCTAATATATGGATGGTATAAACGAGAAAATATACTATGTTGAAAGCAAGATTCTTGTTGACATAGATTACAAATGTTTATGCAACTTATTAGTGTGAAATAATATACTGAACCAAGAGAAATTAGTTAATAAATCTCAACAAAAATCCTTATGATATATAAAGGTGGGTGGTTTTTAGGCCTAGACCCCCTTCAGTGTTTTTCCTTAGTGTAAAATTTAACTAGACATAGGAATAAATTTTCAAATTTGAAAGTAGAGAAAGAGTAAAGAAATTGAAAATGGTTCATCACCATTTGAAATAGTTTTACAGGAAATAGGCATAGATGAAATGATGAGACTAGACATACTGATTTCATCTTTCCATGGAAATGTACAAAATTAAACTAAGTGCAGTCAGAGCTTGAGTTTTCCAAAGGAGAAATGTACTTTCAATGAACACAAAAATGATTTACAAAAAACAGCCTTTGACACCACTCTTCAATAAAATGATAACTTAATTCCTGCACAAATTACATCTTAAGTAGTTTTAAGCAGTATGCAACACTAGATATTGAAAAATCACCATCCTAATTTGAACATCAAAAATTGATTTCTGTTCATGCTTGAATTTTACTTAGCGCAAACATATCATAATTTGGAGTCACATATCTTTTTGTAAAATTCACATACCAAACAACAAACAATTTCAAGTCTACAATTCAGGGGCATTTGGACATTCTCTTGTTGTGCAAGTATCACATCTATGGATCCATCAATACACTTTTAAAATAGTATCACACTGAATCAAAAGACATTTCAACAAGCTAAACTTAAATGTAATTGAAGATCCTTACTTGATCATGAGAAATTATACATGGCAATATTTTTATTTGAAAACAAAATACAATTTAAAAGTATATCTCAAAATTTTTATTCAAAATTTGTTTCTATTAAAGCCAGGAATGTAAAATTATTATAAATGTTGGAATTTTGGGTAAATAACATTTAAAATTAATGTTGGGAGTTTTATTACCCATACTTGAAAACTCTTCAACATGTTTTTTCAACTATGTAAGTGGTGCAGGAAATATTAACCAATGAAATACATAATAAAGGTATACACCTAGAAGCACCATTTTCCCTTTCACCTCATGCTCTGATAGGGCTCACCCAGGACCTGTCTGTCCCCAACTGTTCCACAGGAAGTTTGAAATATCTTGCATATTCCTTCCAATATCATAGTTGCCTTCCCCCCTCTGAATCTCTACCAGAATTGTCTCCAACAAGGGTCCTGATTCTGTAAAAAGTCCCACAGCATGCCAGATTTTGACCTAGCAAGGCCCTCAATGAGCAGGCACTTTGGCAAAATACCTCTTGCTAAAATACTGAGAAAGTAGAGAATAAGTCACATGGGAACAGGGCAGAAAATAAAGGTTCTGTGCTCACTATTCAGAGAAAACACCTTGGAGAACCACAACAAAGAACTCTCCTCAGCCTCAGGATTGAACAGGAAGCACCTTCCTCACCTGGACGTGGCCAGAACGTGGATGCTTCCTTCATGGGCCCCACGGGAATGAAGTGCTTCTCCTCCTGTGGAGGAGGTGCCCAGTGGGAGAAGGAGCAGGGAGGTGCTTCTGGCACAGTTTAGCAGATGAGGGTGGTTTTGCACGTCCTCTGCCAGCAGGCAGTCCACAGTGCAGCCTCTGCTGGCTGTTGAAAACATGCCTCCTCCCCCAATGGCCGAATCGCTGAGACTGTGTTCAGACTGTTCAATGCCAGTAGACTGAGTTCAGGAGAAGTGGACTTCTCAGCACCATCAGAATTGCAGGTTCAGAAACAAAGACCCACAGAAGGAGCAGGAGCTGGAGAGACTCCACCCAGATGACCCTGTCCACATCAGGCTTTCATCCACACCTCCACCCATCTGGAATCCTCTGGGAAAAAGCTTGTAGTGTATTTACAAAGGGTGGTTGTGACTTTCCACTCCCCTCTTAGCCAGAGACCTCCCCACCTACAAAACAGCAACCCTCCAGCCTGCCTGGTTAGAAGATATCCAGTTTGCTGGTGAATTTATTGGGCCTCAAGGAAGATCACCTGTCCAGGATCACTTTGCCACCTGGAAGCATGGTAGGACCAACCCAGTATACCCAGCCCAGGGTGCACAGAGCAGCAGGGGTCAAAGAAGCCAGTGGGTGCTGCTTAACCACAGAGGTGGTTGAGGCCCCTCCTCTGCTGCCTGCTCCTCGGAAAGTTCACCAAGGAATACCTGCCAGGTGCTGACTGGCATGGGGGTTAGAGGGGTTCCATGATGTAAGTAAAGAAACTGCTTTTGTTTTTCATTCTTGTGAATTTCTCATGTTTGCTGCCATTATGGAAAGTAGACATTGTCCACAGGAAGTAAACTTGCAGAGCTTGTTTTACACTGAGAAAATAAATGAAGTTCCTAAAAGGCTTTATATCACTGTATCTGATCCACACTGAGCTCTCTGGAGTCCATAATGTCCAGACCCTACAAGGTGTAATCAGTCCCTTGATACCAGGGCCAGGCTTATTCCTGAGAGTTGTGTCCCATGTCACCAGGGAGATTCACTCCCCTGGGGGTCATGTCCCATGAAGGGGGAGTGTTAGGTCAGAGTCATTCAGGAATCTACACAATGCAGCGAGTCAAAGTTTAAGTACAAAGTTTAAGATTTATTAGAGGAAGAAAGCAGGTGGGAGCCAGCAGAAAAGAAGAAAAAAGATATCTGAGAGCAGCATTTTTTAATGAAAAAAAAGGAACCCATATTGGGAAGGGTGTCTGCTGTGGTATTCTGTGCCTCAATTGGGTAAGTGCTTATCTAGTTTTGGGCTGATTGATTGGTAGAGTTCCGAGACAATATTCTTTTTAGGAAAGCAGCTGTGTTATCTAAGTAGGGAGAGCAGGACTTTTCGGTTGTTCATCTTATGGACCTATCTGACCTTGCCTTACCCACCTTTGAGGCACCACTGTGTCTGGAACAGCCTTGTACAGCCTTGAACAGCCTTCATTCTTTAGTTTATGGGGCACCTGTTTTCTGTGAGATAAGCTGCAAGGCCCCTGGGTTAGAAACTCATTCTACATGTTAGTTTCTTCTTCTGGGATCTAATATTCCTGCTTTTTGCTTTTAATAAAATTGGCAAAAGTCTGTGCTGTATTAGAGTTAAGGCTTTAACTTAGCTCAAGGCAACTTTTCGCAGGGAGCTGGGGTGTCACTCTTTCCTTTGGCTGCTTCTGGCTGGACAGGGTCATAGTTGGGGGTAGTTGCCTTGAACTAAGTTTTAGCATTATTGAATTGATGTTTGGAAATCTTTTGCTGGAACTGGCTGGTAGCAAGGCCCTTTTTGCAGCAGGAGCAGACCTTCAAGTCTTTGTTGTAGCAGGAGCATGTTTTTGGAATTTTGCTGGTAAGTCATGGCTGCTATTGACCTATTGATAAATTTAATTAGACATTGTAAGAGACAAGGAGCAAAAAGAAAAATTAATACAAGGTTAATTAATGACCCAATAAGGGGGAGTAGAATAGCTTGTAGAGGCATGGAGAAGAATGAAAGAAAGTTTGATAGAAAGTTTTTAACTAGGTAGAAGAGAGAAAGCTGTTTGCTTGGCATTTTCTTGTTATTTTTAGTTTTTTTCTTATTTAAGCTTGCTTTTTAAGGTCTTGATTATGAGACTATATGGTTACATCCCTCATATTTTACCACTGGCAATGCTGGGAAAGTCCTTGGGAGTAGAGGATAAGTTTTTGTTGTTGAAATTAGAGCAACATCAAGTTATGTTAACAAGGGCCTTTTATGGTTAGAATAACCGGTTAGAATAATAAAGCTGCTTGAATGAAGTAATTTTAATAAACAGTTTTTTTTCTTTATTGACTATTGAGGACTATATTAACCATTTTTAGCTAAAGAATTATACTGAATATTTTGTATTTGTTTAACTTTTTAAATTTTCCTTTTTTATGAGACTTTTTATTTTTAAGAAATGGTATCTTGTGAGCATTTCTTATAAAAGGGAAAGTGGGCAGAGGTTTTTTCCTTGTAACTGCTTTTTGCTGAGCAAGGGTGAAGAGGTTTTTATATTAATTTGGAAGATGTTTTGGACATAAACTCACAGATACAATATAGGCAATAATAAGATAAGCAAATGACAAACAATAAAAATTAGAGTAATAAGGGCTATTTTCCATTTTATGATAAATTCATTAACCACTTAGAAAATGCATTTAGTTTATTATAATTTTAACATTATTGTTATTTGGCATATGATTTAATATTGGAGAGACATTATATTTATTTGATATATATGTATAGCACTTAATGCTAATGAATGCTTAAGTTTTTCCTGAGCTGCATTGGGTGTTAAGTTTATGGTACCATACATGCTGTCCACTCATAGGAGCAGGCTTTAGTGTTAATTTTGTTTTTAGGTTTTAACCACATCACATTGTCAATTACAGCTCTGGGAGGTATCTTCTTTGTACAGTTGTAATGCAGCATCATTGGTCTTCAGGGAAACAAGATGGTGGGCTTCAGGGTTCCATTGGGCTGTTTTATAGCACCCTCTGGCATTATGCAGCAGAGCCAGTTTGGAGGCAGTGTCCACTGAAAAGCTCAAGTGATGAGTTTTTTCTGGCAGGCAGAGCCAAAGGTGTTTGTAGTAAAAGGTGTTTTTTAGCAACAGCAGGTTTTCATTTACTTCTGGAGCACATTGATGTGATGTGGTTGACACCCTTATAGCTTTAGGGATTACACAAATGGGTCTTACCAATAACTCTGATGGGGAGAGAGCATGCAGGCATAGTACTAGGAGCTTGGTTTAAACATGCAAGCACTATAATTAAAACAGGTTTAATTCTTCTTTACATCTTACTAGGATTATGTTAGATAATGGGTAGAACATAATTTATACACTTGCCTTGCTTCTTTTTAAAAGTTTTTCTTTGTTGTAGTTGAAGATGAAGCTTTGACTTGTAGCTAACTGCAAGCACTTTTAGAGAAGCATTAGAGTAAAACAGTGTAACTTACAATGACATTTGGCTGTTTTTGTGACACATAACACTTTAAAATAACTGAAATTATAATTAGCATTACTATATTGTTTGATGTTATGCACATGAGTAACTAAAAGAAGGTTAGAGGTTTTTAATTTTTGTAACATTGTCTAAACATTTCTTTTGCAACTTATAACATATTACAAGAATTTAATCATTTTTTAGCACTTTATTATTTTTTTCAAGGTGAAAGAACAAATTTTTGTAACTGTTGGGAATAAAGAGATATTCTTTAGGGCTTGACCTTGAGAAAGTAAAATGTTAAATATTATTAGATTTGAAAAAATTGATTTAGTGCTTTTAAAAATAAGAAAATATTTTTAAACAATTAAGGACATAATAAAGTTAACATGAAGTGCAAGAAGTTATTTTGATAAAACAGACTTTTGCTTCCTACACTGATTACATAGAAAAACACTTCTACAACCTTTTATTAAGAAATAACACCTTAATAATTTAAGGAAACTTTTTTTAATAAAAGCAACAGGAGACCATAACATGAGTAGATTGCAGTATGGTGAGGAATGTCTACATTTTGTGAATTATTAGGCACATACTTACAACATTGAATATTAATTACTGCTTTGGGTGGTGGCCAAAATATTCAATGTTATTTTGTTTTATAAAACCACTTTTTTTCTTTAAGTTGTGAGGCTCTATTTTTAAGCAATGTAATTACTACTTTTTAACATTTTTTAACTTTGACCAAAGAAATAATTGTTTTTACAAACTTTTTATAGCCTTCTCTGTCTATCTTTGTCTATCTTTTAACCTTGACTACAGAAATAAATTTTCTACTTTGCAAACCTTTTGCAATTTTTTGTATCTATCCAGGCTTTATCCCACATTCCTAAACAATGAGTCATTTAGGACAAAGCCATTTTCTTTTCCTTTTAATTAGAAAAACATTCTTTTATATTTTCTATACAACATGCTATTACTACCGAAAGTAAACTTGTCAGAATGATGCCAAATATTTAAAACATTTTAGTTAATGAATTTTGAAACAGTAATAAACAACAATCTTTTGGCTTTTTTTTCTTCAATATATATGGCTTTTAACTGTTTAGCTTTTGTTGAAGTACAAACTTTTAATATAGGACTTGTAAGATATGAATCATTTGTTCTAGTTATTATATTAAGACTTTTTATTATTTAGAAATTATATTTTAGTGTTTTAGGGTGAAATTTTGTTAAATATGCTTTTATATTAGAAGGAATAATTGTTTTTTTACCATCAGAACACAAATCATTAGTTGACGTATGAGAATAACAAAGCTTTTTAGTTGTTTGATTTTTATAGAGAGAGAGAGTTAAAGTTTTTATTATTAGATTTCTCAGTAGAGATATTATTTTATGACACTGGTTTGAGAATTTGCACTTTTGCTGATTTTTAAATTGTATTAGTTACTTTTGATGTCTTTCTAGCAATTTTAGGTTTTTGCAAGGACCCTTTTGACTAGGTCTTTTGACTTCTTAATTTTAAATATTGATAGGCTAGCACATTTACATTATTATTTCTTTTATTTAATTGCATTGGAAGGCTTTATATTAAATCAGAGATGGAAGTCCACATATTTTTAAATTGTAACTTTTCTTTTAACTTACAGGTTTCTTTGTTTTTCTTGAGACAGTTTGCTTTAGCAAGCCATACCACACGTAAAGGCCAGCTGGCTGCAGCTATAGCTCATTAACAATTTTAATGACACTTTCTAAATTCAGACTAATTATTAAGAATATTTTAAGGGAGATGTAATTGACATATTTTGAGAGTTTCCCATGGCTGAGCAATAGCAAAAGAAATTATAAAGACAGAACATAAGAGTAGGAGCTGTTTAAATGTAACTGGTTTTTTACACAAATGCAAATTGTGCAAACTGCATAAAATTTCAAAAGAGAACTATAAATCTGGGGTTACAGTTAGTGGGGCTCAAACCCACTGAGTTTGCATGCATGACCCTTGGATTAATTTAGTCTTACTACACAATAGACTAATTGAAACAAAAGAAAGCAAAGTGAATATAACAAACAAAAGATTACACACTTACCTAGCAAAGGGAAAATCTTGATTGAAAAGTTATCTTAATTCAGATATGTTTGGTGTTTGTTTGTGGCAGGCACTTTTACCTGGACTTCCCAGTCCTGATACTGTAGGAAAAATTTCTGGATAGCTGAGGGGAGCTCTACAGCCCACGAGGCATGAATCAGGGCATTTGAAAACATGGTTTTAAATAGTTAGGCTCACCTGATCTTTCCTTAAATAGAGAAATAAGTTTTCTTTTTGTTAGGGGAGAGGGAAATTTCTAAGTAAGTGACTTGTGGTTTAGAAAATTGTTTTTTATTTTTGGAAACTTTGTATCCTTTTTGTTGGAGGTAGTTAAGGAGAGTGTTTTTGCAATAAGGCTTTGGAGGGACTGCAGATATGATTTTATTTATATACTGAAGCAGCTTACTGGGATGTAAATTTAGTGTTTGTGAATTAGAGGCTAAACATTGTTAGGGATAGGGTAGGTTTGGGAAAGGAAGGGGTTAATAGTAAAACAACAGGAGACAGTAACTTGAGGAGTTTTTACCTTATTCATTTATCTTCTGGTTGCATGAGACACACATGCTCTGAGCTTGTGCTGCACCCTCCTGTCTGGGAGAGGAGGGCTGGAGTGGGAGATGGGGGGAGAGGCACATGGATGGTGAGTGGACTGCATGCAGACAGGGTGAGGTGAGGAGGGGGCAGCAATGAGCCAAGAATGGAGGGGAAGGGGTTAAGGATGAGTGGCAGGGAGTGGAAAAGGTTAAGGGTGAGGGAAGGGGAGTAGAAGGGGTTGGAGAGGAATTAGGAGGGGAAGGTTTGCAAGGTTAAAGAAGCTGAAGCTGTTTAAAGGCTTTTCAGAGTTAACTTTTATAGAAAGTAAAGCAGAAGACTTAGGTTTTTCTGTGAAGGAGGAGGATTTGGTAGGAGGTGACAGAGTGGCACAAAGATAGCTGAGATTACAGAGTCCAGAAAGCTTGGGAATAAGGGGCTTCAGACCATTTGCCATTGCACCAGATAAAATTATTAAGTTCAGTGAGAATTTGCCAATCAAAAGTGCCATTCTGGCCAACATTTTTGTTGTTCTAAAGGATACTGAATCCAAATTGTATTACAAAAGGGAATGAATATTTTAGCTTTTATTTCCCCTTCTAGTTGAAGTTTACTAAGACTGCAGATTAAACATCTGAGGGGAGTAGATTCAGGAGGAAATTCAGTTTTGGAGCCACTGAAAAGTGACTGTATATTACCCATGATTATTCAAGAAATTTGAGAGGTTTGAGGTTTGTTAGGGAACTTTGTTGGTCAGAGGCTTATGGAGATCACCTGTGGGAGACCCACACAGTTCCCCCACTCCTTTAGAGGCTTACAGTCTCCCTGAATGAGGCTGACATGAATTGGGGCTATGCTCATCAGAGGCTTACAGAGACCACCCATGGGAGACTCATGGCCCCCCTGCTCCTTTAGAAGCTTACAGTTTCCCTGTAGGGAACTTTTCTCATCAGAGGCTTCTGAAGATCCCTCATGAGACACCCACAGTCCCCCCACTCCTTTAAGGCTTACAGAGACCACCCAAAACATTGCTCAATTGAGACTAATGGCCCAGATCCACACAACCACCACCACAACAAAGAAAGCATCCCCAGTTTGCCATTCGGGTCAGGAAATGTGTGCAGTCTTTCACCCAAGGTGTCCCCCAGGTTACTTTTACTGCTGCAATGGGGAAAGACACTCATGGAGTGTCATAGAGTTTTGACTGAGTGCTTAGGTTTTCCTAGGCTTATGAAGCCAGGTGCTGCATTAAAGCAAGCTGAGGCACCACATAGAGGTGGGCTGGGGTGTCCATGGAATGCTGAACAAAACTCTCAAGGGGGAATCTGGGCAGAAAGACATCACTTACCTACCTAGGACCAAATTAGTTGTAGATATTTGAGAGCTATGTGGGTGAACTGGCATCATATTAAGGAGGTCTGAGTTGAAGAACTCAAGCTCCTGAATGCATGGAAATCTGAATGGCTGTAGTTTGGGGAATGGAGTTGACTGGAAGGCTTCCCTTTTTCCCTGAGGGGCCAGTAAGATTTAAAACTCAGTTGAACCTCCATCCCAGGTCTTCAGTGCCATATATTAGGTCGGAGTCATTCAGAAATCCACACAATGCAGCAAGTCAAAGTTTAAGTATAAAGTTTAAGAATTATTAGAGGAAGAAAACAGGTGGGAGCCAGCAGAAAAGAAGAAAAAAGATAATGGCTCCAG
Source organism: Choloepus hoffmanni (assembly GCA_000164785.2). Lineage (NCBI taxonomy): Eukaryota > Metazoa > Chordata > Mammalia > Pilosa > Megalonychidae > Choloepus > Choloepus hoffmanni. Next base: position 235,515 of record KN191709.1, read on the forward strand.
CTCTCTATCTGAGAGCAGCATTTTTTAATAAAAAAAGGAACCCATATTGCGAAGGGTGTCTGCTGTGGTGTTCTGTGCCTCAATTGTAGAGTTCTGAGACAATATTCCTTTTAGGAAAGCAGCTGCATTATCTAACTAGGGAGAGCAGGCCTTTTTGGTTGTTCATCTTATGGACCTATCTGACCTTGCCTTACCCAACTTTGAGGCACCACTGTGGCTGGAACAGCCTTGAACGGCTTTAAAAAGCCTTCATTTTTTAGTTTATGGGGCACTTGTTCTCTGTGAGATAAGCTGCAAGACCCCTGGGTTAGAAACTCCTTCTACATGTTAGTTCTTCTGGGATCTAACAGGGAGGTTAATGAATTTACTTGCAGAGTTGGGCTTAAAGAGAGAAAGGCCACATCTGAGCAACAAAAAAAGGTTTTCTGGAGGTACCTCTTAGGTAAAATTATAGGTAGGCTTAGCCTCCCTTTTTCAGCCATAAGTTTCACAAGGGCAAGTATTGAGATCTAAGACTTGAATTATTAAATATGGGGTTCCTAATCTCACATAGCATATATTCTGTCCTAGATATATAGTGTCTTGCATTATCTTCATTTTGCTGTGCAATCATCATAACTCTCAATTTTAAACAATTTGCAAAACACAAAACACCGAAAAGATCTTATCATCTCCTGATTATTCATTCCTAATATTAGTGTAGTACTGATAAGGCATTCCTATTAAATATAGTCTATAATATGCAGTGGTGTGCCAGTTTGAATGCATTGTGTCCCCCAAATGCCATTATCTTTGATGTAGTCTTGTGGGGCAGACATTTTGGTGCTGATTAGATTTGCTTGGAATGTGCCCCACCCAGCTGTGGATGATTACTCTGATGAGATATTCCCTTGGAGGCATGGCCCCACCAATTCAGGGTGGGTCTTGATCAGTGGAGCCATATAAATGAGCTGACTCAAAGAGAAGTAACTCAGTGCAGCTGTGAGTGACATTTTGAAGAGGAGCAAGCTTGCTAGAGAGGAACATCCTGGGAGAAAGCCATTTTGAAACCAGAACTTTGGAGCAGATGCCGGCCACGTGCCTTCCCAGCTAACAGAAGTTTTCTGGACACCATTGGCCATCCTCCAGTGAAGGTACCCAATTACTGATGTGTTACCTTGGACACTTTATGGCCTTAAGACTGTAACTGTATAGCCAAATAAACCCCCTTTTTAGAAAAGCCAATCCATCTCTGGTGTTATGCATTCTGCAGCATTAGCAAACTAGAACAGATTTCTGTACCAGAGAAGTGGGGTGCTTTTGCTGCTGAGTCTGCAAATACCAAACATGTTGGAATGGCTTTTCAAATGGATAAGGGGAAGATTCTGGAAGAATTGTGAGGAGCTTGATTGAAAAGCCCAAAACTGCTTTAAGGACACTGTTTATGGAAATATGGACTCTAAAGATATTTTCTGATGAGGACTTGAGCAGAAATGATGAATGTGTTGTTGCAAACTGGAAGAAAGGCGATCCTTGTTTTAAAGTGGCAGAGAATTTGGCAAAATTGAGTCCTGGTGTTAGATGGAAGGAAGAATTTGAAAGTGACAACCTAGAATACTTAGCTGAGGAGATCTCCAGACTACATGTGGAGGATGTAACCTGGCTTCTTCTTGCAGCTTATAGTAAAATGCGAGTGGAGAGAGATAAACTTAGAACTGAACTCTTGGGTTCAAAGAAACCAGAAGCTGATGGCTTGGAAAATTATGAGCTTCCAGGGGGTGGAATCACAGAAGCTACAGCCCAACATGAGGATGTTACCAAACATGGAACCTGTTATGGTGCCCACGAGTTAAAGTACAAGACAGCCAAACAGAATTTAAAGAGCCTTTTATTAGCCAGCTAGCAGGCGGCTGCTGTCTCTCACTCCACACAGGGAGTTCAGCAAGCAGCCCCCACCTGTGTGCGCTGGTGCCTTATATAGACAGAAACTGTATCCTAGAAATGCAAGCAAGCAAGCTATTCTAACAGAAGCAGAGTTGGCAGTTTAGCTCTTGATCACAAAAAAACAATTACACAAAGAGTTTCACTTGGAACTGGAGCAGTTATTGATCATACAAAACAATTTCACAAAAACAATTTCACAAAGAGTTTCACTTGGGACTGGAGCAGCTATTGATTATTAAAGGGTTACAAAAAGTTTCACTTGGACCTGGAGCAGTTATTGTTAAAAGGGTTACACTTGGCTGATGCGTGCAACCACAGCTTTGCCTCCCCAAATGGTAAAGTTTTGATTTCTTTAACTGGTACAGGCCCAGTCTCACTCCCCTCTCCTCATGGCCTAATGCTGTTTACACAACACTGTTGCTTTGCAGATGTTTTGGGATTAAGGGAAAGGGACCTCAGTTCAGAACCCAGCCACCATTCCAGTACAAGCCAAGATTGGAGATGGAATTATCCAGAAAGGATTTGTGGAAAGTCCTATTGTCTGATGGCTTTGACCCCTGCATGCTTCATGTGAAGCCAACAGAATTTCTGCAAGATCTTTATAGATAGAAGCATTGCCAGTCTGGACTAGAGGAGACACACAAGGAACAAATTAAAGGAAAAATTTCTTCAAAGACAGAGCCATGGAAGTTGAGGTCTGGAGTCAAGAGGTTTTGGGCTGGGAGAGTGGAGCAGCCCACATGCATGGAAAGAGTGAGCTTGCCCTGGAGGTCAAGGGTGGGCCTTCCACCTTGATGCTCAGGAAATGTTCTGCAACCCCAAGCCCCAAGGATGGTTGACCACATTCCCAAGGAATTGTGGAGAGCCTGGCTGACACCACACTGTTCTGAAGGGGTTGAGCATGTGCCCTGGAGATAGAAGGGAATCCAGGAGCTGCCCTGATGTTTGAGGAGGCTGGGGACAAGAAGGTGGTCTCCCCAATGTGTGGATATGTTGGAGCACTCACCTAAGCATTTGGAGAGGAAAGGGCTGCTGAAAAGGCCCTTCCGAAGGGTTAGACTCCCAATTTCTCAAGCCCCAAGGATATAACCTCATTCTCTAAATGATTCTCAGACTTTGAAATCTAATGTAGTTTGTCCTGCAGGTTTTAGGAACTGTTTTGGTCCTGTTAACCCTGTTTTCCTTACTCTTTCTCCTTATGGCAATGGGAATGTTTATCCTATGAATGTCCCTCCTTTGTATATTGGAAGCATATAACTTCTTCTAAGTCCACAGATCCAAAGCTAAAGGAGAATTATGCCTTAGGACCCACCACGCCTGTAATTGATTTTGATAGGATCTTGTACTTAACATTTGTTAGTGAAATGATATAAGTTTTTGTGATATTGTGATGGAATGAATGTATTTTGTATTTGGAAAGATAATGTCATTTTGGGGTCCAGGGGGTGGAATGTGCCAGTTTGAATGTATTGTGTCCCCCAAATGCCATTATCTTTGATGTAGTCTTGTGGGGCAGACATTTTGGTGTTGATTAGATTTTCTTGGAATGTGCCCTACCCAGCTGTGGGTGATGACTCTGATGAGATATTCCCTTGGAGGCATGGCCCCACCCATTCAGGGTGGGCCTTGATCAGTGGAGCCATATAAATGAGCTGACTCAAAGAGAAGGAACTCAGTGCAGCTGTGAGTGACATTCTGAAGAGGAGCAAGCTTGCTAGAGGGGAACATCCTGGGAGAAAGCCATTTTGAAACCAGACCTTTGGAGCAGATGCCAGCCACATGCCTTCCCAGCTAACAGAAGTTTTCCAGATTTTTTCATTGGCCATCCTCCAGTGAAGGTACCTGATTACTGATGTGTTACCTTGGACACTTTATGGCCTTAAGACTGTAACCATGTAGCCAAATATTCCCCCTTTTTATAAAAGCCAATCCATCTCTGGTGTTTTGCATTCCACAGCATTAGCGAACTAGAACAAGTGGGTAGTTTTTCCTTTAAATCAGTCTGTTGTTAGCTCTTTGCACCAGTGTCATACCTTAGAAGTATATAATGAAAATATTTATTTATATTTGTACTGCTGATATGTGGATGAATGCTTTTAACAACCACTATTGATCATGTTCACCCTCAATGCAGCACTGATATTTATATCCCATTAATGAACAATCATCACCCATGTCCATTCCCATATCTTTAAGTTCATCCTCAGTAACATGTCTGTACCTATTATGTAATCATTGCCCCTTTACTAGCTTCTATCTTTCTCTAGGTCCCCTATAGTCTACATTATATAACACTGATTTTACATTGTTCAGGGAGTTTATAGTAGTGGTAAAATGTAATATCTCTCCTATTGTGTCTGATCTATTTCACTCAACATTATGACTTCAAGGTTCATCCATGTTGTCATATGTTTCTGGACCTCATTCCTCTTTAAAACTACATAGTATTCCACCATATGCATATACCACATTTTGTTTATCCAATAGTCTGTTGAAGTACATTTGGGTTGTTTGCATCTCTTGGCAATTGTGAACAATTTTGCTATGAATATTGATGTGCAAACGTCTGTTCATGTCACTGCTTTCAGATCTTCTGGGTGTATACAGAGAAGTGAAATTGCCAGATCATAGGGTAACTCAATATCTAGTTTTCTGAGGAACCACCAAACTGTCTTCCACAGCAGCTACACCAATATACATTTTCACCAGTTTCTCTACAACCTCTCCAGCATTTGTAATTTCCTGTTTGTTTAATGGCCTGCATTCTTATTGGTGTGAGATGATATCTCATTGTGGTTTTGATTTGCATTTCCCTAATTGCTAGTGAAGAACAATTTTTCATATGTTTTTTGGCCATTTGTATTTCCTCTTCAGAGAAATATCTTTTCATATTTTTGCCCATTTATAACTGGGCTGTTCTGGTTTGCTAATGCTGCTGCTATGCAAAATACCAGAAATGGATTGGCTTTTATAAAGAGGATTTATTAAGTTACAAATTTACTGTTCTATAGCCATAAAAGTGTCCAAACTAAGAAATCAACAAGCGGGTACCTTCACTGAATAATGGTCATTGGTATCCAGAACACCTCTGTCAGCTGGGAAGGCATTTGGCTGGTGTTTCCTTGCTCCCACATTGCATTTCAAAATGGCATAATCCAAAAATGTCTCTGAGTCTCTCTTAGCTTCTCATGGCAAACTGTGGACTAGCATCTCTTATCTAAGCATCTCCAAATGTCTTTCTGTCAACATGTCCAAGCATCTCTAAGCATCAGTGTGTCTCTAATAAAGGACTACAGTAAACTAATATAGACCCATGATGAATAGGTGTGGCCACACCTCCATGGAAACAATTCAGAGTTATCATCTACAGTTGGGAGAGTCAGATCTTCATGGAAACAACCTAATACAAACATCCCACAAGATTAGATTAAAACAGATTTTGGAGGGATATAATTTATATAAACCATCACAGGCTGTTTGCACTATTGTCGTTGAGTTGTAAGATTTCTTTATATATACTGGACGTCAGTCTCTTATCAGATAAATGGTTTCCAATATATTCTCCAATTGCATTGGCTGTCTTTTCACCTTTTTCACAAAGTCCTCTGAGGTCCAGAAGCTTTTGATTTTGAGGAGTTCCCATTTATCTTCTTTTTTTTTCATTGATTGTGCTTTGGATGTAAGGTCTAAGAAGCTGCCTCTTATACCAAGTCTTGACCTTATACCAGGTTTCTCTACCTTAGTTTCTAGAAGTTTTAAAGTACTGCATCTTAAATTGAGGTCTTTTATCCATTTTGAGTTAATTTGTGTATAGGGTATGATGTAGGCATCCTCCTTTATTCTTTGGGATATGGATATCCAGTACTCCCAGCCCCATTTGTTGAAGAAACTATTCTGTCCAAGTTCAGTGGATTTGGGGCCCTTATAAAAAAATCTGTTGACCATAGACCTGGGGATCTATTTCCAAACTGTTGATTTGATTTCATTGATCAATATGTCTATCTTTGTGTCAGTACCATGCTGTGTGTATATATATGTATATATATATATACACACATATATATAAATTGATATTGTTCACATACCATACAACTATCCAAAGATCCAAAGCGTACAATCAATTGCCCATGGTACCATCATACAGCTGTGCATCCATCAACACAATTATTTTTTTGCAATTTTTAGAATATTTTCATTCTTCCAGAAAAGAAATAAAGACAAAAAATGGAAACTCAGATCCTCCCATACCCCTAACCATGCCCCCCTCCATTACTGATTCATAGTTTTGGTATAGTACATTTGTCACAGTTGATGAAAGAATGTTAAAATACTATTAACTGTAGTATATAGTTTGCAATAGGCATATATTTTTTCCTACATGCCTCTCTATTATTAACTTCTACAGATAGTGTCATACATTTGTTCTAGTCTTTGAGAGATTTCTTTTATTTGTATAGTTAATCACAGACATTGTCCACCACAAGATTCACACTGTTTTATACATTTCCATCTTTTAACCTCCAACTTGCCTTCTACTGACATGTGTGACTCTGAGCTTACCTTTTCCACCACGTTCACACACCTCTCAGCACTGTTAGTTATTCTCTTTACATGCTGCCATCACCCCTGTCCATTTCCAAACATTCAAGTTCACCCTAGTTGAACATTCTGCTCATCATAAGCAACTGCTCCCCATTCCTTAGCCTCATTTTATATCCTGGTAACTTATATTTCATGTCTATGAGTTTGCATGTTATAACTAGTTCACATCAGTGAGACCCTGCAATGTTTGCCTTTATGTGTCTTATTTCACTCAGTATAGTACCCTCAAGTTTTCTTCATCAACCCATTTCTTTCAAGATGGTTTTGTTCAAACACCATAATTCTGTCCTAAGTAAATAATCATTGGTTCCCTGTGTAGTCATGTATTTATGTATTCAGCACCATTGCCACTATCTATATAAGAACATCTCCATTTCTTCCACAAAGGTGGAGGAAGAGTCAAAGAAGGCTGAGGCAAAAGAAAAAGAAAAGAGTAAGAGAAAAAAACCAACCAAACAAAAAACCCAAAACTAGAAAGTGACAAAAGGAAAGATAACATTAACTTAAAGTAGAATAAAGACTCAGACAACATCATCAATGCCAGGCATCCCATGCACTTCCCCTATTCCCCACCCCATATGTATTTAACTTTGGTACATTGTCTTTGTTATATGAAAGGAAGCATAATACAGTGCTTCTGTTAATTATATTCTTTAGTTTGCATTGATTGTATTTCCCCCCCAATCCCACCCTATTTTAACACCTTGCAATGATGACATTTCATTTGTTCTACCTCATGTAAAAACATAGTTGTACCTTTTATTACAATCATTGAGCACCCTAGGTTTCCCTGAGATACACAGTCCCAGTCTTTATCATTCATCTTTTGTTCTTGTGTCCCACATTGCCCTAGCCTTCCTCTTTCAACCATATTCACAGTCATCTTGGTTCAGTGTATGTACATTTCTGTGCACTATCTCCCAAAATTGTTTCCCAAACATCTCACTCCTGTCTTTTCCTTTCTGTCTGCAGTGTTTCCTTTAGTGTTTCCTGTAGAGCAGATATCTTGTTCACAAACTCTGTTATTGTCTGATTGCCAGAGAATCTTTTAAGCTCTCCCTCATATTTGAAGGATAGTTTTGCTGGATATAGGATTCTTGGTTTGTGGTTTTCCTCTTTCAGTATCTTAAATATATCATCCCACTTCCTTCTTGCCTCCATAGTTTCTATTGAGAAATCCACACATAGTCTTATCAAGATTCCTTTGTATGTGATAGATTGCTCTTCTGCTGCTTTCAGGATTCTCTTTATCTTTGACATTTGACTATCTGATTATTAACTGTCTTGGCATAGGCCTATTCAGATCTACTCTGTACTTCTTGGATCCATAATTTTATGTCTTTCATAAGAGATGGGAAATTTTCATTATGTCCTCTATTATTACTTCTGCCCCTTTTCCCTTCTCTTCTCCTTCTTGGACACCAATGACACATACATTCTTGTTCTTCATTTTGTCCTTAAGTTCACAGAGATGTTGCTCATATTTTTCCAACCTTTTCTCTATCTGTTCTTTTGTGTGTAGTCTTTCAGGTGCCTTGTTCTCCAGTTCCTGAGTGTTTTCTTCTGCCTCTTGAGATCTGCTATTGTATGTTCCCATTATGTCTTTCATCTCTTGTGTTGTGCCTTTCATTTCCATAGATTCTGCCAGTTGGTTTTTTGAACTTTCAGTTTCTACCTTATGTACACCAAGTGTTTTCGTTATATGGTTCAGCCCTTTTGCCATATCTTCCCTAAACTTTTTGAATTGACTTATTATTAGTTGTTCCAATTCCTGTATCTCACTTGAATTGTAAGTTTGTTCCCTTGACTGGGCCATAACTTCATTTTTCTTAGTTTAGGTTTTGGTTTTCTGTTGTCTAGGCATGGTTTCCTTGGTTATCTCAATTGGGTTTCCCCAGACCAGAACTGGTTCAGATCCCAGAAGGAAGAAATGTTCAGTATCCAGTTTCCCTGAGGGTGTGTCTTAGAAAATTGGTGCACCCCCCATCACTGTGCTTTTCTGCCCAGCAAGTGGCACCTGCCAGCTTCTAATTCTAGACTGGTGTAAGGAGGTGTGGTCTGTGGCTGTTTTCCACCAGGCTGTGGGGTCTTGTTCTGAATGGATGGCAGGTAGTAGAGCTGGGCCCCATCCCTTTCCTCTTAGAGAAGATAGACCTGCTAGAGAGAGGTCATTAGCATTTCAGTGGTCCCCCTCTGCCTGTGCTATCTCCACCCTTTTCTGGGTCAGAGCACTGGGAACTGAAAATGGCTGAGGCTTTCTTCTCTGAGGTAAAACAGGTACAGAAAGTCACCTTCAGGGCTAGTCCACAGTGACTCTCTGGCTCTCCAAGGTCAGTTGTCACACAAAGCCTCTGTCTGCTTGTTGGGGATTTGTAGCTCATAGTGAGCAGCTCACACTTGCTAATTAAAACCCCATTTGGAACTCAGCTGATCTGTATTCACTTGCTGGGAGAGAGCTTCTCTAACACCATAAAGCTTTGCAGCTTGAGCTGTGGGGAGAGGGGTCTCATGGCTTGGATCTACAGTTTTTACTTACAGGTTTTATCCTGTGATCTTGGACATTCCTTTGAATTCAGGTTGGTGTATGATGAGTGGACTGTCACGTTCGTTCCCCTGAAATTATTCCAGATTATTTACTAGTTGTTCCTGGTTTTATATTAGTTTTTCCATGGGGATTAACTAGTTTCCACTCCTCTCTATGCCACCATCTTAGATCCTCCTCACCATACTCTTTTGCCTACTGTGGCCTTATAGTAGGCTTTAAAGGGAAGAAGTGTAAGTCCTCCTATTTTGTTCTTCATTTTTGGAATGTTTTTGGCAATTTGTGGTCACTTTCTTTTCCAAATAAATTTGATAACTAGCCTTTCCAAGCCTGCAAAATCAGTTGTTGGAAATTTGATTGGAATTGTGTTGAATCTGTAGATCAGTTTTGGACAGAATTGACTTCTTAATGATGTTTATCCATCCTATCCATGAACAGAGAGTTTCTGTCCATCTTTAGCTCCTCTTTGATTTCTTTCAGTAGAGCTTTGTAATTTTCTTTGTAGAGGTCTCTTAAATCCTTGGTTATGTTTATTCCTAGGTACTGGAATTTTTTATTTGCTATTGTGAATGGAATTTTTTCTTTAATATCTCTTCAGTTAGGTCATTTCTAGTGTATAGGAACATTACTGACTTTTGCTCCTTAATTGTTTATCCCATCATTTTGCTTAATTTGTTTATTAGCTCAAGTAATTGTATCATAGATTTGTGAGGATTTTCCAAATATATGAACATATAACCTGTAAATAATGGAAGTTTTACTTCTTCCTTTCTGGTCTGGATATCTTTTATTTCTTTGTCCTACCAAATTGGTCTGGTTAAAACTTCTAGCATAATGTTGAATAATAGTGGTGACAGCAGGCATCTTTGTCTTATTCCTGATCTTAGGGGTAAGGCTTTCAGTCCCTCACTGTTGAATATTATACTGGCTGTGGGTTTTTCATCTATGCCCTTTATCACATTGAGGAAGTTCCTTCAATTCGTGCCTTTTGAAGTGATTTTATCAAAAAAGTATGCTATAATACTTTTTGAAATTTGCTCTTTAACTACTTTTTCAATTGCACTTGGAAACATCACTTTTGTATATAAATGTTATATTTGACAATAAAAATATATAATTTAAAAACTGGATTGTAGTGATGGTTGTGCAACTCTGTAAAAATCACTGAATTGTGTGAGTACACTAGGTGAGTTTATGACATGTAAATTATACTTCAATAAAGCTGATTTTTAAAAATAAAAGTATGAGATGATCTATTTGATTGATGACTTGATTTTTCTATGATCTATTGAGATGATCATTTGATTTTTCCCTTTCAATTTATTAATGTGTGGTATTACATTGATTGATTTTCTTATGTTGAAACATCCTTGCATCCTGGAATGAACCCCACTTGGTCAAGGTGTATGATTCTTTTAATGTGTCTTTGGATTTAATTTACAAGTATTTTGTTGAGAATTTTTGTATCTATATTTCATTAGGGAGATTGGCCTGAAGTTTACCTTTCTTGAAGCATCTTTTTCTGTTTTTGGTATTAGAGTGATTTTAGTTTCATAAAATGAGTTAGGCAGTATTTCTTTTTCTTCAATTGTTTCAAAAGAGTTTAAGCCAGAATGTTGTGAGCTCTTTTGGAAAGTTTGGTTAAATTCCCCTGTGAAGCCATCTGGCCCTGGGCTTTTATTTGTAGGAACATTTTGATGACTGATTGGATCTGTTTACTCTTAATTAGTTTGCTGAGGTCTTCTAATTCTTCTCTGGTCATTCTAGGCTGTACATGTGTTCCCAGGAAATTATCCATTTCCTCTAAGTATTTTGTTTGTTGGTATACAGTTGTTCATAGTATCCTCTTTTGATGTTTTCAAAAAAATGCCCCCCCCTTCAAACTTGTGATTTTATTTTGGTCGTCCCTTGTTTTTTTACTTTGTCAGTCTAGCTAAGAGTATGTCAATCTTGTTGGTCTTATCAAAGAGACAACTTTTGGTTTTATTTATTTATTTATTTATTTTATTTTTTCTTCTCTGTATCATTTATTTCTGATTTAATTCTTATTTCTTTTCTTCCACTTGCTTTAAGATTAGTTTGCTGATCATTTTCTTGCTTCTTCAGTTGTTCACTTAGGTCTTTGATTTTCTCTCTTTCTTTCTCTTTAATGTGTGCACTTTGAGCTATAAATTTCCCCCTAAGCACTGCCTTTACTGCATCCCATAGGTTTGATATGTTGTGTTCTCATTTTCATTCTTCTCTAGATATTTATCAGTTTCTCTTGCAATTTCTTCTTGACCCACTGATTGTTTAGAAGTATGTTGTTTAACCCCCATATATTTGTGAATATTCTGGCTCTTTGGTGGTTATTGAATTCTAGTTGTATTCCATTATGGTCAGAGAATGTGCTTTGAATAATTTCAATGTTTTAAATTTATTGAGGCTTGTTTTATGCCCCAGCATATGAAGTATCCTGGAGAATGAGCACTAGAGAATAATGTATGTCCTGCTAATTTGGGTTGTATTGCTCTATGTTTGTCTATTAACTCTAATTCATTTATCAAATTGTTTAGGTTCTCAATTTCCTTATTGGCTCTCTGTCTGGTTGTTCTGTCTGTAAATAGTAGTGATGTATTGAAGTCTTCCACTCTTATTATTATAGTAACATCTATTGCTTGATTCAGTTTTACCAAAGTTTGTCTCATGTACTTTTCAGCACCTTGATTGGGTGCATAAACATTTATGATTGTTTCCTCTTTCTGAATTGTCCCTTTTATTGATATATAGTGTCCTTCTTTATCTCATGACATCTTAGCTTTTAAAGTCTATTCGTCCAATATTAGTATTGCTACACCTGCTTGCTTTTGGCTGAAGCTTGCATGGAATGTTTTTATTTCCATCCTTTCACTTTCAATATCTTTGTTTTGCTGGCTCTGAGTCTCCTGTAAATAGCATATTGATGTTTCATACATTTTAATCCATATCTTTTAATTGGGAAATGTAATTCATTCACATTCAATGTTATTACTCTGAAGGCAGTTCTTGAATCAACCATCTCTTTCATTGGTTTTTATTCATCAGATCTGCTCCCCCATCTTTTTTTCCCTTTAAGTTACCCTTACTAATACTCTTCCATTTTGTGCCCTTCTCCAGATATCTCTCTCCATTCTTTTTTTTCTCAACCAGTAAAACTTGTTTTAATATTTATTGCAGGGAAGGTCTTTTGTTAACAAATTCTCTCAACATTTCTTTGTCTGTGAAAATTTTAAACTCTCCCTCAATTTTGAAGGAGAGTTTTTCTGGATAAATAATTCTTGGCTGGTAATTTTTCTCTTCCAGAATCTTAAATATGATAAACCTTTGTCTTCTTACTTCCATAGTGCCTGCTGAGTAGTCAGTGCTGTCTTATGTGGTTTCTTTTGTATGTGGTGAATCACTTCTCTCTTGCTGCTTTCAAGAGGTTCTCCTTCTCTTCAGCATTTGACAATCTGATTAGTATATATCTAGAAGTAGTTTTATTTGGATGTCTTCTATTTGATGTTGTTTGGAATCTTTGATTTGCATATGTATCTTGTTTTGAAGGGTTGGGAAGTTTTCCCCAGCTATTGTTTCAAATACACTTCCTAGCCCTTTTATCTTCTTGTCTCCTTCTGGGACACCAATGATTCTTTTGTTTTTCCCTAGGTTTAAGGTTAGGGTTAGGGTTAGGTTTGTGCACTTCTTGTCCTTCATTTCCTGGAGATCAATTTCAATTTTTTTTAACCATTTCTTCTCTGTGCATTTGCATTCAATTGCCATGCCCTTTAGTTCACATATTCTTTCTTCTACCTCTTCAAATCTGTTGTTGTGTCTGTAGTATATTTTAATTTGATCAACACTATCTTTTATTTCCATAAAATCTATTTTTATTTTCTCTTTCAAATTCTTTATACTCCTCTGGAGTCTTCTTGATATCCTTTGTGTCCTTAGACAACTCATTGAATTGGTTTTGGAGATTTCTGTTAATTTCTTTCAATAATTGCTCCTAGTTCTGTGTCTCCTCCTGCTTTTTATTTGCTGGTTTGGCTTGTCCATATCTTCTTGTTTCTTCATGTCCTTTATGATTTCTGTTGTTGGCTTTAGAGCATGTGCTTATCTTGATAAGGTTATTTTGGATATGCAGGATTATTTGAACTTTTATCTATAATTTTGTAGATCTCCAGCTTTGTGGAATGCAGTTTCCCTGTTCTACCAGCAGATGGCACTCTTGAGCCACCTCTTATTCTCAAGCCAACTCATTCTCAATATCACCTGTGCACTAAGTGGGTCTAAACTGGTTGGAAATCCAATCACTGCACCATTTCTCCATGTGCACTGGAGACTGCCAGCTCTGTGACATAATGGGCATGGTGCCTCAACCCCTGCTGCACCCACCAACACATCACCTGCCTCTCCCTGGGGAGGACCCAGGACAGTATCACATACATCTTGAAGGACCTGTGGACATTGTTGTATGTATGATCCTTCCTCATTACATTTTAAGTGCCACATTGTTATTCTAAAACACATCCAAATGACAGGAGAAGCCCAGAGATGTCATGTCATGCCTACTTTAACCTGAGGACTTGCTTTCAAATTCCCAATGGAAACTGCCACCTACCAGGGGCAGAGAAGTTGTGAGGCCCATTGTCATGCACACCTTGATTCAAGGCATCCTTGCCAGACCTAGTGTATGTAGTCCCTTGCAGAAAGTGTGTTTTGATCCCCTTTCTGGCCTTCAGTACCTCTGAATCCAACTAAGATGCTTGATGTCACACAGATACCCCAAATCCTATAGATAGTAGGGGTGGCTAGGGTGCAGCCCTGCCCAGGCTTCCTAGATGTGGAAGTCATGGGAAGGATTCAGTGCCAGAGGAAAGAGTGGTGGGGTTCCATCCTCCTGCAAGGAGGCAATCACAGGCAAGGTGGGTCAAGTGGACAGCTTTGCCCAACCCATCAACACTGGACCTTTTTCTGGGAAACCTGAGAGGACTGGCAGTGGGCAGGCAACTGGCCTGGTTCTCTGACTTTCCCCCAAATGTGGGGTGGCAGCTGAGATCTCCATGTTTCCTTGCCACCTCCCTTCATCCAATGGATGGGCTCTCTGTCTTTGTGTAGCCTCCACATCTTGGAACTCATTCACCAATATTCCTCAGCTCTGACCTCAGACCACACTATCCCAAAGATGTCAGAACCTCTTACTCACCCTGGCCCATGGAATCTCTTCTTACTTCAGAAATCTTACTTGAATGGACTTTGGGCTTGGGCAAATTCCTTATTCCCCCAGTCCTCCAGAGTGAGGTATTTGTTGCCATATTGTGAAAAGGATGCTTTCCACTCCCAGAGCACACATGATTTAAAGGTTATATCTGAACCCCTCCCCATATGTTCACCCATGCCCATGCATGGTGGACTTCGGGGGCATGATCCTCCAGTCATCTTTCAAGACACCCGATGAGGTTAACAACTGGACTTGGGACCTCAAGCAGGTGTACAGGTGGTCCATGCCACAGCCACCCTCACAGCTTGTGTTCAGTATTCTGATGACCCTCTCAGAATAGGTTAAGTCCCTCTTGGAGCGCTTGGATTTCTTGCTGGTAAATTCCTGGGAATCCCAGTTTTTCCCCACAGGCCCACACTGGGTGTCCGTGGGTGTCTGTCTGCTAGGTGAATATCCCTCAGACTTTCCAACTACACTTCTGAAGCTCTGCCTTGAGGGAACAGAAATCTCACCCTCCACATGCCTCCCCTGCCATTGAGAAGTGTGTTTAGCTCCAGGCACTCTGTGGACCCCACAGCACATGGCCTCTTTCACAACCTAGTGGACATATAGTAGATCTTCCCTATGGGCCAAACCCTGTCCTGATCCCATCTCTTGCCATGGTTTCTGTGCTCTCAGGAGCTAGCAATGTGTCTGAGCCATCTGAGGTTGTGGGAGGAGGTGTCTCCTGTGAGACCCACATCCCCTCAGGTGCTGATCCATGGGTGGTACTCCAGAAATGCCTGTCATCCTCTTGAGAATAGTCATTGTGGCTGTGGAGTTGTCCATGCAAGGTATTGCAGGTTCATCCTCATCACAGTTTCCTTGGATGGAACAGAAATTTTTCTAATTCTCCTGAAGTCCCAGAGACATCACTCAAGGGTCCCTGGGACTTCATTGAAGAGCATGACTACCTGCACCAGGATCCTTGCTATTGCTCCATTAATATCACTGAAATCCTCCAGTTCAATTGTGAAGGCACAGATGGAAAATGGCTGGCTGGAAGGCTTTTGTGCAATGGAGTTCCATTATCTGACCCCAATACTTTCTCTCCCCTCTGTTCCATGAGGCTCAGGATTAGGTCACTAACTAGTGACTCTGCACCCAACTACACAGCAGTGGCCAGGATTAGCTACAGATTCCATCTGCCTCGAGATCCCCAGGGCAACTTCCAGTTTGTCTGAGCCTCTGTGAGAGATTCCAAGTCCAGTACGATGGACAGAACAAGGTCCCATTGCCCAGGGAACTTCCAGGCCATGCTTTCCCCTGATCCTTTCTCAGCCATCCTCAGTGGGACAAGGTGGTCCCAGGGGTAACCAAAATTCTTTTCCCAGGTGTCATTGGGCAGCTGGAATGTGGCCTTGCTGACCCAACAGGTCAGGATTCCCTGACAATATGGCCTTGGGGGCATATTCCTGATTGGAGCTGAAAGAAGACATAAATATTTTCAGAAGGGCCCAGAAACCACCAGATCCTATACAGCAATGGCAGGAAAAGTGATCTCAAAGCTCAGTTGCCCTTATTCCATCAGAGCATGCCTGTCTTCCAGCTCCATCTATCAGACATGTTGTATATCATCTTCAAATTCAACAGGATGTTCTAAATGAAAGCTTCATTTGGAAGAGATGTTGGACTACATTGGTAGACCTGTTATATTTTCAAGGATGTGGGACAGATGGCCAGATTCCAGTGTATACATATAGAGGTAGGGGGAGGGTTAGGATTAGGGAGAAGGTTATGTTTAAGTTTATAGTTAGAAAAATAAGGATAGGGCTAAGGTTACGGTGATGGTTCTCTAAGTCAAATTCTTCTGGGACCCACACCCATATGACCTGTCTCTTGAAATTGTTCCTCTGACATTGGATGCAGGAACCAGGTCTGTGGGCATTGAGGAAGGGATCTTGTAAGCAAATTAGATTGCTCACCAGGTAAACAGAAGAGACTCCTAAAATTTTCAGTCACACTTTCAATTTTCTAGGGGTGGGTATTCTAAAGCCATTTTCAAGGCCATTTTGTCACCTAAGGGCCTATGATATATCACAAAACTTTCTCATTGTCCTGTTAACTAATGGAAACCACTGGAGTCTGACTTGCAGGTCTGGAGATCTGGACATTGTTGCTTCTTAGTTGTAAGAATATCTTGAGAATTTTTCAAATTCCTTAAGGAACCAGCACACCTGGGAGATTCAGGGAAGTTGTCCAGTGTACTTGAAGGGAATCCCAGGGACTCCTCAGTGGACAAGCCTCTAGATAATTTTCAAAGTCCTCTCAGTGACCTTGACTAAACCCAACAAATAAGGGAGGCTGGTGGAGGCCTTTCAATGCCCCAGCCTCTGAAAAACTGCAGAAGACCCCTCAGACAACCAGCATCACTGGTGTCTGTCAAGGAGGCCTTGGTGGGTGTAACTCCGCATCAGTAGCTATCCCTGTCAGGATCTGGTGTTTTCTGGGCCCTTCTGAAAATATTTATAAGTCTCCTTTCAGCTTCAATCAGGAATGTGCCCCCAAGAAGGGTGTGAGGTGAAGAGTTGTGGCCAAAAAACTGGGGCCAAGGCCACTCTAGGATTTGGGTGCTGTGTGGAAGTTCAGGGGCCCACTTGGATGCCCTGGGTAGTCTCAGTCTTCCTGGGCCCCACAGGAATGGGACCTCATGTTGAATTCCCATGGACATGCCCTTGCTGGCTTGGCCTTGAAACTGGTGGCCCACATCTCAGGCCCAGTTAATGAGCACTGAGCTACACATCTTTTATTTAATCAGGGAGCTGTTCTACAGCTTTTGATTTATATTTTGTTTGCAGCTTTTATCAGAACTTCCCAGAGTGGAGACTTGCATCCAAACATCCAGAGCTGAAGTCCCATAATGGCAGCCAATCATGAGAGTATATCTTCTCCTCTTGGAGGATCAACACCAGCCAAAAAACTCAAAGTGCTTCTTTATGGTGCCAGACACACTTCTTCATTTTCTTTTTCTGTTGAGAGAACAAATGCTTCTTCACAGAGGAATAGAAAGATATATTAAACACCCTCCTCAGGGAAATTCTGAGTCATCCTCCTGGGGTGATTGTTTTGTGAGAAGATCAAGGAAGATAAGGATGCTGTCATACAAACAAGAAGAATTCGGACCACAGATTGCAGTCAGCAGAGGGGCTCTACCTCCCAGAGCAGCCTTCTCTTCCCTGAGAGCCTGCAAAACAGACCTCCTCTGGATAAAAACAGATGCTCTTTGGATCAGCTACTGCCAGGCTCCTCTGCCCATCCTGGACTTGATCCCTTCAGGGCAGTCCATTTCCCAGAACACAGAATGAGGCCATGTCTGTTTTGGACAGGTGGCAGAAAAATATGTGATCACCAGGGAATGTGTATTCCACCTCCTTCAACAATGCAACAAACATGAATGTGCCAGGGCTGGTGCTGATTGTAGAGACCATGAACCAGAACACAAAATATCTCTCCCAAATGCTGGGTGAGTAAATAATGGGAAAAGGGTGGAGAGGATTTAATTCCAAGTTTCAGTCATTCAAGGGTGTGTCCTGGAAGTTGTTGGAAATGTCAACCTGAAGGAAAAATGACATCATTCATTTCACACTGTGCATTCTTGGAAATTGCTTCAGCAGATAACAAAGATATACCCAGATGGACAATAGATAGATTAAGCATTCATTGGTTTGGCTGTCTGTTGCAGTGTGTTTGCAGTCCTGTATGTGGGAAGGCATGTATAACTGTGTGGGAACAGATTTATAAGCATGCAAGGATTTGCCTGATACACACATGTGAAGGCATGAAAGCCTACCCCAGTGCATTCATGCACATATATATTTATATATATAGTATGTCTTAGGGTGTGGTGTGGAAAAGCCTGGGGAGGGAGGTTTCTGGGTCTCAGGTGATGGAATCTGGAGTCAAAGCCATGGAACATGGCCAAAGGAGCTGCAAGGGGTGCAGATACACCATTAAAACCCCTCCTGTGCATCCTTGGGACTTTTCCAGGAGAGACCAGCCACTCTTGGCCCAACTCTCAAAGCTTGGAAGTATGTTCCTGAGATCCCTGGGTAGCAGAGCCCTATGCAGGCCACTTCTACCCATTCCCTTGACAGCAAGGACTTCCCACCACAGGAAAGGATGGGAAGATGCCCCAGATTGTCACCAGAAAGAATTCCAAAGAGAGAGCAATCCTCATCCTGCAAAGGTGAATGGCCAGTAACCCAGCCCTGTGATCCATGAGAGCTGTTCTTTCCTATGAACAGAACTGGGGACAAAAGGAGCCCTGGGCTCAGTTTTGACAAAGGGATAATCAGCAGGCTGTGTGAGGTGGGTGCCCGGTAGAGGAGAGATGCAGGGCCTTGGGGCTATGAAGGCAAGGAACAATGGCTGAGAAAACAGCCCAAAAAATAGCCTCCAAACCACTCCTGGGAAAAGTGGAACAAAGAGTCTCCTTCACCCTTGGGTCTTGTTGCTTTCAGCTTCTTTGGCTTTCTCTCTCACTCTGTATTTATTCTGTTTATAAAGAACTTCAATAATATAATTTAGACCCATCCTGATTGAGGAGAGTAACACCTTCTCTGAACTAGCCTCATCAAAATTTCTACTTACAATGAGTTCATGCCCACAGGAATGGATTAACTTTAAGAATGCTTTTCTCTGGGTACATACAGCTTCAAACCTTCACATGATCATGTTGTGCTTTTTATTATTTTCTATGCTTTCCAATGTCTTGAATATTATATACAATATTATATGACAGTCTCCAGAATAAGTATGATCAGAGTGGTTGGAGAAGAGAGGGAAAGGTGATGTCTTGGACTTAAAGGATCAGTGCCTGAGGCTTTCCCAGGATGAAGAAAGACTGAGCATCAATACAAGACCCAGCTTGACAAATAAAATGACTTCACATGGGGAGATATCATGTGAAAACTACACCTATGTTTTGATAGGATGAGCAGAGCCCACGAGTGTCAATGAAAGTCACTCACAGGGGAGCAAAGTCTCTCTCCAAATTCCCCTACTGCAAAAGACCTCAGCATCAGGAAAGTGAAAGAAATGATTCATCCTCTCAGGGCAACTCTGTGTGAAGGATTTTCTGGACCCATGAAGGAAACAGAATGATGCAGAAATGGTGATTATCTGTGAGGGCTGATACACAACTACTATATAACTAATACATAAATATATGCATAATATACAAGGCTGGAAGTTAGATTAGCAGATGGAGGAAGAGTTTTGGAAAATCATAGTAATACAGATAAAAGATAAAGCCAACCTCTCTCTCTAGCTAAGCCAACTTGGTGAGTGAAATCACTGCCCTCCCCTCTATGTGGGAACAGACACCCAGGGGAGTGAATCTCCCTAGCAACTTGGAAAATGACTCCCGGGGAGGAAAGTAGACCTGGCATCATGGGATGGAGAACATCTTCTTGACTGAAAGAGGGGAAACAAACAAAGGCACCCAGTGTTCTTTTTTACTTTCATTGCTCTTTTGCACTTTAATGATTATTCTTTTTATTTGTGTGTGTGTGGTAATGAAGGTGTCAGAGATTGATTTTGGTGATGAATCCACAACTATGTAATGGTACTGTGAACAATTGAATGTATGCTTTTTGTATGACTGCATGGTATCTGAATATATCACAATAAAATGAATTTTAAAAAAGATAAAGCCAAGCAAATCAGAGAAATTATAGAAAAGATGTTCCAGTAGGACAAAGTTGTCTGACATAAGGACAATTGGGTGTCTCTGAATTAGAGATCCCATTAGTGAAATGGGGAGCTTGTTTCAAAGATGCACTGAAATTGTCCTTGAATGGAAAGAGCTCTGTCTTCACAGAGTTCATGGTTTCCCTTGGAAACTTAAGTGGGGCCATGGCTGTCCCAGCTTGCCCTGGTTAAGTGACTCAGCTTCACAGAGAATGAGGCAGTCAGGCTTCTAGATCAGGAATAAAGTCATACATTAGTCAGAGGAACACTGAGCTGGCTTCCAGTCCTGCCCAGCAATGCCAAGACTGAAAACCACATTCCTCTCTTTATCTTCTGTGAGGTCTAGATGAAATGAACCTTATGTTTAACTGAAAAGTAACATATATCTCACCACACTATTTTTATACAAATGTATTTGTATAGCTCAACAGTTGACTATTGCTATATCTGTCTATCTTTACCTTTCCAAATAAATACCTATTCTGTCAGCTTTCTATTCTTCTATCTCCCATATAAGAGTAGAAATTGGAGGTTCCTCTGATTGATACTAATGATGGGTCATTTCCTTTTTGGCAGGTTGCTATTTTTATTCAATTGGGTGGGTTCCTATTTTAATTCAATTTTTAATATTTCCTCATTATCCTCTGTGGTTTTCATAATAAAATAAGTCAATATAGGAAGGAAAGGAAGGAGAAAGTATGGCTAGAGAAGGGAGAGATGGGTCCATGATAAATGGTAGCTATGCTTGTTTTTGTATGACACAAATATCAGAAAGGACTTTTTGCAGGGTCTCTAACACTAGGCAGGTGGAGAGAGTGAAGGAAGTTTCACTGCTAGTTGATACGATCTGTCACATTGTTGATAAATGAATGGCAATTGCTTAGTCAAATAATTTTACCATATCTCCCAATTTGGATAATGATTTAAATTACTTGTCACAAATGGATCAATATTCTCAGTTTACTCAAATATTTTAAAACCTGAAAACCTGGGAGGGGTGTCTTGTTCAATAAGCACACCTTCTTCCCCACATATCATCTATGTCTGCAGGATGTGTCCTCTCACTGTGATTAACATACTTGGGCCTGGAGCCAGGGCCCTCAGGCAGAGTCAGAGGTGGGACTGGGCTTGCCCCAACCCCCACCCCAGCCCTTGGCCTCTGACCCAGGTTAATTTCCTGAGTGCACTGGAAGGATGTACTGCCCCTCCCCTTGGAGCTGACCCACTGGATGGTGACAAGCAGGGGTTGGAGCTGTTTTTCAGTTTTTCCAGCTTTTCTTGGATGTTAAGATGGAAGTGATAGCTTCCAAGTTCCTTCCATGCAGACTGGACATCAGAAACTGAACAGTGAACATTAAATACTGCTTCTAAACATGCAAAATAGTTCAGATAAGCTCCTAAGCAATCCAACTCTGGAATGGCCAATGAATGTTCACATGTACCCAATGAGGATTTATCCAGCAAAAGTAGGACAAGCACCAGTGCCTTTTATGCAGGACAAAGCATGGTCACCCACAACAAGCAGGCTCTTGCATGGTGTAGGATTGCTGCTCTGGTGTCAAGATGTGACTCAGAAAACCCAGGTTTAAAGAGAGAAGGCTTAGCTGTGTGATGCAACCTGAGGAAGACAAGGTCACCCCACCCAGATTCCAGCTCTGTGGTCCAGCATTTAGATGGTATTAGCACTTTTCTGTGACCTACAATCAGAAAAATTCTGCCCCCAGGTCCATTTGTAATTTATTTCTCCAACATGTGAAAAATCTGGTTCTGATTGTATACCACATATTTACAATTTGTCCAACCTTCATACAAAAAAGTGCTGAATCACTACCCTGTACCCCAGTGAGAAGCAAATTTACCAACTTGAGCAGTTTGCTTGCAGTTGTTCTTGCTGTTAGTCTTACAAAGCCCAGTCATAACACTGTTTTGCAAAGTAATGTAAGTTGGCTCCTTCCTTCCCATCTCCTTCTAAGTGGCTACATGATATATTAATAACAAGTTAAATTCATATGTCACATTCTGCACTCCCTCTCCACAACCCCATCAGTCACTGTTGATCATTTATGACAAAGCATTGCATCTTTATATCATCTGAAATAGCCTCAGAGATATGAACTCAGTTAGGCAGCTGTGGGTCCAAGGGATCAATAAGCACAGCAACTTTGTGCCCTAATCAGGCTAAACCAGAGACAGTGACCAAGTCTCAGGGAAAGAACTAATCACTGAGTCATAACAAGATATTATGGGCATGTGTGGGTGGTTAATGGCTGGAAAAGGGCTGGTGATTTATGGGACTAATGCCCAGGCATGGCTGCCCTGCAGATTCATCAAGGACAAGAAAATCTGTGACCTGAATGACAGGTCAGACACTGAGGTTCTTATATAACTGGTGAATTGCCTCCCATACTCTCTCCAGGGCAGACACAGCCCTCATGCTCAGATGGAGGCATGTATGGCAAGGAGCAGCTCATCAGCTGGTCATCTGATTTCACCAGAGTCCAGCATCAGGGAAGGATTGAGGGCCATGAGTGTTTGGCCTTTTGCTGGCACTTCCTGAACATTTTTCTTCCAGAACTACTTTCTTCACACAGCAAACAAGTCCAAGCTTCATAATATTAAGCACACCTCTAACTGCTTAGTCAATTTCAAGACAATAAAACCCACGGACAAATCTGGTCTCTGCCTGTTTTTGTAGGGTTCACAAGCTAAAAAGTGTGCCTGGCTCTTGCTGACACTCCCTCAACATTTGCTTCTATAGCTGCCTTCTTCACACAGCAAGCAAGTCTAGGCTTCATTGAATCAAGACAACAGTGCCAATTTCAGGTAAACACAGCCCATGGTCAAATCTGATCCCTGCCTGTTTTTGTAGGGCTGACAAACTGAAAAATGCTTTTATGTTTTCAAACAGTCAAAAAAGTCAATAGAGTGTTTCAGAGTATGTGAAAATTATATGTAATTCACATTTCCATGTCCATGAATAAATTTTTATTGGAGCATAACTTGCTACTTCTTTTTCCTATTGTCTTCTGCTGCTTCACCACTGTGGCATCAGGGTTGGTAGTCCAAATGCAAACTTCATGACACATATAATAAAAAATATCACTCTCTGGGACCTAATGAAGAATGCACAAGAGCCCCTGCTCTACCCTACTGCCCAAAGTAGATGCTGAGCACAACCTATGTGGCCTGAAGAAGGTCTAAGTCCTCACGCTTCCTTTTCTGCTTGACATCTAGGAAGTTGAAGACTCCCATTTGCTGAGTCTATGATCATATGAGACCCTTCCAAGCTTCCCCATCTCCTAGACAGTGTTCATCTTTCATCTGGTGGCTTGTCTGGTTTACAGGCTTATTGGTGCAGGAAACAGTGGCTGGTGGGACTCAAGCTATTCTCAACCCTGTCCAAAATGCTGAACTCTGCTGGACAACCTCAGCTCCTGGTCACTGTCAAGATGTGTCTGATCTTGACATTTACACACTCAACTCAGAAAAGACATTTTATGCCTTAATCCTCTGCTTCTTCATTTCAGGAGGGGTCAGCTGTGCTATGGACTCAGAGAGATGGAGGACAGACCCATGTTTGTTGGGTCATCCCCCTCCTCTCAGTGTTGTAAACCCTGTGGCTCTTTTTCTCCCTACTTCTGCCCATCTCCATGTTTGCACCACATGATCTTAGTCCTAATTCATGCATTTACTTAGGACATCCCCCCTGGGCCTCCTCCCATTTATTCCAGCACAGGACGCATCAATCCATGGCATTCTTTAAAATTTTATAGTTCACAAACTGCTTCAGTCCCTGACCCCCTCTTGGAATCAAGGGTGAGAGAGTCTGTGCCTTCCTGATTCATTGAACCAGCACAGGGCCTAGCCAGTGTGGGAGAGTGGAAACAGCTCCCTTGTCTCAAGGTAAACAAACTGGTGTTAAACGGAAGCTGGGGCCTCACATACAATCACACTCTTTCTTGGTTCTTCCCCTTCTCTCCTTGGCTTCCCTGGAGCATCTGTGTAATAAATCATTGACACAGACTGCTTGTCTCAGGGTACATTTCTAGGAAATCCCACCTAGGACAATCTGCCACCACCTGTGATGAATGAATAAGTATTCATGTTGACATACATCTTACATTTCAAATGAACAGGAATGACAATAAAGAACATGCATTTCAAAAAATGGGCACTTCTGAAGGGGTATCCTCCTGGACCACTTAACTCACTGTACTTTAACACAAATCTTATTTGATCCTCACAAATCCAACTATCCTGGGAATTCTCTCTAAAGGGATGCATGTGCTTTTATAGTCTGTGCCAGTTTGGTAGAGCTGCCATTATGCAAACTACCAGAAATTGATTGGCTTTTATAAGAGAAATCCCTCTTATTACAAATTTACAAATTTGTTACAAATTACAGTTCTAGGGCCATAAATGTGTCCAAACTAAGGCATCAATAAGGGGATACCTTAGCTGAAGAACAGATGGTGGTGTGCAGAACACTGCTGTCTGCTGAAAAGACATGTGGCTGGCACCTGCTGATACTTTGCTCCTGGCTTCTGGTTTCAAAATGGCCTTCTCCAAAATGTCTCTGGGCTTGTCTTTCTTAGCTTCTCTGGAGCAAACTCAGGGCTAGCATCTCCAAATGTCTCCAATAATCTAAAAGCTTCAGCAAGCATCTGGGTCTTCTCTGAGCATCTGTCATCTCCAAAGAATCCCCCCAAAAGTCTCTCTCAGCTGTTCTTTGAGCATTTGGTCCTTTCTTAGCTTCTCCAGAGCAAACTCTTGGCTAGCATGTCAAAGTGTCAGCAAGAGTCTGGGTCTTCACTGAGTATCTCTGTCAGCTCCCAAGCATCTCTTAAAGAGTCTCTCTCAGATGCTCTGAATTATTATCTGTGAGCTCTCTCATAGGATTCTTGTGATTCAAATAAGATCCACCCTGAATGGGCATGGTCTCTATCTCCATGGAAATCATTTAACCAAAGTCACCCAAAGTTGACTGATGCACAACTTCATGGAAACACTCAACCAAAAGATTCTAGCCTAATCAAGACTAATACATCTTCCCCCACAAGATTGCATTAAAGAACATGGCTTTCTCTGGGGCACACAATATATCCACCTATTCCACTCCCTAGACCCCAAAAAGACATGTTCTTTCCATATAGAAAACACATTCATCTCATCAAAATATCACAAACAAATCATTTCAGTAATAATTGGTAAGTATAATATCTCATCAAAATCAGTTACAGGTGTGATCTGTCATAGGGCAAAATTCCCCTCTGACTGTGGACCTGTTAAACTTAGAACAAGTTGCTTCCATTATACAAAGTAAGGACAATCATAGAATAAAATCCCCATCACCATAGGAAGAATTTGGAAGGAAAACAGGGGTCAAAGTCCTGAAACAGTTCCAAAACCTCATACGGCATACTTCATTAGATTTCAAATACTGAGAATCCTTTATAGAATGAAGTTTTATCCTTGGGGCTTGAGACAGCAGGGGTCCAACCCTTTTCAAGCACCTTTGCAGCAGCTCTTTTCTCTCCAAATGCTGGGGTGAGTTCTCCAATATAGCAACATATTGGGGAGACCACCTACTTCTTGGCTCTACTCTTCTCAAGTGTTAGTGTGCCTCTGAGACTCTCTGAACAGTGGGGAAGTGGCCAAGCTCTCCCCAATCCCCAGAGAATGTGTACCACCTTCTCTGAGGCCTAAGGTTGCAGCACTGTTCCTGAGCATAGAGGCAGAAGGCCCACTCTTTGCCTCCAGTGCAACTCACTCTTTCTGCATGCATGGGTTGCTCTGTTCTCCTTGCCCAAGATTTCTTGACTCCAGAACTCTAATTCCATGGCTGTGCCTTTGAAGAACTTTTTCTTTCAATTTGTCCCTTCTCTGTCCCCTCCAGTCCAGACTGGCCATGGTTCCATCTATACAAATCTCACAAAATATTTTTTGGTTTGGCATGCCACTTACAGAGGTCAAAGCCATCAGATAATAGGACTTTCCATGAGTACTTTCTGGATGACAACATCTACAATCCTGGCTTGTACTGAAATGGTTGGGTTCCATGTTTGGTTACATACTCACATGGGACACTATCTTCTGGGGTCTCACTTCCTAGAGGCCCAGATTTCCAAACCATGAATTTCTGGTTTCTTTGTACCCAACACTTCAGTTCTTAGCTTATCTCTTTCCTCTTACATTTTATTATAAGCTGTAAGGAGAAGCCAAGCTGCATTTTCAACTTTTAGCTTGGAGATATCTTCAGCTAAGTACCCTAGCTCATCACTTTCAAATTCTGCCTTCAATCTGACACCAGCTCTCAGTTTTGCCAAATTGTCTACCACTCTAAAACAAGGATCACCTTTCTTCCAGTTTGCTATGGCAGAATCAACATTTCTCTTCAAGGCCTCATCAGAGCTATCTTTAGAGTCCATATTTATTCCAGTTGTCTCTTCAAAGCAATCTTGACCTTTTCTATCAAGATCCTCACAATTCTTCCAGAATCTACCCCTTATCCATTTAAAAAGCCATTCAAACATGTTTGTATTTGCAAATGCCAGCACCCTACTCCTGGTACTAAAATATGTTCCAGTTTGCCAATGCTACTGTTATGCAAAATACCAGAAATGGATTGGCTTTTATTAGGAGGATTTATTAGGTTACAAGTGCAGAGTCCTCAGGCCATAAAAGTGTCCAAACTAAGGCATCAACAAGAGGATACCTTCAATGGACAATGACTGATGGCATTTGGAATACGTCTCTTAGCTGGAAATGCATGTGGCTGCTATCTGCTGGTCCTTTGCTCCTCAGTTCTTTCAAAATGGTTTTCTCCAAAATGTCTCTGGGCTTCTCTCTTAGCTTTTCTCTCTCAGCTCCTGTACATCCTTGCTTTTTTCTCTCAGGGCATTTCTCTCAAAGCATCTGGGGTCCTCTCTTGGCTTCTCCAGGGCAAACTCTGTGTCTCCTAGCTTAGCTCTCCAAATGTCCTTCTGTCCACATCTCTCAATGCCTCCAAGAGTCAGTGAGCATGTGGGTCTGTGATAGCTGTTAACATCTCTCTTATATACTTCAATGAACTAATCAAGACCTACCCTGAATGGCTTGGATCCTCACCTCCATTGAAATAATTCAATCAGAAGTCCCACTCTAATCAACAGACTAATCAATCTGCCCGCACAAGATTGCATTAAAGAACATGGCTTTTTTGGGAACATAATATATCCAAGCTGACATATTCCACACACTGGACCCCAAAAGACACACTTTTTCAAAATGGAAACATATATCCAATAACACTATAGATAAGTACAATGTCCTAACATTCTCCTCGGACTGTGCACCTGTGAAAATCAGAACAAGTTATGTGCTGTCAATATACAAAGGAGGGACAGTCATAGGATAAACATTCCCATTGCCATAGGGAGAATTTGAAAGGAAAACAGGGTTCATTAAACCAAAACAATTTATAAAACCCAGAGGACAAACCCCATTAAATTTCAATGTCTGAGAGTCATTTATAGAATGACATTTTCTTTGGGGCTTGAGAGAGCATGAGTCTAACACTTTCCAAAGTTGTATACCTCTCAGCTGCTCTTAGAATGCTTTGTCCTTTCTTAGCTTCTCCAGAGAAAACCCTGGGCTAGCATCTCAAAGCATCAGCAAGGATCTGGGTCTTCTCCAAGCATCTCTGTCAGCTCCCAAACATCTCTTCAGAAGTATCTCAGCTGCTCTGAAATCCTTTTGCCTGTGAGGTCTCTTATTAGACTCCAGTGATTCAATTAAGACCCACCCTGAAACGGTAGGCTCCATGTCTCCATGGAAATAATTTAATTGGAGGTCTCACCCACAATTGATTGAGCCACATCTCCATGGAGACACTCAATCAAAAAGTTTCAACATAATCAAGACTAATATGTGTGCCCCCCCCCAAGATTACATTGAAGAACATGGCTTTTTCTCGGTGACATTATAATCTGAACTGGCACAAATTCCTTTCAGAGAAAGTCCCTCACTATCTCCTCCCTTCCCACACCATCAACTCAGCCTTCCTGTACATGCAGCATCTTAGGGACATGCCTCATTCTGGAGACCTTAGTGAGAGAATGCTTGCTTTTGTAGTTCAGGGTTACATGACCCCTGCCACCTGGTTTCTTTGACTTCCTAGCCACTGAAAAACTGTTTTCTGTGATCATAAACATCACACAGATGAATGGCTGTAATCTAAGACTTCATACAAAAATTGATTGAGGAAGGGGGATATGTGACCTACAGAGTTGAGAAGGAGTTTGGAGACCAGAAAACTTCTGCCCAGTGGTCTCTCTCCTTTTTCTTTGATCTTTATCCAAAATACAATCCATGCATTTGTTTCTCACCACAGCCCTTACAAGGTCTGCAAGATCCTTGTAATCCAATTACACCCCCTCGAATCTCATTTCCCTCCTCTTTCCTCTACCTGTTCCAGCATCAAATTTATCCAGGGCATGCCACCTATTCCACAAAAGTTTATCAAGCACTTATTATATCCCAGGCACTCTGCTTCAATCTCAGCTTGAATTAGGCAAACAGGGTCCTCACACTCTCACATCCTACTGTGGGGAGGCATTCATTTACTTAAATGGTACTTATTTTATCCCTACTGCATACCAGTTACTGTTCTAGATGCTAGGAACACAGCAGTGGACCAGAAAACCCTCCATGGCCTCAGGAGCTCATATTTAGTAAAATATAAATGAGGTAATGGTCAACAAAATACATTCACACAGTGATTAATGCTTTAAAGGAAATAAACTGAATAATTTTGCATGGCTTGTTGGAGGAAAATTATTAGCTAAAGGGGGAAAAATTCTCTTAGGTGGCATTTCATTTGAGACCTGCATGATTTAAGCTTGAGCCAGGTGAAGGAACAGGGGGCAAGGAACCAGCATACCCACTGATGGATGGAGCATGGGCATTGGGACTGGAACAGGGAGAGGGAAGAGGAGGGAAATGAGATTAGAGGGGGTGTAATTGGATTACAAGGATCTTGTGGACCTTTTAAGGGCTGTGGTGAGAAACAAATGCATGGATTGTATTTTGGATAAAGATCTAAGAAAAATGAGAGAGGCCACTGGGCAGAAGTTTTCTGGTCTCCAAACTCTTTCCCAACTCTGTAGGTCACATATCCCCCTTCCTCAATCAAAAACATTCACCAGGAAAGAGCATAAAGTAGAACATAAAACCTGTCCTACAAACTTAAAAGGATTCAAGGCATATAAAGTAATTTCTTTGGCAATAAAGGAATTAAATTAGAAATCAACAACATATAGATAGCTGGGAAGTATAAATACTTAGAAATTACACAAAACACTTCTAAATAGCACACGGTACATACAAATAAAAAGGGAAATTACACAGCATTGTGAATGTAATGAAAATGACAAAATACTGGATGTTGTGTGATGCTGCTAACACAGTGCTTAAAAGGAAGTTTGTAGCACCGTACCTTCATACTAGAAAGAAAGTAAAGTACAGGCCAGATGATAAAAAGATCTGACTTCATCCATGAGCAACAGAAAACTACTCAAAGACTATAAACATAGGAATTGCATGATTATATTTTGATTTTTAAAACAATACTTTGTATAACACCAATTGTACATGAGGATGTGGAGAATTAGAATGTTCATTCATTGCTGGTCAGATTGCAGAATGGTACAAACATTTATGAATAACACTAGTTTCTTATAAAAGCAAACATACACATTCCCTAAGACCCAGCAATTACACTTATGGTTATTTACCCAAGAAAACAAAAATAAATTGCCAAAAGAACATGTATAGAAATGTTCATAGCAGCTTTAATTATAATAGTGAAAAGTTAGAAAAAATTATGTGTCCATCAACAGGTTAATGGATGAATAAATTATGAGGTATTAATACAGTGGAATACTATGCTGGTTTGAAGCTCTTATGGAACCACAGGAGAGCCATGATCATTTAATCCAATCTTGTGGGTGTGGTCTTTGCTTGAATTATTTCCATGGATGTGTGGCCCTACCCATTCAGGGTTGCAGTATTTTTAAAACTCAATTTTATTGAGATTTTTCACATACCATACAATCATCCAAAGTGCACAATCAATTGCGCACAGTACCATCATAGAGCTGTGCATTTATCACAATTAACATTTTTTCAATTTTAGAACATATTCATTACCCCAGAAAAGAAATAAAAACATAAAAGAAAACACAAATCTTCCAATACCCCTAACCCCACCCTCCATTATTGACTCATAGTAGTGGTATAGCACATTTGTTACTGTTGATGCATGTTAGAATAGTAATAACTGTAGTACATAGTTTGCAACAGGTATATTTCCCTATATACCCCTATATTATTATTAACTTCTAGTTATAGTATCATACATTTGTTCTAGTTCATGAATGAGATTTCTAATATTTGTAGAGTTAATCATGCCCATTTTCCAATACAAGATTCATTGTTTTATACATTCTAATATTTTAACCTCCAACTTTCCTTCTGGTGACATTTGTGACTCTAAGCTTCCCCTTTCCACCACATTCACACACCATTAAGCACTGTTAGTTATTCTCACAATAACGTGCTACTGTCACCTCTGTCCATTTCCAAACACTTAAGTTCATTCTAGTTAAATATTCTGCTCATAATAATGAACCACTCCCCATTCTTTAGCCTCATTCTGTGTCTTGGTAACTTATATTTCATGTCTATGAGTTTACATATTATAATTGGTTCATATCAGTGAGAAAATACAATATATGTCATTTTGTGTCTGATTTATTTCACTCAATGTAATGCCCTCAATATTTCTTCATCAACCTGTGTTTTTAAGACAGTTTTGCTCACCCAACATACATTCCATCCTAAGTGAACAAGTGATGGTTCCCTGTATAATCATATATGTATGCATTCACCACCATCACCACTATCTATATAGGGACATCTCCATTTCTTCCACAAAGAAGGAGGAAGAGGAAAAGAAGATAGAAAGACAAAAGAAAAAGAAAGAAAAATGACAGCTAAAAAGCAACAAAAGAAAAGATAACATTAAACTAATGTACAATAAAAGAGTCATACAAAATTGCCAATGCCAAGAGTCTCATACCCACCCCTTATATGCCCCTCTTCCAGGCATTTAGTTTTGATATCTTGTCTTTGTTAAATTAAAGGAAACATAATACAATGTTTCTGTTAACTATAGTCTCTAGTTTGCCCTGATTGTATTTTTTCCCAATACCACCCCATTTTTAACACCTTGCAATGTTGACATTCATTGGTTCTCCCTCATGTAAAAACATATTTGTACATTTTATCACAATTTTTGAGCACTCTAGGTTTCACTGAGTTATACAATCCCAGACTTTATCTTTACTCTTTCCTTCTCATGTCCAACATGCTCCTAACCTTTCTCTTTCAACCATACTCACAGTCATCTTTGCTTGGTGTACTTACATTGTGCTACCATCACCAAAACTTGTCTTCCAAACAACTCACTTCTGTCTTGCTGATCTGTCTATAGTGCTCCCTTTAGTATTTCCTGTAGAGCATGTATCTTGTTCACAAACTCTCTCATTGTCTATTTGTCAGAGAATATTTTAATCTCTTCCTCATATTTGAAGAACAGTTGTGTCAAATATAAGATTCTTGGTTGGCAGTTTTTCTCTTTCAGTATCTTAAATATATCACACTTCTCTCTTGCCTCCATGGTTTCTATTGAGAAATCTGCACATAGTCTTATCAAGCATCCCTTTTATATGATGGATCACTTTTCTCTTGCTCCTTTCAGGATTCTCTGTCTTTGATGTTTTATGATCTGATTATTATGTGAATTTTAGGTCTATTCAGGTCTATTCTGTTTAGGGTACACTGTACTTTCTGGATCTGTAATTTTATGTCTTTCATAGGAGATGTGAAATTTTCATTGATTACTTCCTCTGTTATAGCTTCTGCCCCTTTTCCCTTCTCTTCTCCTTCTGGGACACCCATGACATGTACATTCATGCAATTCATGTTGTCGTTCAATTCCCTAGACATTGGTCATATTTTCCCATTCTTTCTCTATTTGTTCTTTTGTGTGTAGTATTTCAGGTGTTGTGTTCTCCAGTTCCTGAATGTTTTCTTCTGCCTCTTGAAATCTGCTGTTGTATATCTCCATTGTGTTTTTCATCTCTTGTGTTGTGCCTCTCATTTCCATAGATTCTGCCAGTTGTTTTCTCCAACTTTCAATTTCTACCTTATATTTGCCCAATGTTTTCTTTATATCCTTCATCTTTTTTGCCATATCTTCCCTGAAATCACTGACTTGGTTTTTTAATTGATTTAGCATATTTCTTTAAAAATTTTCAATTGATTGTTTCATTAAAATGAAACAGTATCTCAACTGCATCTTAATTGAGGTATGTTTTTTCCTTTGCCTGGGCCATATCTTCATTTTTCTTAGTGTAATTTGTAGTTTTCTATTGTCTAGGCATCTGGTTTCCTTGGTTGACCCAATCAGATTTTCCCAGACCAGAATGGGTTCAGTTCTCAGAATGGTGTTACATTTAGTGTTATTTCCCTGAGGGTGTGTCTTAGAAGATTGACAGACTTTCCTGTGAGTCCTTTAGCTACTGTACTTTTCCCAACTTGCCTAGCAGGTGGTGTCTGTCAGTCCATCATGCCAAGACTGGTGTAAGGAGGTGTGGCCCCTTTAATTATCCCCATAGGCTGTTTCTGTTTTGTCTGTTTTCCCCCAGGCCCTGGGGTCTGAATTATGAGGGGAGGGCTAGCACTAGAGCTGACCCCCACCTTCTTCCTCTTTGGGAGGCTACACCCTTAGGGAGCTCTCTTCTGCATTTGAATTACTCCTCTCTCTCTCTGACTCTGTTAACTCCACTCCTATCTGGGTCAGAGCACCGTGAATTGAAAGTATCTGAGGCTCTCTCCACTGAACCACTCAGGTTGAAAGAGAGAAAAAGGGAAAGAAAGCCCCCTTTCAGAGCCAGTCCACAGCTCCCCAGTCTCACCTATAAGAGATAGCATCCAGCCTCCTTGGCTCCCTTTCCTGGGATGCAGGCATTTTATGGCTCTCTAAGATTGGTTGTCTTTAAAACTCTTTGAATTTTTCCTTCTTTTTAAATTAATTTTTTCCATTAGCCCCACCTCCTCTCCACTGGGAGTGATCTCAGGGTGCTTTGCCACTTGTTAGGGGTTTGTCTATGTAGCTTGTATTCAGCAGTCCATATTTATTAATTAAAACCCCTGTTGAAGGTAGGCTGAGCTATATTCACTCGCTCTGGGAATGCTGCTTTGTCCCAAAGCAAGGTCTTGCAGCTCAGCCTGCCATGGGAGGAGGGAGCTCCCAGTGTGGTTTTGCAGTTTTTACTTACAGATTTTATGCCATGATCTCAGCCATTCCACTCAATCCAGGTTGGTTTATGATGTGTGAATAGTCATGGTTGCCCCCAGAAGTTGTTCCAGATTATTCAGTAGTTGTTCCTAATTGTTTATTAGTTGCTCCAGGGGACTAACTAAATTACACCTAACTACACCTCTCTCTCCTGCCATCTTGCCCTTCCTGCTCAGGGTTGGTCTTGATTAGTTCCCTGAGGTCCTTAAGAGGCTTAAGAGAGACAGATCTCAGAGACAACAGAGAAAATTGGAGGTGCTTGGAGATGTGGACAGAAGGACATTTGGAGATGCTAAGCTAAGAGATGGAGCTCAGAGTTTGCCTTGAGAAGCTAAGAGATGACCCCCAGATTCTTAGCAAGAAATGCCTGGGAGAAAGAAGCAAGGATGCACAGGAGCTGAGAGAGAGAGGAGCTAATACAGGAACCCAGAGACATTTTGGAGAAAGCCATTTTGAAAGCAATGCAACACAGAAGCAAAGAACCAGCAGATGCCAGCCACAGATCTTCCTAGCTGACAAAGGTGTTCTGGATGCCATCAGGTTTTCTCCAGTGAAGGTATCTTCTTGTTGAAGCCTTAGTTTGGACACTTTTATGGCCTTATAACTAAATTTGTAAACTACTAAGTGCCTTTTATAAAAGGCAATCCATTTCTGGTATTTTGCATTCTGACAGCATTTGCAAACCAGAACAAATACTAATAAAAAAATTAAAAGGAGCAAACTAATGATACATGCATCAAAATGAAGTAATTTCCAAAGAAGTATGCTAACTGAAATAAGCCTCATATATCATATAATTCCATTTATGTAAAGTCTTGAACATTCTTAACTGATCTATGATAGTGCTAATCAGAACAGTGGTGGCTTCAGCAAGGAGTGGGGTGGGGATGGATTGGGAAAGGGTAGGAGGGAAAGTTCTGGGGTGGGAATTATATCCTATATCTCAATAAGAATTTGGATTATGGAGCTGTCTGCTGTTGCCAAAACTTATAAAATGTGTGCTCTTATTTGAAATCTTTATTTGAAAATTTTACCTCAAAGAGAAAAGAAACTGTAAACAAAAGTAAGACACTAATTAATGAAAATCACAATGAATATTTAAGGAGATTTGTTACTGATGTTTGAAACTTGATTTGAAATTCATGAGAAAAGGTGAATTGATTGATGGACTGGTGTATAGATAAGTAAAAAATCATCTGTAGGAACAAGTTAATGGTAGAATTTAGGTAATAGGCATATAAGTGTTTTCTGTAAAATTCTTTGAACTTTGCTATATACTTGAAACCTTTCATTATAACATACTGTGGAATCTGGTACTGGATATAAGGCAGAAACCTGATCTTGGTAGGTCAAGAATACATGTGGAATTTGATGTCATCCATATGGCATCATAAAGAGCTATGAATACTTCTCTCCAGAGATTCAATATAAAAGGATAATTCTGAGTTGTCCAGAACTCTGTAGGAAGATCTTGACTGGAGAAGTATCCTGCAAATGCTATTTGAAAAAACAGAAAAAATGTCAGGTAGGAATCTTCCTTCCTGGACCAGCTGGTCCTCTCCCTTCACTTGGTCTCAGTGTGGGAAAGGCTAACTATGAAAGAACAGTCAGGAACCTCCCACCAGGGAGACAGACTATAAAATATCTCACAGCAGTGAGGCATACCCCAACTGTTTGAAGACATGGGGGACAGGGGAGGACATTTCAAGGACCAGGTCAGTGATGGACAAAGAGTTTAAGAAAACATAGACAGAGACTGTTTACAGCCCCATGTCACAAAGCCCTTCCTCCACCATTGGAAGAAACAGCTGTGGGTAGCTTTTTCCTTGCCTGGAGAACACCTATAAAGCTAGGTCAGTTGGGGGAGTCCTTTGTCACAAGTTAAGTGGGGACACAGCCCCACATCAAGCCATATTACAGTTAGCAAAGTGAGATCACAGGAATCCTGCAGTTTCAGCTCAGACAGCCTGTGCTCAGAGACAAACCAGCTTCTGAGGAAAATTAAGTTACTGAACACTGCCATCTGATGGACAGACAGGAAATTGTGAGGGAATAGAGAGATTTTTTGGAAGTAGACATGGATTTAGTTGGGACTTACTGACAGGAGGTGATGGTCTCAGAGTTGTGGCCAGCTGTGGAAAGTGAACTGTGTAGAAAGGAGGGAGAGGAGTGCCAAGGGAAGCATATAAAGTTTTGTGACACCAGAGTTTCTCATGAATTTTGGTTACTAACAGTGATTAGAGGAGGGAATTTTTAATGTATTCCCCCTGGAGGAATGGGTCTGTGGCCTGGTCATAATTGAGGAGGGTATGGGGCCTTAGGCCCTGGGTCCTCACAGTCCACTCCCATCAGTAGACTATGTTGATCACAGGACAGACATTGCATGGTAAAATGCAAAACACTAGGAGACCTCCACACACAGAAATGACAAATTCACAAAGAGATGCTACTGACAATTGATAAAATCTATGATTTTCAGTCTTATTTTCCAATGCATTGAATTCTGCCAAGCCAGCAAATTACTCCACACACCAATTCACAGGTGTTACAGACCATGAAAGTCTAGTAGAACTAAATGTGGCAAGTCCATGCAAATCAAACATTGGGCTCAATTGTGGGCATGAATTACTGCTGAGGTCCATTGCAGAAAGGTGTTTGCTAGGGTGCTATGGGCAAAAAGAAAGATGTTTATGGGGGAATAAGGGGTAACTACATGTTAGAGATACTTTGGTTGATAACAATTTACCAGAGAGAGGAATATTACAGGAAGGATTTAAATACCAGTTATCTCCTTCTGCAAAATTTGAGGGTTTTCTACCATTACATCAAATGTTAATATGGGCATAAGAAGGGTATACATATTCATGTATAAAGTTCCCATGGGAATAGGAGGCCCCAGATTGGTGATAAAACTTTTAACAGGCATAAGATCTAAATGCCTATTAGAAAGACTTGTAAAAAGGATGCTCAGACCATTTCTTAGGACCACTGTAGCTGATCTACACATGCTGCATGGAAATCTTGTCCTGTTTTAGCTGAGAAATCACAAGACAAAACTGTTAAAGCAGGGCTCTAAAACAAACCTAGGTCTTGATAGATGGCAGAAAATGGAGCACCACTGGAAGCTAGCAGATTTTATTTGTTTTACCACACAAAATGACCATACTGTGGTTCCCAGTACCTACCCCCATCCCTGAAGCAGACTGCTGTGGATGCTTGATTTTGGGAGTGGGGAGACTGGGGGAAGAGCCAATGTGACAACTGGCAGGCAAGAAAAACAAAGATCAGATAGAGATCAAAGTCAACCAACAAGAAAGCGTTAGGCAACAGAGAGGAAATGACCTCCAGAATAAACTAATCAAGAAAATCACACACCTGGACAGCAAAAAATCATGAGGCACATGGGGAATCATGAAGATATGGCCCAGTCAAAGGAACAAACCAACACCTCAACTGAGATGCAGAAGTGGAAACAACTAATTAAAGATGTTGAAAAAAATCATCTAAATCAAATCAAGGAGTTGAAAGAAAATGTGGCAAAAGAGATGAAGGATGAAAAGAAGACAAGGAATTCCACACAGAAGAACTTGAAAGCTTGAAAAAGCAAATGACAGGACTTCTGGGAATGAAAGACACAATAGAAGAGATGAAAAACACAATGGCTATATACAACAGCAGACTTGAAGAGGCAGAAAAAAGGATTAGTGAACTAGAGGACAGGACGTCTGAAATCCTATATACAAAATCACAGTTAGGGAAAAACAATGGAAAAATATGAGCAGGATCTCAGGGAGATGAATGAAAACATTAAGCACATGAATATATGTGTTATAGATGTCCTGGAAGGAGAAGAGAAGGGGGAAAGGACAGAAAGTGTAATAGAGGAAATAATTATAATTTCTCAACTCTTATGAAAGATATAACATTACAGGTCAAAGAAGTGCATTGTATCCCAAACAGAATTGATCCAAATATACCTAATCAAAGACACTTACCAAGCAGATTGTCAAATATCAAAGACAAGGAAATCTGAAACCAGCAAGAGAAAAGCAATACATCACATACAAGGGAAGTTCAATAAAAATAAATGTAGATCTTTCAGCAGAAACCATTGAGATGATAAGGCAGAGGTATGATACATTTACAATACTGAAAAAGATAAACTGCCAACAAAGAATTCTATATCCTGCAAAACTGTCCTTCCAAAATGAAGGAGAGTTTAAAATATTTACAGATAAACAGACACTGAGTGATTTTGTGAACAGGAGACCTGCTCTACAAGATATATTAAAGGGAGCACTGCAGACAGAAAGGAAAAGACAAGAGAGAGGTTTGGAGAAGAGTTTTGAGATGAAGATTAGAAGTAAGAGTAACAACATGGCAATGTAAACAGCTGCTGAAAATTTCTCCCCAGATATTCAGCAAAAGGGGAATAACCCTGACTTCTTCATAACTCTGGAGGAGGGTATGGATGGGAAAAGGACCCTAAAGATGCCAAATTGAAGAAGAAAAGAGATATAAGGTAGGAGAACTCCATTCTTGGCTGGCAGATCCTCTCACCTCCCACTCACTTGGTCTCCCACAGCACAGAAGGAACACAGAACCAGCAGTTAGGATTCCTCTCATTTCCCAGTGGGGATACATTTAAAAATCACTCAGAGAAGTGATACAGATCACTATCATTTGGGGATTGGGGGTTAGGGGAGGGCATTTCAAGGCCCAGAACAGTGGGGGACAAAGGGTCTGAGAAAACGTGTGTACAGACTGTTCCAGCCCCAAGTCTGAAAACGTTTCCCCAACCTTGAGGAATGTAATAGCCAGTGGGCTGATACTTGCCTGGGGGACAGCTGAAAACTGTGGCAGCTGGGGGAATTGTCTGCTGCAGAAAGACTGGGAGACACAGCCTCACATTGAGTCAGACTTTACCCAGCAAAGTAAGGGTGCATAAAACCCAGAACTTCAGCCCTGCCCAGTCAGACCAAGGCACCTAGAGACAATTCAGCCCCACCCAACCAAAGTCAGCCAGGCTACAACAGGCAATTCAGCTCTGCCCAGCTAGACTCAGCTGATCCTTAAGAGGTAATTCACCCCACCTGGCCCATCTCATTTGTGCTGTCAGAGGTAATTCAGCCTCACCTGTTCAGAGACAGACTTGAATCCAGAAGGGAAACACCTTCTGAAGACAATTAAGTCACCAAACAGCAACATCTGCTGGACAGAATGAAAAGTGCAAGGGAGTTTTAGGAATTCTCAGAACCTCTCCATACCTTTTTACAGACCCAGTGGAGCTGATCTACAGCTCATGCATGGGTTTTCTTGTTTGCTAATGCTGCCAGAATGCAAAACACCAGAAATGGATTGGCTTTATAGAGGGTATTTGTTTAGTTACAAATTTAAAGTCCTAAGACCATAAAAGTGTCCAAACTAAGGTATCAAGAAGAGAATACCTTCACTGAAGAATGGTCAATGGTGTCTGGAACACCTCTGTCATCAGAGAAGGCATGTGGATGGCATCTGTGCCTCTCCAGGGCAAACTCTTGGTTTCATCTCTTAGTTTAGCATTTCCAAACATTCTTCTGTCCACAATTTCCAGCATCTCTGTTGGCTCCAGCTACACTTAAAGGACTCCAGTGATCTAATTAAGACCCACCTTGAATGAGTGGGGCCTTACCTCCATGGAAATATCTAGTCAAAATGTTTCACCTATAGTTGGGTGAGTCTCATCTCCATGGAAATAATCTAATCCAAATATCCTACAAGATTGGATTAAAATGGTTTTAGGAGTATAATATATCAAAACAAGAACATTCCTCCACCTGGACCTGAAAAAGAAGTGCTCTCTCCATATGTAAGTTATATTCATTCAATCACAATATCACAAAAGCCTAAATCGTTTCAGTAACAATAGGTAAGTTCAAAGTCTTATCAAAATCGGTTACAGATGTGGTCTGTCCTAAGGCAAAATTCGTCTCTGGCTGTGGACCTGTGAAACTTAGAACAAGTTATCTGCTGCCAATGTAAAAATGAGGGACAGTCATAGGATAAATGTTCCCATTGCCAAAGGGAGAAATTTAGAGAAAAATAGGTTTCAAAGGTCTGAAACAGTTCCAAAAGACTGCAGGGCAAACTTCATTAGATTTCAAAGCCTGAAAGTCATATATGGAATGACATTTTATCATTGGGGCTTGAGACAGTGGGAATCCCACACTTTCCAAAGGCTTATGAGGCAGTCATCTTGCTCTCTCCAAATACTGGGGAAAGTTCTCCAATGTATCCACACATTGGGGAGGTCAACTTCTTCTTTGTTCCACCCTCCTCAAACATAAAGCTGGCACCCAGAACCTCTTACATCTCTGGGGAACACACTCAATACCTTTAGAACAATAGGGTGGTGAAAAGGCTCTCCCCAATCTGCAGTGTATGTGCTCCACACTCTCTGATGTCTAGGGTGGCAGCCCTCTTCCTGAGCATACAGGCAGAAGTTCCACCCTCTGCCTTTGGTGCAAATTCACTGTTTCCATGTGTGTGAGCCACTCTGTTCTTACCTGAGATTTCTTGGCTCCAGATCTTAGCTTCCATGGTTCTGCATTTGAAGTCATCCTTCTTTCAATTTGTCCCTTCTCCATCTTTTCCAGTCCCTACTGGCAGTGGTTCTGCCTATACAGAACTTGCCAAAAAAAAAAAAAATGGTTGGCTTGGCATGCAGCTTACTGGGTAGAAAACCATCAGACTATAGGACTTTCCACAAGTCCTTCCTGTATAAATCTATCTCTGATCTTGGCTTTTACTGAAATGTCTGGCTGGTTAGATGTTTTGTTAAATCCTCATTTTGGGCTGTAGCCTCTGGGGTTTCACTTCCTTGAAGCCCAGAATTTTCCAGACCACCAATTTATAGTTTCTTTTACCCAAGGATTTGGGTCATAGCTTATCTCTGATCTCTCACATTTTACTATAAGCTTCAAGGAGAAGCTAGGCTGCATTTTCCACTTTTCATTTGGAGATCAACCCAGCTAAGTATCCTAGCTAACCACTTTCAAATTCTGCATTCCATCTGACACTAGGACTCAATTTTACCAAATTGTCTGCCACTTTAGAACAATTATTGCCTTTCTTCCAGGTTGCAACAAGACATTCATCATTTCTGTTTAAGTCCCCATCAGAATTATCTTTAGAGTCCATATTATTACCAACAGTCTCTTCAAAGCAATCTAGGCCTTTTCTATCAAGTTCCTCACAATTCTTCCAAAACCTTCCCTTTATTTATAAAGCTGTACTGATATGTTTGGTATTTGCAAGCTCAGCAACATCACCCTTCTCTGGTACCAAAATCTGTTCAAGTTTGCTAATGTGCCAGAATGCAAAATACTAGAAATTTATTGGTTTTGATAAAGGGGTTTATTTGGTAACAAATTTAAAGTCCTAAGGCCATAAAAGTGTCCAAACTAAGGCATAAAGAAAAGAATACCTTCACAGAAGAATGGTTGATGTCATCCAGAAAACCACTGCCAGTGGGGAAGACATGTGGCTGGTGTCTGCACTTCTCCAGGGAAAACTCGGGGTTTCATCTCCTAACTTACCATCTCCAAACATCCTCTGTCTGCAATTCTCAGCATCTCTGTTGGCTCCAGATCCTCTTAAAATACTCCAGTGTTCTAATTAAGACCCACCTTGAATGGGTGAGGCCACACCTCCATGGAAATATCTAGTCAAAATGTTTCACCTACAGTTGGGTGAGTCACATCTCCATCACAACAACCCAATCCAAATATCCAAAAAAATTGAATTAAAACATGGCTTTTTGGGGGACATAGTATATCCAAACCAGCACAACTGGAAACTGGCCCTGTTTAAATTGAGAAATACAGATGACCCAGCAGGTACAGCAGTGCGCTAAAGCAAACCCAGAGCTTGCTGGCTGGTGAGAAATGGAACATCACTGGGTGCCAGCTGACTGGTTTAACTCAAACACAGAGAATTTGCTGAGATGCTCACTGCCTATGTCCACAGTGGTAGTTTGTTTTGCATGCCTTGTTATAGGGGGAGACTGAGGGCAGAGGTAATCTGACAAATTACTGGCAAAAGAAACATATAGGCAGAGCATGAATCATAATAACAAGAGCTGAAAAATTCTAATCAGTCAAATACAAGCTATGTTAAAGGTCTGGAATAAGTTGAACTGAATGCCAAAGAACAGATAGAGAACAAAGCCAATCAAAGAGAAAACCCAAAGTAAGTGAGTGAAAACCACCTCTACAATAAACTAATAAAGGAAACCAGACGCCTAGACACCAAAAAAAATTTATGAGTCACACTAGGA
Source organism: Choloepus hoffmanni (assembly GCA_000164785.2). Lineage (NCBI taxonomy): Eukaryota > Metazoa > Chordata > Mammalia > Pilosa > Megalonychidae > Choloepus > Choloepus hoffmanni. The sequence goes on from KN191709.1 coordinate 277,252, forward strand.
AAATGAAGACATGGCCCAGTCAAAAGAACAAGCACTTCAAACTAGATACAGGATTTGAAACAAATAATTAAAGATATTCAAAGAAACATGCTAAATCAGTTCAAAAATTAAATCAGTGACTTGAGGTAAGATATGGCAAAAGAGATGAAGGATATAAAAAAAAAAAACATTGGGTGAACATAAGGAAGAATTTAACTTTGAAAACACAAATGGTGGAACTCATGGGAATGAAACGCACAGTAGAAGAGATAAGAAACACAATGGAGACTCACAACACCAGATTTGAAGAGGCAGAAGAAATCATTAGTTCACTAGAGGACAGTACATCTGAAATCCTACACACAAAGGAACAGAAAGGTAGAAGAATGGAAAAATATAAGCAGGGTCTCAGGGAATTGAATGACAACATGAAACTCATGAACATATGTGTAAGGGGTGTCCCAGAAGGAGAACAGAGGGAAAGGGGGTTGAAAAATAATGGAGGTGATCATTTGAATTTTCTCTTTTGATTTGTTAGTATGTTGTATTATATTGATTTTCTTATTTCGAACCACCTATGCCTGCCTGAGATGAACCCCATTTGATCATGGTGTGTTATTTTTTTATTTCTTTTGGATTTGATTTGCAAGTAACTTTTTGAGAATTTTGAATCTATATTCATTAGGGAGATTAGTCTGTAGTTTTTCCTTTCTTGTAGCATCTTTATCTGGTTTTGGTATTGGAGTGATGTTGGCTTCATAAATTGAGGTAGGTAGTGTTTCATATTCTTCAATTTTTAAAGAGTTTAGTAGGAATGGTGTCAGTTCTTTCTGGAAAGTTTGGTAAAAATTCCCCTGTGAAGCCATTTGGCTCTGGGCTTTTATTTGTAGGAAACTTTTTCATGACTGATTGGATCTCTTTACTTGTGACTGGTTTGTTGAGGTCTTCTATTTCTTCTTTGGACAGTCTGGGTTGTTCATGTGTTTCCAGGTAAGTATCCATTTCATCTAAATTGTCTAGTTTGTTGGCATACTGTTGTTCATAGCATCCTCTTAGGATTTTTAAATTTCTTCAAGGTCCACCATAATGGCCTCCCTCTCATTTTTTATATTGTTAATTTTGGTCTTCTCTCTTATTTACTTTGTCAGTCTAGCTAAGGGTTTGCCAATCTTGTTCATTTTCTCAAAGAACCCACTTTTGGTTTACTTATTTTTCTATGTTGTTTTTTGTTCACCATTTCATTTATTTCTACTTTAATCCTTGCTATTTCTTTTCTTCTACATGCTTTATGGTGAGTTTGCTGATTATTCTCTAGCTTTACGTTGTTCCATTAATACCCTGATTTTAGGTCTTTCTTGCTTTTTAATGTATGCATTTAGAGCTATAAATTTCCCCATCAACACTGCACTTGCTGCATCATATATGTTTTGATATGTTGTGTCCTCATTTTCATTCATCTCTAGATACTTAACCATTTCTCTAGCAATTTCTTCTTTGACCCACTGATTGTTTAGATTATCCAATCATCTCTGGATATTTGTGAACGTTCTAAATCTTTGATGGTTATTGACTTCTTGTTGTATTCCATTGTGGTCAGAAAATGTGCTTTCAATAATTTCAATCTTTTTATATTTATTGAGGTTTGTTTTATGCACCAGCATATGATCTATCATGGAAGTAGAGTTGTGCAGCCCATCTGGAGGGCAGTGTAGTGGTTCCACAAGAAGTTAAGTGCGTGGTTGCCATAAGGTTCTGCAAACTCATTATTGTGTATATACCTGGAAGAGCTGAGAGCAGGAATGTGACTGGACAGTTGTACACTGGTGTTTATGGTAGCAGTATTCACAATTTGTGATGGATGATGGTGGCCTAAGGGTATAAATTCACAAACAGAATGGTGAAGTCTGGTGCATGCATATCATAGAATATTGAGTGGCTGCAAGAAAGAATGAAGTTGTGAGTCATGCAACTAAGTGAATGGATCTTGAGGGCAGTATTTTGAGTGAAACAAACCGGAAACAATGACAAACATTATCATGTCTCATGAATATGGACTATCTATATTGTGCAAACTCTGAGAATTGAATCTTAGAGCACAGGTTATCAGGGGAACACTTATTGTAAAGGTCCCTAGATTGCAAGCTCTTAACAGCAGTCACACCTATTCCTGAGTTGTACTGGTTATCTCTAAATTCTGAGATGCTGAGCTCTTTGTATATAATCTGGTGAGTCCTTGGACCTTCAAGTATCTGTTTGACACCTGAGACTGAGTTAAAGTTTGGCAGCTATGAATGACATTATTTTGTTTTTCCTTTTTAATTTTTATTGATATTGTTCAGATAACATACAATCATCCAAAGATCCAAAGTTCACACTCAGTTGCCCCGGGCATCCTCACACAGCTGTACATCCATCACCACACTTAATTTTGTCCAATTTTTAGAACCTTTTCATTATTCCAGACAAGAATAAAGTGAAAGATGAAAAAAAGAAGAAAAAAAAAGAAAAGAAAACTTGAATCCTCCCATATCCCTAACAAACTCCCCTAAATTGTTGATTCATAGTGTTGGTATAGAACATTTCTTACTGTTTATGAAAGAATGTTGAAATACTACTAACTGTAGTATATAGTTTGCAATAGGTATATATTCCTTCTCTATATGCCCCTCTATTATTGACTTCTAATTGTATTGCCATACATTTGTTCTGGTTCATGGAAGAGATTTCTAATATTTGTATAGTTAATCATGGGCATTGCTCACCATAGGATTCAGTTTTATATATTCCCATCTTTTGACCTCCAACTTTCCTTCTGGTGACATATATGACCCTGAGATTCCCCTTTCTACCTTATTCATGCACAATTTGGTACTGTTATTCTTACATCTTACTACCAACACCTCTGTTCATTTCCAAACATTTAAGTTCATCCTAGATGAACATTCTGCTCATACTAAGCAACTGCTCTGCATTCTTAAGCCTTGTCCTATATCTTGATACCTTATATTTCATGTCTATGAGTTTACATATTATAATTAATTCCTATTAGTGAGAATCTGCAATATTTGTCCTTATGTGTCTGGCTTATTTCACTCAGTATATTGCCCTTGAGGTTTTGACATCAAACCATTTTTTAAGATGGTTTTGTTCACACACCATACATTACATCCTAAGTAAACAATCAATGGTTCTCTGTGTGGTCACATATTTAACTGTTCACCACCTTCATTACTATCTATATAAGGGCATCTACATTTCTTCCATAAGGCAGGAGGGAGAGTCAAAGAAGGTATAAAGGCAAAAGAAAAAGAAAAAAATGACATCTAGGAAGCAGCTAAAGGAAAAATAACCATAAATCAAAGTAGAGTAAGGAGTTAGACAACACCACCAATGTCAAGCATCTAACATGTCTCCCCTATCCCCCCTCTTATCTGCATTTACCTTGGTATATCTATCTCCTTTGTTACATTAAAGGAAGCATAATACAAGGATTCTGTTAGTTACAGTCTCTAGTTTACACTGACTACATCCCTCCCCCCATGCCTCCCCATTTTTAACACCTTGCAAGTTTGACATTTGCTTGTTCTCCCTCATAAAAGAACATATTTTTACATTTTATCACAATTGTTGAATACTCTAGATTTCACCAAGTTACACAGTCCCAGTCTTTATCTTGCATCCTTCCTTCTGGTGTCTCACATGCTCCCGACCTTCCTCTCTCAACTGTATTCATATTTATCTTTATTCAGTGTACTTACATTGCTGTGCTACCATCTCCCAAAATTGTGTTCCAAACCACAAACTCCTGTCTTCTCCTATCACTCTGTAGTGCTCCCTTTAGTATTTCCTGTAGAGCAGATGTCTTGTTCACAAAGTCTCTCATGGTCTGTTCGTCAGAAAATATTTTGAGCTCTCCTTCATATTTGAAGGACAGCTTTGCTGGATATAAGATTCTTGGTTGGTGTTTTTTCTCTTTCAGTATCTTAAATATATCACACCACTTACTTCTTGCCTCCATGGTTTCTGCTGAGAGATCTGCACATAGTCTTATTAAGCTTCCTTTGTATGTGATGGATTGCTTTTCTCTTGCTACTTCCAAGATTCTCCCTTTGTCTTTGATATTTGATAATCTGATTATTAAGTGTCTTGGCATAGGCCTATTCAGATCTATTCTGTTTGGAGTATGCTGCACTTCTTGGATTGGTAGTTTTATGTCTATCATAAGAAATGAGAAATTTTCATTGATTTCCTCTATCATTGCTTCTGCCCCTTTTCCCTTCCCTTCTCCTTCAGGGACACCAATGATATGTACATTCTTGTACTTTGTTTCATCCTTAAGTTCCTGGAGATGTTATTCATATTTTCTCATTCTTTTCTCCATCTGCTGCTTTGCATGTAGGCTTTCAGGTGTTTTGTTCTCCAGTTCTTGAGTGTTTTCTTCTGCCTCCTGAGATCTGCTGTTGTATGTTTCCATTGTGTTTTTCATCTCTCATGTTATGCCTTTCATTTCCATAAATTCTAATAGCTGTTTTTTTGAACTTTCAGTTTCTGCCTTATGCATGCCTAGTGTTTTCTTTACAGCCTTTATCTCTTTTGTGAAATCCTCTCTAAACTTTTTGAATTGATTAAGCATTAGTTGTTTAAATTCCTGTATCTCAGTTGAAGTGTACATTTGTTCCTTTGACTGGGCCATAACTTCATTTTTCTTAGTATAGGTTGTAGTTTTCTATTGTCTAGGCATCTGACCTCCTAGGCCACCCCAATTGGGTTTTTCCAGATAAGAACAGGCTCAGGTCACAGAAGGAGGAAATATTCAGTATTCACTTTCCCTGCTGGTTTTTCTTAGAGGACTGACACACCTGTGCTTTTCTGCCTGGCAGGTGTACTGCACCTGTCAGTCTGTCACTGGCTGGTGTAAGGGGGTGTGGCCCATGGCTTTCCTCCCCCAGGCTTTGGGGTCTGGTTCCAGTAAGGCATGTAGTAGAGCTGGGCCCCTCCCTTTCCTCTTGGGAAGATATGCCCCCTCCAGAGAGGTCATCTGAATATCAATAAGTTCTTTGTTTCTCTGACTTTGCTGATCAAAGTGTTTTGATTTTAAAATGGCTGAGGCCTTCTTTACTGCAAAGAGCTGTGGGCTGAAAATGGCTGAGTTTTTCTCCACAGAGAGAAAGGGAGAGAAATCTCCCAAATTCACCCATCAGCCAGAGATAGCACCTGATCCTCTGGGCTCCCTGTCCTGAGACAGATATGTGCCCAAACTCTCCCAAGGTCAGTTGTCACCAAAAGCTTCTGTGTGCTTTTTTAGGGATTCACTTTATTGAGCATTTAATATTAAAACCACAGTTGGAGCTTGGCTGAGAGAGTGCTGCTCTCTAGCACCATGAGGCTTCCATGAGGGAGGGTTTCTTGGCTCTCAGCTCTCAGCATGTGTCCACAGTTTTTACTTATAGGTTTTATGCTGCAATCTCAGGCATTCCTCCCAATTCAGGTTGGTGGATGATGAGTGGACAGTCATGTTGGTCTCCCCACAGTTATTCCAGGTTATTTACTAGTTTTTTGGTCATTTATGAATTGTTCTTGGGGTGACTAACAGTCTTCTGCTCCTCTCTATGCTGCCATCTTTGCTTCTATGAATGGCATTATTACCCCATACAGCAATGTTATAAAAGCTGAAAAAATTTTCAGACTTCTGTAAGAGTTATGAGGGAAGAAGATCTGGTTAGGACTATGGCACATCAGGCCAAAGGGTAAAGGATGATATTGGCTGTGTTTTAAAACTTCACTTTCTAAGAGAGACCAAAGAAAGAGATGTTCATTTGGTGCAAAATCTATATTTTCTGTAACACACTATATAATTTAACTTGTATGGTCACTTTATCCAAACACTATAATTACATGAAACTTCAAATAGAGAGTGAGATCAGGTTGGTTTGTACTGGTCAGTGTGAAACCCCCCCATTACGTCCCAAAATAATTAGGACAGAGAATAAAAATGTATTTGCAAAGTCCCCCCCCAAGGGACTTGGGAAAAATGTGGAAATATTAAACTTTCCCACCTGGGGAATTACTGATTTTCTCACAAGCATTGTGGACTACCAATTTAGAAGGCCAGGACACTTAGTCACAATTATAAGTAGGCTTAGCCTCTCCTTTTTGGTAACAAGCTAGTATAAGGGCAAGCCCCAAGACTGAGGGCTTGATAGGAGGCTGGACACTGGAGTATGGCTGAGTTTCCCCTCTCTCTGACTCTCCTGTGCTTTCAGCAAAAAGTGAGGGAAGTGACCCTCCACCATCCCCTGAGGCCAGGCAAGGACTGTGGAGCCACTGTCCCTGACCCTAGAATTTGCTGGACATGAGACCCTCTCAAAGCCACTGGCAGTCATCCCTATAGCCAGCAGGAGAATCCCACCTGTTCAGAATGATCTGCTTTGGGGCAGGAAAACAGGACTGGGAGAGGGTGGTCCCTGACTGCTGAGAGCAGAGAGGTCTGTATTCCAGGATGGAGGGGACACCATTAAGAAGCCCAGATGGCCATGGCAGGGTGGCTTCCTTTAGAGAACAGGGGAAGCAGATGCAGAGAGAAAAATACTGTACATTATACTTTATTTATGTCTAGCATTTTGTCTTTTAAAACATCAGTGAGTTAGTAACAATCAGCATTTTCTGAGTACCTCCTCTGTCCTGGTGCTGTTTCTAAGCACTGCCCATGCACCTTTTCTCCTCCTTTGAGGTCTGCAAAAGCAATAGGATAATTAGGAATGGCTGGGACTTGAGATGTGGCCAAGGCCCCTGTCCCAGTCTCCCCATGATCCTCTTGTGTCTGTCCCCCCTTTTCCCTTAATGTTCTGATGTCATCATCTCTCCTGGCTTCCTAACTGGTTCACTTCCAGTCCTGGCACCACCTTCTTTGTAATTGGACAGGTTCTCAAGACCTCCTTGTGCCTTCGTTTCCCACCTGTGAAATGGGGCTAGTGATAGGACCTGCCATATGGAGTTGCTTGAGAGAATATCCTTGCTTAACCAAAAGCTTGAAGCCCAGCTTGAGAGACAGTGAAAGTCCAATCAGTATTAATTCTATAAATAATTATTGTTCCTTGCTGCCTGGCATTCCTTTAATGCACCATCATTTGTTTACTCCATTTTTGGGCTCTTGTTAATCCTTTTCAGTTTTCAGTATTGTAGCAGTGCTCTGTTGACATTCATTGTAAATAAAAGTGCTTATGTGTTTCAGGTTCCAGTAATCATATTTATTAAATGTCCCTGGGGCCAGACCCTCAGAACCCAGCCTGTAGTCCTCACAACTCACGTGGCACAGGAGGACAGAGGGACACAGCATGACTCATGATTTGTGGGCTCCACAGCCTTCATGGGCTAAGCCTAGGTAAGAACTTACAGTCCCAAACATGGCTGGAGTCTCTTCCCAAGATCCACTGTGTGGGATCTCTGCCCATCGCAGGATGGTGCTTCCTTGTTTCACAGTATCTGCAGGGCACTGAGATGTTGGTGGAGGTGGAGTGCCATCATGCTGCCTCCTTGACCCCCATCTGCCCTGGTCTGGCTTCTGCCCTCTGGCTGCTGGCAGCACCTTGGTGGACAACCCACTGAGTACCTCAGGATCATGGCTGATGACCCTCACAGTGGTGTCCTCCAAGGAGGTTTCCTTCCAGCCTGGGAAGTTGGTCCCCAGTCAGATTGGGCTTCATGATGCTCCATCTGGATGCCAGTGCAGCTGTGCCTCTCATCACCCTGGATGATCCCAGCCCCACAGGTGGGTCTGCTCCAGATAGGATCATTGGTTTTGGCTCCAGAGGCCATGACCACTCACAACTTATTTGAGGGGCAGAAGCATGGGTGGGTCAGAATGCTCACCTTCACCCTGTATCATTTTATTAGACCCAGACAGAACATGTGTCCCTGGAACAGAGGCCTCTTCCTATAGTTATTTCATATTACTTTTAGTTTATTTTGCACAATAAAATCTGCACATGGCAAAGAGTTAGAGAGTATGGAAAGAGTTAAAATGTAAGGAAAGAGCTGCTGGCCCTCTAACCCCCCCCCCCAGTGCCACCTGACCTCACCTGTTCCCACCTGCTGGACAGAGAATGAGTGAGTTTCTTTGACTTCCCACCTCTCCCCCAACCTCATCCCATGGTAGAAATGTTATCATTGTAGTTTCCTAGTTATCATTATAGAATTTAATACCTTAAAATACAGCAGAATCCTGTGACTTCCCACCTTGTAAGGAGGGTTCTGATATTTCTAATTCATCCTATTGCCTAAAATCCCCTGTATTCTATTGTTATACCTGTATCTTTATATCTATCTATCATTTATTTATCATCTATCTATCTATCTATCTGTCTATATATCTATCTATCACCTATCTGTCATCTATCTATATTATGTATCTTTTCTCTTCAGTCTTTTGTTTTCCAGGAGTTTCTTGTTGCCTTTCTTTTCTCTTATGTTGTCTACTTTTGTTAAATCCTTAATTTCTTCCAGTGTTTTGAGTTTTCCATCTGAAGACTTGGCTGTTGGACACCATCCTTCTTCCTGTTTCCATCTGGAGTGACATCTCACTAACCCTTGCATGGAGCCTCCTTACTTTGAGTTCCTAAATTCCTTCTCTGGGTTTGCTCTATTGCTTTCAGAATTACATCTTGTCTTTTCTCTCATGAATATCCTGTCTTGTTAGAGAATGTGTTCAGTGAAATTTTCAAGATAAGGTGCCTGGAAGATAAAGTTCTCAGTTATTTGTCCTCAGAACTGATTGGCAATTTGACAGGAATAAAATTCAGACTTGAAAATTGCTTCCCCTCAGCTTCTTGAAGGTATTAATCATCAATGGTCCTGGATTTGGATCTTTTAAATCCATCTTGCTGTTAAGCCTTTCAGTTTAAAGAAAAGTTCTTTTTGGCTCTGGATATTTCTTGTACTATTTCTTTGATCAGTTTCTTTGATAATTTCCTCTCTCCCTGTCCTCTGTCCTCACTTAAGTTCACAAATATTATTTGCATGTTGGAACTCCTCTACCAGTGTCCTGGATAGCTTACATGTTTGCTTATATTTACTTCTCATTTTATTTTTTTGTATATTTATCATCTGTTTTTTATTTTGCTTTTTTTGGATTTTTCTTAAATTTTGTCATTCAGCATTTCATTTAAATATTTATTTTAAGATTATGTTTTAAGTTCCAAAACCTCTCTTCTGATCTCCAAATTTCCCTTCTAATAGACCATGTTACATTTGGGGATTAAATCATGTCCCCCACAAAAAAACATGTTCAGGTCCCAACTCCTGGTCCTGTAAGTGTGAACCCATTTGTAAATAGGACATTTTAAGATGTAATTAGGAAAGGTATGCCCAAACCAAATGAGGGTGGACCTTAATCCAAAATGACTGAAGTCCTTAGAAACAAAAGAAAATGGAGACAGAAAGAGAAGCCATGGGAAGCACCAAGAAGCTGGAAGTTAATGGAACCCAGAAGAGAAGGAAGAAGATGCCACTATATGTATCACCAAGTGATGAAGAAGCCAAGGAACCCCAAAGATTGCCTTGCAGCCAGAAGTTACTGACCCTAGGACGAAGCAAGCCTTATAAGCTCTGAAACTATGGGCCAACAAATTCCTGTTGTTAGGCCAACCCACTTTAGAGTATTTGTTTTAGTGGCCAGCTAATTAGAATCTTTTAAAAATATGGTTCATTGCTCAAAGGAGTCCTATTGAGACTGGCTCTCCTTTTATAGAGAAAAACCCACATCAAGAAACAGGAAGGGGCAAGGGCCTTTCTCCTCCATCAGTGCTTTTCAGTCATTCCATGCTGGTTTTTTTGATTGCCCACTATCTTTCACTGTGATGGTTAGGTTCATGTGTCAACTTGGCCAGCTGATAGTACCAAGCTGTCTGATCAAGCAAACACTGGCCTAACAATTGCTGTGAGAACGTTTGTGGCTGGTTAATAAACCAACTGGCTGGTTGATTAAATCATCAGTCAATTGACTGCAGCTGTGACTGATGACTCACCAAAGGGTGTGTCTTCCAGAGTGAGAGAATGCAATTGGCTGGATTTAATCCAATTAATCAGCTGAAGACTTATAAGCAAGACAGTTAGAGGACCTTCACTTCTTCAGCTGCCCAGTGAAATATTTCCTGAGGAGTTCATTGAAGTTGCCATTTCATTTCCTGAGGAGTTCATCAAACGCGTTCATCAAAGATCCCAGTTCATTTCCTGAGGAGTTCATCAAAGTTGCTGGTTCATCTCCTGAGGAGTTCATTGGACATCTTCCTTTGAGCTGACAGTTTGCTGACTGCTCTACAGAATTTGGACTCATGCATACCTACAGTTGTGTGAGTCACTTTTACAAATCTGATAGACAGAGACATCTCTCATTGATTCTGTTTCCCTAGAGAACCCTAACTAATACAACTTGGTACCGGGAGTGGTTCTGGAGAAACAGAATCTTAAAATGGGCTTTTACAATTTGTTTTCTACTCTGATTAGATTCAAAGGCACTAATGACTCTATTTCCAATAATCAAGAGGGCACTGACTGTCCATGGCATGAGTTGGCAAAGGAGATACACAAAATAGCACCATTTGATTCTCCTAATCATACTCTAGAACAAAGAAAGGCTCTGGGTGACAGAGTTTTTGACACCTTCACAGAGATTTGCAGAATTAAGAGGTATAAAGATGTTGGCTGGCTGCTCTTAGATACTTTGGATCAAGTTGTAAGAGAAAGAAATGAGCTAAAGGCTTCAAATTCAAAACTTAAACACCGTATGACAGATGAAAAGGTTTCTATGTGTGCCCTGAAAGAAAGTCTTATTTCCTGTGCCCACAGACTGGAAGTTTCTGAAAACCAGATGCAGACTCTCATTGTGTGAGTAGCAGATTTACAACATAAACTAAAATCTCAACCTCTCAGGGTGTCTGCTGTTAAAGTAAAAGCATTGATTGGAAAAGAGTTGGATCTGGAAACTTGGGATGGGGACATACGGATTGATAATAATGGCAGTGAGGACATTGGAAACCTGGATTCTGCTGAATCATTGTTAGATTTACCTGTAGAGGGCTGTGCTGAGGAAATGGCTTCCCCACATCCAGTCTGCCCTAAGGAGCCTGCCACCAAACCCCCACCTGAAGAGATTAACCCTTCAGTGTCTGCTAATCCTGTAACTACCTCCCCTGAGGAACCAACCCCCACTCCTCTGCCTGGAGAGATTAATCCTGTTTTAAGAGATGAAAATGCAACAGAATGTCCTGAGGTAAATGGTTTGAGGGATAATTCTAACTCTTTTCATGACCCACCCCCACCACTAGTCTTTGCTTCAAGACCTATAACTAGGCTAAAGTCCCAACAGGCCCCAAAGGGTGAGTTACAAAGTGTGACCCATGAAGAGGTATGCTATACTCCAAAGGAACTGTATGAGTTTTCCAACTTATACAGACAGAAACCAGGGGAATATGTGTGGGAATGGATATTAAGGGTGTGGGATAATGGTGGAAGAAATATAAGGTTGGATCAGGCTGAATTTACTGATATGAGTCCACTAAGCAGAGATTCTGCATTCAATGTTGTAGCTTGAGGGGTTAGAAAGGGTGTTTGGGTGGTTGGCTGAAACATGGATCAAAAGGTGGCCATCATTACCAGAGGTTGAAATGCAAGAACTGCCCTGGTACAATGTGGAGGAGAGGATTCAAAGGCTTAGAGAGACTGGAATGTTAGAGTGGATTTATCATGTAAAACCTGCTCACACACCCCTGGAATGTCCAGAGGACACACCTTTTACCAGGACTGTAAGGAATAAATTTGTGAGACTAGCTCCATCATCCTTGAAGAGCTCTGTAGTTGCCCTTCTCTGTAAGTCAGATATTACTGTAGGAACTGCTGTCACTGAGCTGGAATCCTTAAACACAGTGGGGATAATCAGGTCTTGAGTTGGCAGAAGCCAAGTGGCTGCAGTTAATTGCCACAGACAAGGTGGGCATGGCTACCATAATGGAAAAGAAGCTCAAAGCAGCAATCATAATAGTATGACTCACAGAGACTTATGGTGTTGGCTAGTGGATCATGGAGTACCAAGCAGTAAAACAGATGGGCAGTCGACTAACTTCTTGTTTGAACTATATAGGTAGAAGAATTCTAGGTCACATGAACAAAAATCTCCCATGAATTGCAAAAACAGAGAGTCACAGCCCCTTAATCAATTCCCAGACTTGAGACAGTTTACAGATCCAGAGCCCCTTGAATGAAGTGAAGGCTGGGTACCCTTGGGGAAGGACCCTGTTACACTGCCAAAAATTTATACTGTTAATCTTCCTCCCAGCCTTTCCCAAGGGGACCTATGGACTTTTATCAGGGTAACTGTGCATTGGGGAAAAGGAAATGACCAGATATTTCATGGATTATTAGACACTGGTTCAGAAGTAACATTAATTCCCAGAAACCCAAAATGTCACTCTGGTCCACCAGTCAGAGTTGGGGCTTATGGAGGTCAGGGGATTGATGGAATTTTAGCTCAGGTCCATCTCACAGTGAGTCCAGTGGGTCCCTGGACCCATTCTTTGGTTATTTCCCCAGTGCCAGAATGCATAATTGGAATAGACATACTCAGCAACTGGCAGAATCCTCATATTGGTTCCCTGACTCCTGGAGTGAGAGCTATTATGGTGGGAAAGGTCAAGTGGAAGCCACTAGAACTGCCCCTGTCTAGCTAAATAGTGGATCAGAAGTGTTACTGGATTCCTGGAGGAATTGCAGAGATTAATGCCACTCTTTAGGACTTGAAGGATGCAGGGGTGGTGATTCCCACCACATCCCCATTCAACTCTCCTATTTGGCCTGTGAAGAAAACAGATTGGTCTTGGAGGATGACTGGATTATTGTAAGCTTAACCAGGTGGTGACTCCAATTGCAGTTGCTGTTCCAGATGTGGTATCATTGCTTGAGCAAATAACCCATCCCCTGGCACCTGGTATGCAGCTATTGACCTGGCAAATGCTTTTTTCTCAATTGCTGTCAGTAAGGACCAATAGAAACAGTTTGCATTCAACTGGCAAGGCCAGCAGTTTATATTCACTGTGCTACCTCAGGGTTATATCAACTCTCCAGCCCCATGTCTTAATATTGTCTGCAGGGATCTTGATCATTTCTCCCTCCCACAAGACATCACACTGGTCCATTATATTGATGATATCATGTTGATTGGACCTAGTGAGCAAGAAGTAGCAACTACTCTAGATTTGTTGGTAAGATATTTGCATGGCAGAGGATGGGAGATAAATCCAACAAAAATACAGGGGCCTTCCACCTCAGTAAAATTTCTAGGTGTCCAGTGGTGTGGGGCCTGTCAAGATATTCCTTCTAAGGTGAAGAATAAGCTGTTGCATCTGACCTCTCCTATGACCAAAAAAGAGGCACAATGCTTAGTTGGCTTCTTTGGATTTTGGTGACAACATATTCCTCATTTATGTGTGCTTCTCTGGCCCATTTACCGAGTGACTCAGAAAGCTTCTAGTTTTGACTGGGGACCAGAAAAAGATGAGGCTCTGTGAAAGTTTCAGGCTGCTGTGCAAGCTGCTCTGCTGCTTGGACCATATGATCCAGCCAACCCAATGGTGATGGAAGTGTCAGTGGCAAATAGAGATGTTTTTTTGGAGACTTTGGCAGGCTCCTATAGGAGAATCACAATGCAGCCCCTTAGGATTTTGGAGTAAAGCTTTACCATCCGCTGCAGATAACTACTCTCCATTTGAGAAACAGCTATTGGCCTGCTACTGGGCTTTAGCAGAGACAGAAAGCTTAACCATGGGCCGCTAAGTTACCATGAGATGTGAGTTACCTCTCATGAGTTGGGTATTGTCTGACCCACCAAGCCATAAAGTTGGGTGTGCACAACAGCACTCCATCATAAAATGGAAATGGTATATATGAGACAGAGCTCAAGCAGGTCCTGAAGGTACAAGTAAGTTACATGAGGAAGTGCCCCAAATGCCCATGGCCCCCACTCCTTCCACCTTACCTTCTCTTTCCCATCCCACAGCTATGACCTCTTGGGGAGTTCCTTACAGTCAGTTGGCTGAGGAAGAGAAAACTCGGGCCTTGTTTACAGATGGTTCTGCACGATATGCAGGCACCACTTGCAAGTGGACAGCTGCAGCACTGCAGCCCCTTTCTGGGATATCCTTGAAGGGCAGTGGTGAGGGGAAACCCCCCCAGTGGGCAGAACTTTGAGCAATTCACCTGGTTGTTCACTTTGCTTGGAAGAAGAACTGGCCAGAGGTGCATTTGTATACTGATTCATGGGCTGCTGCTAATGGTTTGGCTGGATGGTCAGGGACTTGGAAGGAACATGATTGGAAGATTGGTGACAAAGAAGTCTGGGGAAGGGGTATTTGGAAAGATCTTTCTGAGTGGACAAACAACATGAATATATTTGTGTCCCATGTGAATGCTCACCAGAGGGTGACTTCATCAGAAGAAGATTTTAATAACAAAGTGGATAAAATGATCTGTTTGGTGGATGCCAATCAGCCTCTTTCCCCAGCAACTTCTGTCATTGCACAATGGGCTCATGAACAAAGTGGTCATGGTGGTAGGGATGGTGGTTATGCATGGGCTCAGCAACATGGACTTCCACTCACCAAGGCTGACTTGGCTACAGCCACTGCTGAGTGGCCAATCTGCCAGCAGCTGAGACCCACACTCAGTCCCTGATATGGCACCATTACCCATGGTGATCAGCCTGCAAGTTGATTACATTGGACCACTTCCATCATGGAAGGGGCAGTGATTTGTTCTTACTGGAATAGACACATACTCCAGATATGGGTTTGCCTTCCCTGCTCAACATGCTTCTGCCAAAACTACCATCTGTGGACATACAGAATGTCTTACCCACTGTCATGGTATTCCACACAGCATTGCTTCTGACCAAAGAACCCACTTCACAGCAAATGAAGTGAGGGAATGGGCACATGCTCATTGAATTCTGTGGTCTTACCATGTTACCCATCATCCAGAGGCAGCTGGGTTGATAGAATGGTGGAATGACCTGTTGAAGACTCAATTACAGCACCAACTAGGGGGCAATACCTTGCAGGGTTGGGGCAGTGTTCTCCAGGAGGCTGTGTATGCTCTGAATCAGTGTCCACTCTATGGTGCTGTTTCTCCCATAGCCAGGATTCATGGGTCTAGGAATCAAGGGGTGGAAACAGGAGTGGCACCACTCACTATCACTGCTAGTGATCCACTAGGTAAATTTTTGCTTCCTATCTCTGAAAGCTCAAGCTCTGCTGGTCTACAGGTCTTGGTTCCAAAAGGAGGAGTGCTTCCACCAGGAAACACAGCAATAATCCCATTGAACTGGAAGTTACGACTGCCACCTGGCCACTCTGGGCTTCTTATGCCTCTGAATCAACAGGCAAAGAAGGGGATTACTGTACTGGCTGGGATGATTGATCCTGACTATCAAAGGGAAATAGCACTGCAACTACACGATGGAAGTAAAGAAGAGTTTTCCTGGGCTATAGAAGATCCCCTAGGGTGTCTCTTAGTACTACCATGCCCTGTGATTAAAGTCGATGGAAAACTGTAACAACTCAATCCAGGGAGGACTGCCAATGGCCAAGAAACTTCAGGAATGAAGGTTTGGGTCACCCCACCAGGCAAAGAACCACAGCCAGCTGAAGTGCTTGCTGAGGATAAAGGGAACATGGAATGGGTAATGGAGGAAGGTAGTGATAAATATGAACTACGGCCACATGACCAGTTACAGAAATGAGGACTATGATGGCATGAATCTTTTCTCCTTGTTTTGTTATGATTATGTTTGTATTTGTCTGTAAAACAAATATCTTTGCTTTCATCTCTGTCTTATCCCCTTATTGTATGGCATAACCCATACTGTTTATTTTGCCATATTTAAGCTAAAGGAAATGAATTTTAAAAGCTAATGTCACCCAAGGACTTGCACCCTATTCTGGAGAGATTTAGTGGATTTCTAGTTGTATGCTGCACAGCAGAGTATTGTTAGGCAAAATATATGTCTGTTATTGTTATCTACTGATAGATAAAGTATGGTTTTAGGTGATGTGTATAACTGCCAAGTTGATAAGGGGTGGACTGTGATGGTTAGGTTCATGTGTCAACTTGGCCAGGTGATAGTACCAAGCTGTCTGATCAAGCAAACACTGGCCTAACAATTGCTGTGAGGACGTTTGTGGCTGGTTAATAAACCAACTGGCTGGTTGATTAAATCATCAGTCAATTGACTGCAGCTGTGACTGATGACTCACCAAAGGGTGTGTCTTCCAGAGTGAGAGAATGCAATTGGCTGGATTTAATCCAATTAATCAGCTGAAGACTTATAAGCAAGACAGTTAGAGAACCTTCACTTCTTCAGCTGTCCAGTGAAACATTTCCTGAGGAGTTCGTTGAAGTTGCAGGTTCATTTCCTGAGGAGTTCATTGAACACGTTCATTGAAGATCCCAGTTCATTTCCTGAGGAGTTCATTGAAGTTGTTGGTTCATCTCCTGAGGAGTTCATTGGACATCTTCCTTTGAGCTGACAGTTTGCTGACTGCTCTACAGAATTTGGACTCATGCATACCTACAGTTTTGTGAGTCACTTTTACAAATCTGATAGACAGAGACACCTCTCATTGATTCTGTTTCCCTAGAGTACCCTAACTAATATATTCACCATTGGAGATTCATGTTTTAATGTCCATATTTGTAAGTCAACCTGATTTGGGCCCCTTGTCTATGAGTAGCATAGTCAATGTCAACTTCAGGCTGGATCTGGGAGCTGGTCTTCATGTTGTGGACCAGCCAATGTGAAGAGTAGTTTTCTGAGGTAATCTATGAGTTTCCTTGGTCTTCCAATATCATTCTCTCCAGGTTTGTATAATTCCCTCCCATGGGTTCCTGCTGACTCCCCAAACACTGGGATGCATACAGTGCTTGGCCAGTGTTTTAGTTCTCCTGGATGCTGAAGAAAATTTCAAAAAATATGTTGGCTTGAACAATGGCTGGCTCATGGTTTTAAGTCTAGGAAAAGTCCACAATCAAGGTATCACAAAGGTGATGCTCTCCCCCATAATACTGTGATGTGTGGGGATCCTTGGTCCTTGGCTTTTCTGTCACATGGTAATGTATGGGTTTTTCTCACCTGGCTTCTCCTTTCTACCCCAGCTTCTATGGACTTTCAGTTTCTGGCTGCTCTCTCTGGCCTTCTCTCTCTTTCTGTGTGATCTTCCCCCTAAAACCTTCAGTAATAGAATTAAAACCCTTTCTGATTCAGATGGAACACACTTCAACTGAAGTAAGCTCATCAAATGTTGACAGGATGGGTAACATTTAATAACATATTCTTCTGGAGGAAAGAGCTCCAAACCACCACATCCAGTTACTCTGCTCTTTCCTCACCTCATCCCCTGCCCTGTTCCCCAGCTCTATTTCAGAGACCCATGAGCCAGGGGACTATCATCTGCTTCCAGAATCTACAGAACTGTGGATATCTCACACCTAGTCACCTCAACCCTGACATTACACACCTTCCCTGTTCTGGGCTCATGGTTACTTCTTTTTCTCTTGAAGGGAGAACATAACATATTCTACCATGTTTGAACCAGAAATGCTCAAATTAGCACTTAAACAGCACTTCTTTCACCTGAGATGGTATTTAAAGCTTACAGAACAGAGAAAACAGAGGAAAGCAAATTTAGAGTCATACACCAAGTGGCCATGGATTTTCATTTAATCACAGGGTCTTGCAAAACTGGCCACTGGGGTTAGGAGGTTGCTCTTTGGATCTGAATGCAGCACAGGGAGGAGGGAGGGCAGTTGGCCTGGCCAGGTGGATGACATTTTGTGTCTGAGATGAGAGGATGTCTTTTTTGTAGTCTTCCTTGTAGACTCAGGACAGAAATGAATCTACAATCTCAACTTGCTTCTCTCCTAAGTTTCTGCCCAGACAGTTTGAACATTCCATGGCAGCTTGTCTTCAGATATGAAAGATACTCTCCAAAACTTTAAGTAGAGAGAAAATTGACAGGGCATGGTAAGGTAGTCACACCTTACAGGAGGTAAAACCTAAGGTGAAAGTGTAAAGGTGAAAGACACAACACAAGGTCAAGTAAAATGAGAGGGCAAAGGGTGGTGACCAGCCATGTGAGGAACCAGCCACAGTGGAAGCCCATTATGTCTTGAGTTCCTCAGGAGCAGGGTACAGAATCTGATGTTTAGTCCCTGGGACCAGGTTCTGGTGTGAGGTCTGTAATTTTCTGTAATCACACCTGTGACCAAGAAAAATTTAAGTCAGCACAGTCTGATTTTGGTTTGTTCTCTGGAAAAAAGATCAACAGAACAGAAAGGCAGTGTGGACCACTGGTGTGACTGTGCCTTTCTTAGATATGTGGAGTCCCCAGCAGGGCTGAGGCTGGTGCCCTTGGCCAGATGCTCACCTGTGTACAAACTGCCACCTGCCTTTCTGCTGTGAGGTCTGCTCATGTCCATAGGAGCCTGTGCCTTTTCCTCCCTGCAGTGGGTGGTGCAATATTTTGCATGCAGGATTCACTGACCCATACTGGGGAAAACCCTGGAGGCCATATCTGGAGAAGGGTCCACGCACCAGCAGTGGATAAGCAGACATGCAGGTTGGGGGTTACCTTGAGACACAGACCCCACTGCAGCTTCCAGAATTCATCCTCCCCTAGAGGTAATCCATGCACAGTCCTGGGCCTCTGATGACAATCAACAGGCCACAGAGTTGGGGGGTGAGGACCTTAGAGGAGACAGCCCAATACACACAATAAGCAGGTCAGCATTTCCTAGTGGATTTCCAGAAATCATAAAGTTCTCCCAGCCACTTCTACAAAAAAGAGGAGAGACAGGGCACCTCTCCTCTGGCCTGTATTTCTGAGGTGTCTCAGAAGTCCCAAGCACAATGATCTCCTGTTTCCCTCAATTGCCTTGGGCCCTGAAGCCTCTTTCTAGCTTATTCTTTGCCCCAAACAGAGGACTGCTTGGGTTTCTAAGCATCCACAACATCTGGACTTTATATCCCAAATTGCAGTGTTAAGGTCTCTGGAGAGTCTTGCACCTTCTGGGTGAGAGTTTTCAGTTGATGGTGTCACAAATGGAGACACAATGACCAAAGTCACTAAGGGCAGGGGTCATGGCAGGAGGCAGGAGAGACAGAGATGAGGGCCACTGAAGGCTGTGAGGGTTCTAGGTAGTCTAGAGGGTGTTCCTCAATCTCCCATCCTCCAGTAGATGCCCCATCCTGTCAAGTGTCCAACCAGACAAGATCCCCTGAAGCAGGGATCTCCCTAATATGAAGCTGAAGGCCAAGCTGACTCAGCAATGCCCATGGAAGGCAGAATGATATGGGACATGAGAGAGAGTGTGAGTAGTCTTCAAATCACAAGCTCTGCCTGATAAAAGCAACAGCAGTATGGGCAAAAGCAGCACAACCTGCCAGCACTCACCATGCCCTTATCACTGAGAGCATCTCTTGGGACCTGCACACTTGCACCCCCGCATGTGTGTCATGCCCCATCCTTGTGGCCATTTCATCCCTTCTTCTCACTCCTCTGAATTCAAAGCTTCCTGCCCACCCTCACACTGACCTGATGGCCTTGTTTGCTTCTGTTTAAACTCAGCCTCTTTGAGGCATAATTGACACACTGTAAACTACACAGGCTTAGATGCTACAGTTGTTATGATGTGATGTTTTTACACATTTTTCCATCTGTGAAGCTGAGACTAAGGTAACAAACACATCCACCACCCACAGAATTCCCACCTGCCATCTCCACACCTCCCTCTATCCCATCCCCAAGGACCCCTGAGGTGCTTTCTGTCACTATGGATTCGTTTGCATTTTCTAGAATTTCATACAGATATAATCAAACACATTACTCTCCTTCTCTCTCCTTTGGTCTGGCATCTTTAACTCAGTATAATTGCTTGGGGATTTGCCCATGTGGCTTGTATCAAAAGTCCATTCCTCTTTATTGCTGAGGAGGTTTCCATGGTGCAGATGAGCCAGAGATTTTTCCTGCACTCTCCCATCAGTGGGCATTGGGTCTGGATCTGCTTTGGGCCTTTACAGGTAAAGTTTCAGAGACACACTCAGTGTTGGCAACTTGTTTGCTTTCATATCTCTCAGGTAATATCTTGGAGAGGAATGGTGGATCCTGTGGCATGGCCACATCTGGCCAAGAGGCTACACCTGTTTCCTCATTCCCCTCCCACCTACCTACCCCAAATGGGTCCTGGTGACCTCTTCTCTCCCATCACAACCCAGACATTCTCTGACCCGAGGACAATCAGTTCTTTCCTGTTTCTGTCTACAGGACCTCTTCTCAATGAGGCCAGCTCTGACACCCAATCAAAAAATTGCCCCATGTGGCCCCATATTTGGGACTACCCTATGTTCTGCATCTGTAACACTGTGTCCCTACAACCTCCTGTCTACCATCATTATTCTCCCACTAACATCTCTGAAGGCACAGAGATTTGTCCTTGTCAGATATCAAGTCACCTGGATGCTTCCTGTTAACAGGTAGCAGAAAGCACACACTACTGGCTGCTGTTACTTCAGGTACCCAGGACTTTTGGGACAGAGCCTCTCCTGACACCCTGTACTGGTTTGCATGTATTATGTCCCCCAGAAAAAGCCATATTCTTTGATGCAATCTTGTGGGGCAGACATATTAGTGGGGATTCAGTTGGAAAGTTTGGATTAGGTTGTTTGCATGGTAATGCACCACACACAACTGTAGGTGATATCTCTCATGAGATAATTTCCATGGAGGCATGGCTCCACCCACTCAGGGTGGGCCTTGATCAGCAGAGCCATACAAATGAGCTGACAGAAGGAACTCAGTACAGCTGAGACTGACATTTTGAAGAGGAGTTACAGCCAAGAGGGACCCTTTGAAGAATACACAGAAGCTGAGAGTGTAGCTGAATATAAGAGACAGTTTGAAGATGGCTGTTGAAAGCAGACTTTTGCTCCAGAGAAGCTAAGAAAGAACAAATGCCGCAAGAGCAACTAAGAGTGACATTTTTGAGGAACTGAAGCCTAGAGAGGAACATCCTGGGAAAAAGCCATTTTGAACCCAGAACTTTGGAGGAGACACCAAGCACATGCCTTCCCAGCTAACAGAGATTTTCTGGACAACATTCACCATCCTCCAGTGAAGGTATCCTATTGCTGATATGTTACCTTGGACACTTTATGGCCTTAAGACTATAGCTGTGTAACCAAATAAACCTCTTTTTATAAAAGCCAATCCATTTCTGGTGTTTTGCATTCTGGCAGTGTTATCAAATTAGAACACATCCCATCCCTTTTCCAGGCCCCCAGAGCTGGTGCAAGTCTCATCCTCCCTTGCCAGCCCTGTACCCACCATAAAGCTGAGCCAGCACCTGTGATCTAGCCAGGTGAGGTCTTCCTGTGACACTCCAATGGTTTCCTTCTTACCACCTGTGTCCACTGGGGAGACATGGAGGAAGGGCTCACCTAATGCCTTTAGGGTGAATTACCTGAGCAAAGATGAACTAGGTGGAAGAGAAAACCAGGGGATGGCAGAGAAGGGGGTGCTACATGCCACAGGAAGTCACCCCTGAGTCTGACATTCCAAGGTCACTGAGGTTCATCTGGGGTCAGGATATTGGCAGGGAGACCCCAGAGCCTGGCCATGGTGTGTGACTCTATGTTTGGTACTCTAAGTGCAGTGGTCCAACCATCAGCCCCCAACGATGCCTTCTGGGGATCACAGATGCTCCTTGAGTTTTCAGGGGACATCTGGACTGAGCCACACTGTGCCAGTGAGCACTATCCCAGGGTAAGCAGATGGGGTTGGCTGACTGCTCAAGATGTTGAGTTAAAGAGCTTTATTTTCAGTTAAAGAAAGAGGTTCCAGAGTTCTCTGTGTTGAGTCCCCTGATAGCACTGAGGATTCTTTATCCCACTGCCATGTTTAAATAGTTCAGTTGGCTATTCCCTATAGTTGACAAAGCATTTGAGAAATGTTCCTGAGATCAGGAGTCCAAGAAGTTCTGTTCCTCTCTCAGACAGAGAGTCCAGCTCCTGGCATAAGTTCTGTGCTGTTCAGGCCTTTGTAGAGAAAGGAGGGTATGCTGCTGTTCAAGCCTTCCTATCTATCTCTGGCCCAAGGTACAACCCACCACCCAGCTATCTTGGGGAGTGGGACCTTTGCTGTCATATCTGTTTTCACAGGGGCTTCTTTCTGTTGTCCTGAGGGGGCAAAGCTGGGTGGAGATGGCACAGTAAGGGTGGTATTTGGTGGATATTGCCTTCAGGTTGTGGTTCATTTTGTTTGCAAAACAAGCATTGTATTCAACTAATTAAAGTTTAATATTCTGAGCTTCTCCTTTAATCCACTTAAATTTGTATCCAAGACATCATTCCATGTCAAAGTTTAGAGATTAGGACAACCTTCTTGTGCCTGGCTGAAATTTCCCTGACATGATTGTGCATGAACTGAGGTGTTAGTTTCCAAAGACTGACACAGAGATGGGTCTGCATTGATGAGCCACATTATGGAGGATATTGCTCTCCTTTGTCCTTTGCCCTATTCCTGATTATTTACTCAGGATGAATTCCTAGAAGCAGAATTTCTGGGTCAGTCCTGAGAGCCCCAGGGGTGGCCTCAGGATTCTGGGTGTGTTTTGAAGACACACCTGTGCTCTGCTCACCTGCCCACATACTCACCTTTTTGGGCTGACCTGGATAGTTGTTAGAGCTGAAGCTCTTGGTGATGGGAGTCAGTTATCCAGAGAAATTAGCTCCTGACCCTGCTCCCAGAGGCCCCCAAGCTGCTCTATGCACCCTCCTTCCTGTAGGATCACATGTGTAGGGTGGAGGAGCTGAGACTGGGAGAGCAGGGGTGGGGTGAGCTTTCATGCCCACTGATGTGGGGTCTTGGGGTAGCAGGATAATCTTCACTGGGATTGGAGAGGAACATGGGGAAGTCAGTGAGAATGGTGTCAAAGCAACATCTGCAAAGGCAGTGAGAACAAGGGTGTGGGGTGTTCCCCTGAGTTTGGGGGTAGATATGCTGAGCCCCCAGGGTCCTGACAGGGTGGTGCCATCTCAGGTCCCTGTATTATCCCCCTGCCTTTCACAGGGTTGACTCAAGAGATGTCAACTGCGGGACTATCCCTTGATCTCAGCTTCTTCCATTCTCTTAGTCATCAGTGTTCACTGAGCAGCTTGTATGATACAGTGGGAAGCAAAGTCAAGTTTGTGACCTCAGGGGACTCACAGGCAAACAGGGAAGACAGAAATAAGCAGATAATCCTTAGAAGATGTGCTGGTTTGAATGTATTGTGTCCCCCAGAAAAAGCCATATTCTGTGATGCAATCTTGTGGGGCAGACATATTAGTGGGGATTAAGTTGAAATGTTTGGATTAGGTTGTTTGCATGGAAATGTACCCCACCAAACTGTAGGTGATAATTCTGATGAGATATTCCCATAGAGGCATTGCCCCACCCATTCAGTGTGGGCCTTGATCAGTGGAGCCATATAAATGGGCTGACAAACAGAAGGAACACAGTGCAGCTGATAGTGACATTTTGAAGAGGAGCTACTGCCAAGAGGGACACTTTGAAGAACACACAGAAGCTGAGAGAGGAGCTTCAGATGAGAGACAGTTTGAAGATGGCCATTGAAAGCAGACTTGCTCCAGAGAAGCTAAGAGAGGACAAATACCTCAAGTACAACTAAGAGTGACATTTTTGAGGAACTGCATCCTGGAGAGGAACGTCCTGGGAGAAAGCCATTTTGAAACCAGAACTTTGGAGCAGACACCAGCCACATGCCTTCCCAGCTAGCAGAGGTTTTCCAGATGCCTTTGGCCATCCTCCAGTGAAGGTACCTAATTATTGATGTGTTACCTTGGAAACTTGATGGCCTGAAGACTTTAACTGTGTAACCAAATAAACCCCCTTTTATGAAAGCCAATTCATTTCTGGTGTTTTGCATTTTGGCAGCATTAGCAAACTAGAACAAAAGAGAAGCGAATGCTATGATGGTGTGAGGTGAGAAACCAGAGAAACAACTGGCCATGGGAGCCCAGGGTATGTGGAAACTTGGGTCTGATGGCAGCAATTCATGGGATGGGGGCAGTTGCATCCACCAAGAACTGTATCTGTCAGCAAAACCCAGTCATGCTCTCACCTGCCCTCCTCCCACCCACTCCCCCTCTGCAGACCTGGGACCTTCACTCAGGCTCACTTTCACTCAACATCCCACTTTCTTTCACCAGATCTCTTCATGTCCAAGTTGTGGACATATATATATATATATATATCAATAAGGATATGTGCCTCAATTCAGTAAGTGCCACCTTTTGTATTCCCTGAAAGCACTACTCTTTATAGTTAATTTTGAAACAGTTGCAAACTTACAGAAATGTCACAAGTAAAGTATAAGGAACATTTTTGTTTCCTGTGAACCATTTATTGACATGATACCCCATCATTCCCCTAATACTTAAATGTGTACTTCCCTCAAGTAAGGGATTCTTCAAAGTCATGTTACAGTCTTAATATCAGAAAATCAACACTGAAACATTTTTGCTAAGTGTCAAACCCCATTGAAGTTTAATATTTTGTCTCAATAATGTTTCCAGATGGTGAAGTAGCCAGTCCACTGTCACATGTTACCTTTAGTTGATGTGATTTAATACCCTTCCATCTGAAAAAGTTCACCAGTCTTCCATTGACTTTCATGACCTTGATACTTTTGACTACTTCAGGTCAGTTATTCTATAGTGCACCCCCCCCCCCGCTTTGTGGCTGTGCTTGATGTTTCCAGTTGTGCATCTTTGAGAGGGATTTCACAGAAGGAATGCTGGGTCCTCCTGGTATCCTGGCAGGTGGCTCCTGACTTTGGTCATCCCATTACTAGTTGTGTTCATCAGTTCACCTGATTAGCATGGTCCACCAAGCTTCTCCCTATAAAGTTAGTCCTTTCCCCTTTGTATAAGTTTTTTGGGCCTGGATTACTTTGGAACTGTGTAACTATCCTGTTTCTTATCAAACTTTATGTATGCATGTTTGTACACGTGTTTGTATGTATATATGTATGCATGCATGTATGTATATATGTATGTTTGTATGTGTTTGCTTGTTTCAACATGGACTCATGCTTTCCTATTTAATTCAACAGGTGATAATCTGTTGATATCATTACTTATTCTAATGTTTCAATTTTCCTTGATTTGGCCAGTTGTGGCACAATAAACCAACATCTTTGACCTTTTGATAGATGCTTTTAATTCATCAAGCCCTTCCTTACTTTCTAGCAATATGATGTTGTAAGCTTATCTTGCACTTTTCCTGCTGCAGTCTGGAAATCATCTGTTTCTCCAATAAGCCCTGGTTCTAAGATCTGGGTGTTCATTGCTACTGGATGTTGATGGCTCCCAGGTCCTCCAAAGAGGAGGAGGCCACTGGGCTGGGGGTAGCCTGAAGGAACAGCTTGAGGAGCCTGTGTCAAGCTGACATGTCTTGAGATGGTCCTTCCAGGGGTGCATGCAGTGAAGTCAAGAGGGGGGTACCCTGAAGTCCTTTCATCAACTTTTTATTTTGAAATGCTTTTAATCTTACAAGGTGGTTGCAAAAATAATATAAAACACACAGAAAGAACTCCAATACACCTCACACACTGATACACCAATTTTTAACATTTTGCCACATTTTTTTGTATCATTCTGTCTATCTATTTATTTTCTAAACATTTGAGAATAGTTATATATATATGCCCAGATATTTTTGGCCACCTGAGAGCCCATAGAAGATCCCACAGCTTGAGCTCCATGTCTGTGAGTGGGTTTTTAGGCATGTGTGTTTGTGTGTGTGTGTCTGTGTGTGTTGCATGTTGGGTGAGTGCCTTGGGCCTCATGCTGATGTGAGGTTTTGCCTTAAAGACTCACAATCTCACTTGCAAGCTCTGCACTGATGCTATCAACATCTACCCAACCTCAAGCAAAACCACACTCATGCACACACTTTACCAAAACCAAATGAAACCATAAGAGAAATCACACTCAGCAACACCAGAAAATCTAAAACCTAGCCCAAGTTCACAAGTCTTTGTTCATTGCCTCCAAGAGGCTCTTCATCCTTAGAGGCAATTTCCAAAAAGCAAAAACATGAATAGCAAAGTGAAAACCTTGTGAACACAATTTTTAGACTTACAGATAGGTTGAAGATGCATAAACGATTTTGTCCTGTAGAAACACCTCAACAAGTTGCCATGATACTTAAAAGATTGTGGGTCTTGAAACTCTTTGCCCTCAAGTGAACCTCTCACCTAATCATTGTCATTATTAGGTAAAAGAAAATAACAGTTGTGCAATATTAACTAAACTATAGCCCTTATTGGAAATTCAGAAATTTTCTCTTGAATGCCCTTTTCTGATCCAGGGTCCACTTTGCTTGGGATGTTATTTTAGAGAGTCTGCTCAAGCATTTAAATTTCCTCCACCTTTCTTCTTTTGTGAATTTGATGCATGTTATTATATTGAGACTCTTAGATGGAAATTCTCCATTTTAAACTATGCAAGAATTCTTTGTGACATTTAAATTATCCTTTACTCATCAACTTAAAATATTTTATATGGGACCCATATTTTCATATACTTTGCATACAAAATGAATTCTCTTTTCAAAAAGCTGATTTATTGAGATATATTCATAAAATCCATTGAAAATATACTATCACTGTCTTTTAGTATAATCACAGAGTTGTGCATTCAACACCACAATCAATTTTAGAACATTTTCCATGCTCCAAAAAGAGAAACCCCATTCCCTTTAGCAGTTACCTCTCAATCCTTCTACCCTTCCCTAGTCCTACATAACCACTGATCTAATTCTTTCTCTATAGATATCTTTATATTTGCATTTTATACAAATGAAATCATACCATAAGTAGTACTTTGTGTCTAGTTTCTTTCACTTTGAATAATAGGTTTTTAAAATAACTATTAATATTTTTCTTTTAATTAGACAAGTAGATTTACATAATAGTCATTTAAAACTAAAACATTCCCATATACCTCCTATTGTTGACACTTTGGATTTGTGTAGTACCTTTGTTACAAATGATGAAAGATTGATATACTTCTGTTAACTATTGTCCATAGTTTGCATTAGGTGTATTTTTCCCATATAATATTCTATTATTAACATTTTTGCAATTGAGATGAATATTTGATATAATTCATGAAAGAACATTCTTATATTTGTAATTTTAACTGCAGTCATAATCCACAACAGGGTTCACTGAGTTATAGATTCCCATGTTTTATCCTCTAACTTTCCCTCTACTGTCATATATGACCCACAATTCCCCCCTTTAATCACATTCACAAACATAATTCAACACTGTTAATTATGAACACAATAATGTATTACCATCATCACAATCCATTTCCAAACATTTATGATCAACCTAAATAAAAATTTGGCACAAATTAAGCTCCCCATTCTCTACCCCCATTTGATCCCCCTAGGGTCCTACATTTTAGATTCCAAATCTATGAGCTTTCTCATTATAGTTAGTTCACATTAGTGATACTATAGAGTATTTTTCTTTTTGTGTCTGGCTTATTTCACTCAACATAATGTCCTCAAGGTTCATCTAAGTTGTCACATTCATCAGGATGTCATTCCTTCTTACAGCTGAATACTTTCCATCACATTTTGTTTATCCATTCTTCAGTTGATGGACGTGGGTTGTTTCCATCTTTTGGCAACTGTGAATAATGACCCTATGAACATTCATTTGCAAATGTATGTTTGGGTCCCTGTTTTCAATTCTTCTGTGTATAGACCCAGTAACAGGTTTGCCAGATCACATGTGAATTCTATACTTAGCTTTCTGGGGAACTGCCAAACCATCTTCCACAGTGGCTGCACCATTTTTTATTACCATCAGCAGTGAATAAGTGTTCCTTTTTTTCTACATTTTCTCCAATACTTGTGATTTTCTGTTTGTTTAAAAGTGCCCATTCTAGTAGGTGTGAAATGAGAGCTCATTGTAGTTTTGATTTGCATTTCCTTGATAGTGATGTTGAACATCTTTTCATGTGTGTTTTGACCATTTGTATTTCTTCTTTGGAGAAATGTCTATTTAAGGCTTTTACAAATTTTTAATTGGGTTGTTTGCCTATTTTTTGTTGGGTTGTTGGATTCCTTTATATATTCTGGATATTAAATCCTTAACAAAATATGTGATTTCCAAATATCATCTCCCTTTGACTAGTCTGCCATTTCACTTTCTTGACAAGGTCCTTTGAAGCAGGAAAGTTTCTAATTTTGAAGAGGTCCCATTTATCTATTTTTCCTTTTGTTGTTTGTGCTTTGGGTATAAAAGCTAAAAAACTATTGTCTAAAACAAGATCTAGAAGATTCTGCCTGTTTTTTAATAAGAATTTTGATTATTATGTTTAGGTCTTTGACAAATTTTCAGTAGATTTTTGTGTATGGTGTGAGTTAGAGAGCCACCTTCATTCTTTTGCATATGTATATCCACTTTTCCCAGGATCATTTGTTAAAGTGACAATTCTTCCTCATTGAGAGGACTTGGCACTCATCAAAATTCAGTTGGCCAAATTAGGTGGGGCAAGATGGCAACATAGGGAGGTGTGGAATTTAGTTGGTCCCCTAAAGCAACTAGCAAATAGCCAGAAACAATGAAAAATAGTTTGGAACAACTGATGGGGGGACATCTGTGATTGGACATCATACACCAGACAGGAATGGGTTGAATGCCTGAGACTGCAGAATAGAACTAGAAATCTTATACTGAATACAGCCTTGTCCTGATACCTGGGTCCATCTGGTTTAGAAAATCTGATTGGGGTAATCAAGGAAACCAGATGCCTAGAAAACAAAATATACAGATCACACTAGGAAGAGTGAAGATATGGCCCAAAGATACAACTTACACTTCAACTGAGACACAGGAATTAAAATAGCTGATAATTAATCAAACAAATCTCCTAAATCAATTCAAAAATCAAATCATAAGTTGAAGGAAGATATGGCAAAATAGATGAAGGATATAAAGAAGAAATTGGGAAATATAAGGAAGAACATGAAAGTTTGAAAAAATAATTGGCAGCATATATGGGAATGAAAGTCACAACAGAAGAGATGAAAAACACAATGGAAATATACAACAGCAGATTTGAAGAGGCAGAAGATATAATTCATGAACTGGAGAACAGGATATCTGAAATCCTACACATGAAAGGACAGATAGGGAAAAGAATGGAAAAATATGAGAATGGTCTCATGGAACCGAATGACAACATGAAGCACATGAATATATATGTTCCAGATGTCCCAGAAGGAGAACAGAAGGGAAAGGGGCAGAAACAATAATGGAGGAAATAATCACTTAAAATTTTCCATATGTTATGAAAGGCATAAAATTACAGATACAAGAAGTGTAGTGTATGCCAGACCAAATAGATCTGAGTATAGGGAAACCAAAACACTTAATGATCAGATTATCAAATGTCAAAGACAAAGACAGAATTATGAATGCAGCAAGATAAAAGCAATCCATCACATAGAAATGAAGCTTAATAAGGCTGTGTGGATTTCTCAGAAACTATGGAGGTGAGAAGGCAATGATATGATATATTTAAGATACTGAAAGAGAAAAACAGCCAACCAAGAATTCTATATCTGACAAAGCTGTCCTTCAAAACTGAGGGAGAGTTTAAAATATTTTCAGACAGACACAGAGAGTTTGTGAACAAGAGATCTGCTCTATGAGAAATACTAAAGGGAGCACTGCAGGCAGATAGGAAAAGACAGGAGAGAGAGGTTTGGAGAATAGTGTAGAAATGAAGACTATAGTAAGGGTAAAAAGAGAGAGAGAGGAAAAATAAAAATAAAATGATATATGACATAAAATCCAAAAGACAAAATGGTAGAAATTAAACTTTACATTGAATGAAATTAGCCAGAAACAAATGGGCAGATACTGTATGGTCTCACTAATATGTGATAACAATGAGCAAAATTTGAGAGTTGTGAATGCAGGTTATCAGGAAAGAAAAAGAGGATAGAGAGCAGGCATTTGATGTTGAATGACTACAGAATGTTCAACAGTATTGATTGTATAGATCCAGAAATTAAATGGACAGTGTAATATTGTGTGATGATAACACAATATTGCAAGTACTCTGAACAAACATAGTGTGAGAACTGTTGAAAGAGGAAGGCTAAGGGCAGGATGACACCAGAAGGAAAGAGAAAATAAAGACTGGGATTGTATAACTTAGTGAAACCTAGAATGGTCAATGATGGTGATTAAATGTCCAAATATAAGAATGTTTTTAAATGAAGGAGAACAAATGAATGTCAACATTGGAAGGTGGTGAATATTGGATGGTATAAGGGAAAATACAATGAATGCAAACTAGAGTCCATAGTTAACAGTAACATTGTAAGATGCTTCCATTAACTGTAACAAAGTCAATATACCAAAGCTAAATATCTATAAGAGGGGGATGTAAGTGAGTGATATGGAATTCTTGGTGATGATGTTGTCTGACCTTTTAGTTGTATTTCACTTTTATGTGTCTTCTAAATTTTGTATTTTTATACTTCATTTTTTTCTCCTTTTCCTCTTTCTTTGAGGAAAAGCTGGAAATATCTTCATGTAGATTGTGGTGGTGAATGCATAATTATGTGATTTTACTGGGAATCACTGATTGTTTACTTAGGATGGATTGCACATTCTGTGAATAAAACTGCTAAAAAATAAACAGAGGAATAAAAGTGCTGCAAAAAAATTCATTTGGCCATAGATGTGAGGACTTATTTCTGAACATGCAATTCAATTCCATTGGTCTATACATCAATCCTTTTGCTACTACTGTGCTGTTTTTATTTCAGATGCTTTGAAATAAGTTTTAAAATAGTGAAGGATAGGTTCTCCAACTTTTCTTCTTTTTCAAGATGACTTTGACAGTTCAGGGACCCATACACTTCCTTGAAAGTTTGACAATTGGCTTTTCCAGTTTTGCAAAGAAAATGGTTGCAATTTTCATTGGGATTTTGTTGAATGTATAAAACACATTGGGTACAATTGACATTTTAACACTATTTAGTACTCCAATCCATGAACACAGAATATCCTGCCATTTATTTAGGTTTTCTGTAATTTCTTTTAACAATTTTTAATAGGTTTTTGTGTACAAGTCCTCTTACAACCTTGCTTAATTTTTCCCCAGATATTTGATTCTTTTAGTTGTTCTGTAAATGGATTTTTTCCTTGACTTTCTCTTCAGATTATTCATTACTGGTGTGTAAAACTCTACTGATTTTTGGGTGTTAAACTTGTACCAGCCACTTGGCTGAATTTCTTTATGAGATCAAGGAACTTTGTTGTGGATGATTCAGGATTTGTTATATACAGGATCATTTCATGTGGAAATAGGGAGTTTTATTTCTGCCTTTCCAATTTTGTTACCTCTCATTTATAATTTTTGCCTAATTGCTCTGGCAAGAACTTCCAGTATAGTGGGGACAATAAACATTAATGGAAAGTTTTAGTCTTTCTCCATTGAGTATGATGCTATCTGTGGGTTTTTCATACATACACTTTGTCATGTTGAGGAAGTTTCCTTCTATTCCCAGGTTTCTAAGGTATTTTTCAAGAAGTGATGTTGGATTTTGTCAAATGCATTTTCTTCATAAGCTTAAAGGATCACATGCTTTCCCCATTATTCTATTAATTTGGTTTATTACAATAGTTTATTTTCTTATGTTGCACCAATCTTGCATACCCAGGATAAATCTTCTTGATCATGATGCATAATTCTTTTCATGTGCTGCTGGTTTTAATTTGGCTAATATTTTTATTCCTCATTTTTTGATTGAGATATATTCACAAACAATACAATGATCCAAGGTGTACAATCAGTTGTTCACAGTACCATCATACAGTTGCGCATTCATCATTACAACATTGAACATTTTCATTATTCCAAAAAAAAAATTAAAATGAGAATAAAAATTAAAGTAAAAAAGAATGCCCAAAACATCCTATCCAACATCCCCCCATATTATCCATTTAATATTTGTCCACATTTTTCTACTCATATGTCCATATGCTGGATAAAGGGAGTGTGAGCCACAAGGATTTCACAATCACATTGTCACTCTGTGTAAGCTATATAGTTATACAATCATCTTCAAGAATCAAGCCTACTGGATTGCAACTCAGAAGTTTCAGGTAGTTCATCCTACCTATTCCAATACACTAAAAACTACAGATGAATATCTACATAATGCATAAAATAACCTCCAGAATGACCTCTCAATGCCATTTGAAATCTCTCAGCCACTGAAACTTTATTTTGTTTCAGTTCTCTTCTCCCTTTTGGTCAAGAAGCCTTTCTCAATCCCAAAATGCCAGGACCAGCCTCATCTCCAGGAGACATGTCCCACATTTCCAGGGAGTTTTACACCCCTGGGAGTGTAAAACTCCCAGTGAGTTTACCTGCAGATTTCGCTTAGAGAAAGAGGCCACATCTGAACAGCAAAAGAAGTTTTCTTGGGGTGATCCTTAGGCACATTTATGAGGTTTGGGTGGTATTTTTAGAGTATTTTTATATTTGTATTCATAAGAGATATTGGCCTACAATTATCTTTTCTTGTGGTATCTTTATCAGGCTTTGGTGTTAGTGTGATGTCCTGATAGAATGATTTAGGGAATATTTTCTTTCCACATTTTGGGAAGAGTTTAAGCAGGACTGGTATAAATTCTTCTTGAAATATTTGGTTAAATCACCAAGGAAGCCATCTGGTCCCAGGCTTTAATTTGTTGGAAGGTGTTTGATGACTGGTTCAACCTCTACCAGTTATTGGTCTGTTGAGAGCTTCTATTTCTTCTTGAGCCAGTATTGGTAGTTTGTGTTTCTCTAGGAATTTTTCCATTTCATCTAGGTTATCTAATTTTTGGTGTGCATTTTTTCATATTACCTCTTATAATCCTTCTTAATTCTTTGGGGTGTGTAGTAATGTCCCATGTTTTATTTCTCATTTAATTATTTGTTTCCTTTCACTTTTTTTTTTGCCAGTCTATCTAAAGGTTTGTCCATTTTATTCAACTTTTCAGAGAAATAGCTTTTGGTTTTGTTGATTCTATCTATCATTTTAAATTTCCTATTTAATTTATCTTTTCTGTAATCTTTTTATTTCCTTCCTTCTGCTTACTTTCAGTTTAGTTTGTTCTTTTTTCTGGATCCTTCTGTCATAAGGTTAGCTTTCTGATCAAGGTTTTCCTTCTTTTTTAATGTAAGCATTTAGAGCTATAAATTTCTCACTCAGCACTGTCTTTGTTGCATCTTATAATGCACATATTGGTACACTTGATGGTGTCCCAAAGGTCTCTTAGGTTCTGTTTGCATTTTTATGCTTTTTACTTCCTGTTCCTCATCCTAAATCATTCCAATTGTTTTGCCTTCCTGTTCACTGATTCTTTCCTCTTCCAGCCCAAATCTGTTGTTGAAACTCTATAGGGAATTTTTCACTTCAGTTTATATGGTATGTGACTCCAGGATTTATGTTTGGTTCCTTTTTAAAATTTTTCTTTTTATTGAGATTCTCATATTGTTCACTCATCATTTTCTTGATATCTGTTAGTTCTTTCTTCTTATTTCCTTGATCCCCTTAAGCATATTTAGGATCATTTTTTAAAAAGACTTTTCTTGTCTGTCCAAGTCTGGTCTTCTTGGTTGAAGGGTTCTTGATTTTTATGTTTCCTTTGGATGGGTCATCATTCCCTGTTTATTTCACTTGTAAGTTTTGTCACACGATGTACAGTTTAATACTTTCAAGTGTTAACTCTGGGATTTAGTTTCTGGGCTGTCTTTTCCTTATCTTTATTTCCAGCTAGTGATACACTAAGATTTCCATGAGTGCCAAGAGGTAATAAAGTCAAATCACTGCAGACAAACTAAGAAAAACCACCTCCCAGAGTCTTTGAAAATTACTCTGCTTTGTTGTGGTCTCCTTCAAAGTTTAGCCCTTCTATCAAAAAGATCCACCCGTGGTAAATGAGAGATGCAATGTCCTCTCTGTCTTATCTAAGCCTGCCTGTAATCTGCTTCTAGACCTGGGCCTGGGCTTGCTCATGGCCTTAACATTTCCCCATTTAGAGGATTATGAATGCCCCCTCTACTCCTCATGAAATATACTTTCTCCCCATCCTGGGTGCTCCATTGTGTGACTTAATGCAGGAAATCCTTTGGCTCAAACCTTTCTGTCTCCCAAACACAACCAATTACCCCATGTTACATTCCCTCAAAGCAAAGTTCTGGGTCCTGCCTGACTGAAACAAGGAGACCAGAGCCTCCCTCATTTCCAAACTCATGTCTGTGGAGAAGATCAAAGATGTCTAGGACCACCTTTCATCTAGGCCTCGTTTCTCCTTTACCAAATACTTTCCAAAATAAATGTGTTAGCAATTCTTTCTAGGAGAAAGCCAATGCTCATACTCACAGGAAGAGTGGAGACTTGCCAGAGACAAATGTGAGGAAAAGAGAGGACAGAAAGGGCCCCAGCATCCCTGCCCCCATCATTCTCTGGCAGGAAATGTGAAGACCATTGATCACACTGTCCATACATAGAGAAGGAAAGCACATGTAAGTGAGGAAAACATGAAAGCCCCTGGGAAATGAGGCTGCAGGAGTTTCCTCTGTCCTTCCAGAGGAAATTCTGCTTCCCTAGAACATGGCTTTGAGGTTGGCAGCAGCTCTGCTTCTATGCTTCTAGGGCATTTCTTTCAGAGAAAGGCAGATCTAGTGAAAGAGAAGGGCCTTAGGGGCTGGAGGCCTTGCTGAGAACCAGCCATCACCAAGTCATCCCATGGTTCTCTCCCAGAGTGCAAAGATGCAGGTCAGAGGTATGACAGCACTATCTGCCCTTCCTGGTTCTACAAGAAAGAGCAGGGTCACTGCCACCTGGGGCTACAATATCTCAGTGCTGGCTTTAAAGTTCCTTAGGAAGTCTCCTAATCCCTATAAAAGGAGAAAGGCTGCATCCAACCAGTGCATCCAACCCAGAAGTCACTATCCACCAAGGCCAGTCCCAGTAACACCAGGGGTGCTTTAATCACTTTCAGGAAAATACTGTAAGAGGGCAGCTCCAAAGGCATGTTCAAACCAGAGCCTAGCCAAACTTGCCCAGTTCTAGGGGCATGTAACAATGAATTTTTAGTTGATGCCCTCACTCCTGGATTCATCATTACTGTACCTGGAGTTTCTTGTCTGCCCAGACCCAAAACACCACCTTTACCCTCCCACCTGCCAAACCCAAGCCCCATCATCAGACTTCATCCCTGCCCCATCTGATCCTATGGCCTTCCACCCCTCCCCAGATTTGTACATAACTCATGACCCAAAAGTGGGCAACCACAGAAATAAGGGAAGTGACCCAGAGATCTTTTCAGCTGGGCTATGGGGAGAACACACATCCTGGCCCCTATAGCATCCAGGTGTGGAGGCCAGCCCTGTCACTGCACATGAGTAGACCTCATGAGCTATGGACATCAGAACAACCACCAATGTGCTAAGCTACATCCATGACCCCTGGAAAGCCCAAGGCTGGGCTGGATGGGTCTGGTGCAGGGTAAACACATTGCTCCTGTGCTCAACTCTGGCTGACACCTAGTGTGAGTTGAGGTAGATCTGGCATTCCCAGGAGGAGATTTGGGTAGGGGCAAGCTGAGAAAGCCAGAGTGGGAGACTTAATCCAATGGGGATGTCCCAGCCTGTGATCTGCATGAGGGTGTCCTGGAGAGTGGCCAAGGAATCAGTGGTGATCCCAAGGGGGTGAGTGCATGGACATTTCCTACTGCTTTTCCTCACAGGCAGAGCTGGAGGAGTTCTGTGTGTATGCATGTGTGTCTGTTGCTCCTTTGAATGTTATTTTTTTCTTCTGTAGCTTCCATGGTTTTCTCTGTTGCTTTCCATAAATTTCTTCTTCTCATTGTAGTTAATGTTTCTTTTGTCAATAGTTTTTCTGAGGTTCATAAAAAAAGCCTAAAGCATATTAAGTAACTAGGTATCACAATGAAGGCATATTTAGTAACTCAATATATTGCTTGGTAATTTTTAAATGGCATAAATACCAAAGAAAGAGTAAGTAAATAAAATACTAAGGCTACAGAGTATGTCTTGGGGGTGATAGGCATATAAAAAGTTGGGGAGAGGTACACAAATCATGCAATTCATGATGGCTCTGTCTTCTAAGAGGAGTGAGTAGAGCTCTATATTTCTTTTATTCTTATACCTGAGTTTTATGTTTGATAATTTCCCTTGAAAGGTTGGTAGTGAGAAGATGGTGAATTGGAGAGATGTATGGTTTAGGTACTCCTCCAGGAAAGTAGGTAGAAAGCCAGGAACTGCATGGACTGGACACAGCAGAGAAATCTGACTTTGGGCATACTTCATACAACACTTATGAACACGTCAAACTGCTGAGATCAGCAAAATCTGTAAGTTTTTGTGGCCAGGGGACCTGCACCCCTCCCTGCCAGGCTCAGTCCCATGGGAGGAGGGGCTGTCAGTGCTGGGAAGGAGAAGGGAAAACTGCAGTGGTAGCTCTTAGCAGAAACTCCTACTACTGATCCAAACTCCAACCATAGACTGAAACCAGATACCAGAGAAACTGAGCAGCCAGCCCAGCAGAGAGGAGATAGGCATAGCAAAAAACAGCAAGCAAAACTCAAAAATAAAAGCAGAGGCTTTTTGCAGTTCTGGCGAACATAGAAAGGGGAAGGGCAGAGCTCAGACCCTGAGGCTCATATGCAAATCCCGAAGAAAAACTGATCTCTCTGCCCCCTGGATCTTTCCTTAATGGCGCTAATTGCTTTGTCTCTTAGCATTTCAATAACCCATTAGATCTGCCAGGAGGGCTTTTTTTTAATTTTTTTTCTCTGTTTCTAAAACAATTACTCTAAGAAGCACAATACAGAAAGCCTCAAAGGCTTGCAATTTGGGCAGGTCAAGATAAGAGCAGAACTAAGAGAGCTCTGAGACAAAAGGCAATACTCCAGTGGCTGAGAAAATTCACTAAACACCACAACTTCCCAAGAAAAGGGGGTGTCCACTCACAGCCATCATCCTGGTGGACAGGAAACACTCCTGCCCATCACCAGCCCCATAGCTCAGAGTTGCCCCAGACAACCAAGTGTGATGGAAGTCCTTCAAATAACATGCACACACCACAGAACTGGGCATGGACATTAGCCTTCCCTGCACCCTCAGCTGGTTGTCCCAGAGTTGGGAAGGTGGAGCAGTGTGAATTAACAAAGCCCCATTCAGCCATCATTTCAGCAGACTGGGAGCCTCCCCACACAGCCCAGCACCCCAGAACTGCCCTGGGGGGACATCACTCACCTGTGACATAGCACAGTCATCCCTCAACAGAGGACCAGGGGGTGCACAGTCTGGAAGAGGGACCCACTCGCAAGTCTCAAGGGCCATACACCAATACCAAGGACTTGTGGGTCAGCAGAAGAGACAAACTGTGGCAGGACTGAACTGAAGGATTAGACTATTGCAGCAGCTTTAAAACTCCAGGAACACCAGGGAGATTTGACTGTTAGAGCCAACCCCCCCTCACTGACCACCCAGAAACAAACCCCATATAGAGGGTGGGCACCACCAACTACATATGCAAGCTTGGTACACCAATTGGACCCCACAAGACTCACTCCCCCACTCACCACAAAGGCAAACCAGGGGAGAACTGGCTTGTCAAGAACAGGTGGCTCATGGACGCCACCTGCTGGTTAGTTAAAGAAAGTGTATGCCACGAAGCTGTAGATCTGATAAATAAGAGATAAGGAATTCAATTGGTCTACACATCCTAATTACCCCTATCAGGTTAAGCAAATGCCAAGAGGCCAAAAACAACAGAAAATTCTAAAGCATATGAAAAACCAGATGATATGGATAACCCAAGCCCAAACACCCAAATCAAAAGATCAGAAGAGACACAGTGCCTAGAGCAACTCATCAAAGAACTAAAGATGAAAAATGAGACCATAGTAAGGGATACAAAGGCTATCAAGAAGACCCTAGAAGAGCATAAAGAAGACATTGCAAGACTAAAGAAAAAAATAGATGATCTTATGGAAATTAAAGAAACTGTTGAACAAATTAAAAATATTTTGGATACTCATAGTACAAGATTAGAGGAAGCTGAACAATGAATCAGTGACCTGGAAGATAACAGAATGGAAAATGAAAGCACAAAAGAAAGAATGGGGAAAAAATAGAAAAATCGAAATGGACCTCAGGGATATAATAGATAATATAAAACATCCAAATATAAGACACATTGGTGTTCCGGAAGGGGAAGAAAAGGGTAAAGGTCTAGGAAGAGTATTCAAATAAATTGTTGGGGAAAACTTCCCAAATCTTATAAACACCATAAATACACAAATCATAAATGCCCAGCAAACTCCAAATAGAATAAATCCAAATAAACCCACTCCAAGGCATATTCTGAACATACTGTCAAAGACAGAAGAGGAGCAAGTTCTGAAAGCAGCAAGAGAAAAGCAACTCTCCACATACAAAGGAAACAGCATAAGACCAAATAGTGACTACTCAGCAGCCACCATGGAGGTGAGAAGGCACTGGCACAATATATTTAAAATCCTGAGTGAGAAAAATTTCCAACCAGGAATTCTTTATCCAGCAAAGCTCTCCTTCAAATTTGATGGAGAGCTTAAATTTTTCACAGACAAACAAATGCTGAGAGAATTTGCTAACAAGAGACCTGCCCTACTGGAGATACTAAAGGGAGCCCTACAGACAGAGAAACAAAGAAAGGACAGAGAGACTTGGAGAAAGGTTCAGTACTAAAGAGATTCGGTATGGGTACATTAAAGGATATTAATAGAGAGAGGGGAAAGATATATATGACAAACATAAACCAAAGGATAAGATGTCTGATTCAAGAAATGCCTTCACGGTTATAACATTGAATGTAAATGGATTAAACTCCCCAATTAAAAGATATAGATTCATGAATGGATTAAAAAAATGAACAATCAGTATGTTGCATAAAAGAGACTCATCTTACACACAGGAACACAAAGAAATTGAAAGTGAAGGGATGGAAAAAAATATTTCATGCAAGCTTCAGCCAAAAGAGAGCCAGTGTAGCAATATTAACCTCAGATAAAATAGACTTTAAATGCAGGGATGTTTTCAGAGACAAAGAGGGCCACTACATACTAATAAAAGGGGCAATTCAACAAGAAGAAATAACAATCATAAATGTTTATGCACCCAATCAAGGTGCCACAAAATACATGAGAGAAACACTGGCAAAACTAAAGGAAGCAATTGATGTTTCCACAATAATTGTGGGAGACGTCAACACATCACTCTCTCCTATAGATAGATCAAAGAGACAGAAGACCAATAAGGAAATTGAAAACCTAAACAATCTGATAAATTAATTAGACTTAACAGACATATATAGAACATTACATCCCAAATCACCAGGATACACATACTTCTCTAGTGCTCACAGAACTTTCTCCAAAATAGACCATATGCTGGGACATAAAAAAAAAGGCTTAATAAATTTAAAAATATTGAAATTATTCAAAGCACATTCTCTGACCGTAAAGGAATACAATTAGAATTCAATAACCATCAGAGACTTAGAAAATTCACAAACACCTGGAGGTTAAACAACACACTCCTAAACCATCAGAGGGTTAAAGAAGAAATAGCAAGAAAAATTGCTAAATATATAGAGATGAATGAAAATGAGAACACAATATACCAAAACCTATGGGATGCAGCAAAAGCAGTACTAAGGGGGAAATTTATAGCACTAAATGCATATATTAAAAAGGAATGAAGAGCCAAAATCAGAGAACTAATGGATCAACTGAAGAAGTTAGAAAATGAACAGCAAACCAATCCTAAACCAACTAGAAAAAAAGAAATAACGAGGATTAAAGAAGAAATAAATGACATAGAGAACAAAACAACAAGAGAGGATAAATATCACCAAAAGTTGGTTCTTTGAGAAGATCAACAAGATTGACAAGCCCCTAGCTAGACTGACAAAATCAAAAAGAGAGAAGACCCATATAAACAAAATAATGAATGAAAAAGGTGACATAACTGTAAATCCTGAAGAAATTAAAAAAATTATAAGAGGATGCTATGAACAACTGTATGGCAACAAAATGGATAATGTAGAGGAAATGGACAATTTCCTGGAAACATATGAACAATCTAGACTGACCAGAGAAGAAATAGAAGACCTCAACCAACCCATCACAAGCAAAGAGATCAAATCAGTCATCAAAAATCTTCCCACAAATAAATGCCCAGGGCCAGATGGCTTCACAGGGGAATTCTACCAAACTTTCCAAAAAGAACTGACACCAATCTTACTTAAAATCTTTCAAAACATTGAAGAAAATGGAACACTACCTAACTCATTTCATGAAGCTAACATTAATGTAATACCAAAACCAGGCAAAGATGCTACAAGAAAGGAAAACTACCGTCCAATCTCCCTAATGAATATAGATGCAAAAATCCTCAACAAAGTACTTTCAAATCGAATCCAAAGACACATTAAAAAATCATACACCATAACCAAGTAGGGTTCATTCCAGGCATGCAAGGATGGTTCAACATAAGAAAATCAATCAATGTATTACAACACATTAACAAGTCAAAAGGAAAAAATCAATTGATCATCTCAATAGATGCTGAAAAAGCATTTGACAAAATCCAACATCCCTTTTTGATAAAAACACTTCAAAAGGTAGGAATTGAAGGAAACTTCCTCAACATGATAAAGAGCATATATGAAAAACCCACAGCCAGCATAGTACTCAATGGTGAGAGACTGAAAGC
This sequence comes from Choloepus hoffmanni, assembly GCA_000164785.2. Classification (NCBI taxonomy): domain Eukaryota; kingdom Metazoa; phylum Chordata; class Mammalia; order Pilosa; family Megalonychidae; genus Choloepus; species Choloepus hoffmanni. The sequence goes on from KN191709.1 coordinate 318,212, forward strand.
CTTCCCTCTAAGATTAGGAACTAGACAAGGATGCCCTCTATCACCACTGTTATTCAACATTGTTCTGGAAGTGCTAGCCAGGGCAATACAGCAAGACAAAAAATAAAAGGTATCCAAATTGGTAAACAAGAGGTAAAACTGTCATTGTTTGCAGATGATATGATCTTATATCTGGGAAACCCTGAGAAATTTACGATACAGCTACTACAAGTTAATGCACATAAGTCAGTAATGTTTCTATATGCTAAAAATGAACAAACTGAAGAGACACTCAAGCAAAAGATACCATTTTCAATAGCAACTAAAAAAAAAAAGTACCTAGGAATAAACTTAACCAAAGATGTACAAGACCTATACAAAGAAAACTACATAACTCTACTAAAAGAAATGGAAGGGGACCTTAAAAAATGGACAAATATTCCATGTGCATTGATAGGAAGGCTAAATGTCATTAAGATAGCAATTCTACCCAAACTCATCTACAGATTCAATGCAATCCCAATCAAAATTCTAACAACCTACTTTACAGACTTGGAAAAGCTAGTTATCAAATTTATTTAGAAAGGGAAGATGCATCAAATTACTAAAGACACTCTAAAAAAAGAAAAACAAAGTGGGAGGACTTACACTCCCTGACTTTGAAGCTTATTATAAAGCCACAGTTGTCAAAACAGCATGGTACTGGCACAAAGACAGACATATAGATCAATGGAATCGAATTGAGAATTCAGAGATAGACCCCCAGATCTATGGCCGACTGATCTTTGAGAAGGCCCCCAAAGTCACTGAACTGGGTCATAATGGTCTTTCCAACAAATGGGGCTGGGAGAGTTGGATATCCATATACAAAAGAATGAAAGAAGACCCCTACCTCACACCCTACACAAAAATTAACTCAAAATGGACCAAAGATCTCAATATAAAAGAAAGTACCATTAAACTCCTAGAAGATAATGTAGGAAAACATCTTCAAGACCTTGTATTAGGCGGACACTTCCTAGACTTTACACCCAAAGCACAAGCAACAAAAGAAAAAATAAATAAATGGGAACTCCTCAAGCTTAGAAGTTTCTGTACCTCAAAGGAATTTCTTAAAAACGTAAAGAGGCAGCCAACTCCATGGGAAAAAAAAATTTGGAAACCATGTATCTGACAAAAGACTGATATCTTGCATATATAAAGAAATCCTACAACTCAATGACAATAGTACAGATAGCGCAATTATAAAATGGGCAAAAGATATGAAAATACATTTCTCTGAAGAGGAAGTACAAATGGCCAAGAAACACATGAAAAAATGTTCAGCTTCACTAACTATTAGACAGATGCAAATTAAGACCACAATGAGATACCATCTCACACTGATTAGAATGGCTGCCATTAAACAGTATACTACAAATGCTGGATAGGATGTGGAGAAATTGGAACCCTTATTCATTGTTGGTGGGACTGTATAATGGTTCAGCCACTCTGGAAGTCAGTCTGGCAGTTCCTTAGAAAGCTAGATATAAAGTTACCATTTGATCCAGCTATTGCACTTCTCACTATATATCCGGAAGATTGGAAAGCAGTGACACGAACAGATAACTGCAAGCCAATGTTCATAGTAGCATTATTTACAATTGCCAAGAGATGGAAAGAAGCCAAATGTCCTTCAACGGATGAGTGGATAAATAAAATGCGGTATATACACACGATGGAATACTACACGGCAGTAAGAAGGAACGATCTCGTGAAACATATGACAACATGGATGAACCTTGAAGACATAATGCTGAGCGAAATAAGCCAGGCACAAAAAGAGAAATATTGTATGCTACCACTAATGTGAACTTTGAAAAATGTAAAACAAATGGTTTATTATGTAGAATGTAGGGGAACTAGCAATAGAGAGCAATTAAGAAGGGGGAACATAATCCAAGAAGAAAAGATAAGCTATTGTGTATAAATTTAACATTCTGGGAATGCCCAGAAATGACTATGGTCTATTAATTTCTGATGGGTATAGTAGGTACAAGTTCACAGAAATGTTGCTATATTAGGTAACTTTCTTGGGGTAGAGTAGGAACATGTTGGAAGTAAAGTAGTTAGGTTAGTTGTCTTTTTCTTACTCCCTTGTTATGGTCTCTTTGAAATGTTCTTTTATTGTATGTTTCTTTTAAAATTATTTTTTTATTATTTTTTTATTTTTTTTATTTGTCATACAGTTGATTTAAAAAAAAAAACAAGGAAAAAAAATATTTAGAGCCCCCCTGAGGAGGCTGTGGAGAATGCAGGGGTATTGGCCTACCCCACCTCGCTGGTTGCTAACATGACCACAGACATAGGGGACTGGTGGTTTGATGGGTTGAACCCTCTGCCATAGGTTTTACCCTTGGTAAGATGGTTGCTGTAAAGGAGAGGCTAGGCCTCCCTATAATTGTGCCTAAGAGCCTCCTCCTGAATGCCTCTTTGTTGCTCAGATGTGGCCCTCTCTCTCTAGCTAAGCCAACTTGAAAGGTGAAATCCCTGCCCTCCCCCCTACGTGGGATCAGACACCCAAGGGAGTGACTCTCCCTGGCAATGTGGAATATGACTCCCAGGGAGGAATGTAGACCCCGCATCATGGGATGGGGAACATCTTCTTGAGCAAAAGGGGGATGTGAAAGGAAATGAAATAAGCTTCATTAGCAGAGAGATTCCAAAAGGAGCCTCTGTTGGGCACTCTTATGCACAATTTAGACCACCATTTTTAGGTTCTAATGAATTGGGGTAGCTGGTGGTAGATACCTGAAACTATCAAACTACAAACCAGAACCCATGAATCTTGAAGACAATTGTATAAAAATGTAGCTTATGAGGGGTGACAAGGGGATTGGGAAAGCCATAAGAACCACACTCCCCTTTGTCTAGTTTATCGATGGATGAGTAGAAAAATAGGGGAAGGAAACAAACAAACAAACAAAGGCACCCAG